>JAOQGH010000002.1:38141903-38171673 GCA_025769975.1 Gallinago jamesoni
CAAGCCCCCTCCAACCTGGCCTTGAACCCCTCCAGGGATGGGGCAGCCACAGCTTCTCTGGGCAACCTGGGCCAGGGGCTCCCTGGGTGCTGGGAGTTCCTGGGGCTCAAAGGCACCCCCACACCCCCTGAACGCCCGTGAAAAGGTGTCCCTGGTGCACACAGGCTGAGGGACCACTTCTCTGTCAAATTTCAACCTCTTTCATGATAGAAATGACCCCCCCGGCCATGGCCACCCCTGCTCTCTGTGGAGCATCCTCCCTCGTCCCCGGCCGTGCCAAGCCCTGGCCCAGTCCAAAACCCGCTGAATTTCCGACTTTGCCACGTCTGGCGGCAAGCTCAGCCATGAACTCGCACAGTTTTTATTCAGAACCCTTTGGATAAATGGCCAGCAGAGAAAATAAAGCCTCTGCAGCCGCTCTGGGGGAGTCCAGCCGGGAAAGAGAGCGGGAGCGCTCTGCCGGGCAGAGGAGCCGCTAACGAACCCTAACGAGTGGCTGTGTAACTCACCCCCCGCATGGGGCTGAGCAGCACTTTCAGATGCCTCCCTTTTAATCTTCCTTTGCTTCCTTGTATTTACGTTTCTGAGAATAATGAAATGTGAACAAGACAAATTTATGGGAAAAAATATGTAGCTCTAAACACGCAATGAATAAACAAGTATATGAATAAACTACCATTTTTCTGCGGAATTGTAACAGCGGCGCTATCTGCTTCATGGCTTTCTGCTTTCTACTTGGGTCAATTCTTCATTCTGCTCCTAGAGACAGCAGGTTCAGTGCAAGAAGAGAGCTGTAAATATTGCAATTGTACACATATACACAGATTTTTCTAATTGCTTTTCCAGCATGTTGGATATCTGCAAGAAGTGGGATGGTACTAAGTCTCTGTCCCACCCTGTAAAATACTGATTTTACCAATCTCCTCACATCTCAACTCCTGCCTCCTGGCGTTTGAACATCCTCGGGCAGCACCTGCTCTGGAGAACTCCAGCAGAAGTGGTTCAGCTCTCGCTCTAACCAGAGCTAAAACTTCCACCATTTAAGCATATACTCGCACACAAAATTTAATCTTTGCCATGGAAGTAAAAAAATCGCATCTTCTGATGTCATGTTCTTTGAAAACACCATCAATGCAATGGAAATTGAGCTGTAAGTAACGGCAAAATATTCTTAACCTATAGAAGAAAGGGTTTAGCTTTGGATTGCCATAATGACAGGCACTAAAACTCCGCTGTGAAATCTTTCGTTAGCTTCACGCCACCTCTTTTACGGCATTAAAAATGTATTAAAACAGAGTTGTTACCATCTTGTAACACCCGCTCGTGCTGTCGGTCCCGGTGGTGGGATGAGAGGATCAAAGGCAGCTGTTGGGAACCGGGGGCTGGTACCAGATTTGCTGCCGGAGCGCGCCTTCCCACGCCAGGACAGGCAGGCGCCGGCGCCAAAAAACACCGGCTTTGCCATGACTGATGTCTTTATTAGGAAAATGTATTTTACAGTTAGCTTAACTAGATTTGACAGAAATCATTAAGGATTTTTTTTAATCAATGTTTTCCCTTTAACTGTATTCTTGGTTTAAGTGCGCAACCAGGATGATTTTCTTTCCAATATCTGATTGGATTTCACAGAAATCTGGCAGCAAATTTTGGCCACTTTTCATTTTGCAATTGTTTTGCTCTATTGACAACTGGATTCATTAGTCCTGCCCATTTAAAGCTGTGTTGATAGGGAGGTCCCCGCTGACCTGTGCATTCCCAAGGGTGCGCTCACTCTCCAGACTGAGCTCTCATTGCTTTTCTACCTTGGACATTATTATAGATGTCTGAGATAACGAGCAGATTCCTGGTTATTTTAATTTTGTCTTTGGATACTCAGTGTATCCTTGGCATTGTTGTTTTGCTGTTATTTTAGGTAAATTGTGCTTAATACAATGAGCAACACGTCACCAATAACCGTGGAAAGAATTAAAAATGTAAATTCAGCTCTGAAAATTGCTAGACTGAAGATGGACAAAAGTTTTGCCACTTACTCTTGGTCTACCAGACATGTTTATCTGCTCAGGAGGAGGAAATTTGTCATGATGGGACTCAGCTGGATGGATGTGTTCTGTACCTCCGTCACCCAGCCGGGCAGCCCAGTGCTTCATCTTCTCCGTGTTCCAAAAAGGGAACCAAGGAAGACAAATCATGTTTATCAGGAGATAATAAATAGGGAATTTTATCTAAACAATGCAAGCACTCATCAAATTTAAACTGACATTTAAAAATCCCACAGAAATAACAGTTTTAAAGTGGATATGCTCAGTGGCTTCTCAGGCAACTATTTGAGCCAGAACAAATTACTTAATGCCCGATTTCTTGGCCGTTCCCTGGGGTGGGGATGGAGAACAGTAACTCCAGTATTTGGTTCCTTTCTCTTTCAAGGCGTATCTCTGCTGCCAGAGGGGAGTCTCCTCACCCCGCTCTGCAGAACCCCTTGGGAACACCTCGAAAACCCTTCTCCTCCAGCTCCTCCCAGCACAAATGCCCTCCCTCGGGTCAGAGGGACCTCAGTGCCATCCATGGCCATAAACTCCTGCCATCTACTGCTTCGTAACCACCTCTCTGACCAGGGGTGGGAGCTTTAGGTATTTTAATTTACTCTGGTTAGTAATGAAGCTGCAAAATCCCCTCTGTGTGTTTAGAGGGTTGTTCCTAACTGCTAACATCTTAAAACCAAGCCCATAAACAAACCATCCTGCTGCTCCTCCTGTGATGCAGCCTCATAAAGCACAGATCGGGCACTTGGTATTCCATAAGTATTTGCATTTAGATCACTTAAGAGTTTGGGAGGATATAAAAGAAGAGAAGAAGGTTTCTTCATCTCTTTTCATTCATTTACATCAGAAAATCTGCATATAAATGGTAAATCAGATCTGAACATGTGTTTTCTGGAGAGACATTATTAAAGTATACTTCTTGATGCTAATTGCTACCATTGACATCAATTTGTGATTGCCTCTTTCTGAATTAGAGCAAGTAAATGATCTGCAGCTCCAGTTTCTCTACAGTGTCACAGGCAGATGCACACAAAACATGACTTTCTTTAAGAAAATTCATTTATCCAAATAGCTACTGGTACAATTGTCATTGTTAAAAAAACTCTTTAGCAAGAAACGAGAAGAAAAATGTGCCAGTAAAGGAATGTTTCTCCCGTTGGCCGGGTGCAGGTTCCTAGAAATATCTAATATTGGATCACCAGACAAAGGACTTCTCCTGATCTCGTGAGTAGGTGGTTTATTTCTTGTCCTTCAGACTACCCAGGGCCAACGTGCTCGGGGGGAAGGGACGGACAGCCAGGGCCTCAAAGCTGTCCTGTTGGTGATGGCTGGAGCTCCCCAGCAGGTTCTCATTGCCCCCAACTCGTTCACATCTCTCTCATAATTAACAGCCTGCCATGAGGAAAAAAACCCTTCCAGTCAGTTTGGATGTGCACTTATCACAGCTTCACAGGCAACACAAATAAATATATAAGTTGAAATAATTGAAATAGCATTTATGCCTTTACATTAGCACAAAAGAGGCAGCAAACGATTGACTTAATCTGCTTTTCCCTTCCCCGAAACAAAGGCTGAGACAAAGTTCCTGGCTCTGCTCAATTTAGTATGCAAAATCTTTCCTTTTCCTTTCTTACAGTAACAATGGTATATTTTATTATCTCAAATGAATTAGCAAGACTTCTGAAGAGCAAGGAGAGTGAGGCACCATCTCCACTTGAGCTGCAGATGGGCTCGGGGGGAGGCCGAGCCCCCGGCCCAGGCAGCCAGAGGTGGTTTGCTCTTGGCCCCCAAACGCTCCTCAGGCACCTTAAATTTGAGGGATGCAGAATTCCCTCCATTGTCATACGGCATTTTTAAGCACAAACTTCCTCGCCCAAGCTGTCCATCGATCAAAGACTGGAAAAATTCAGGAGAGAGGAACAAAGCTCTGGCAGGACTAAAGCATTTGGCATAACAGCAACCGCATTCCTGCGGCTGGGAATAAAAATTATCCCACCAATGACAAGAAAAAAGGAAGCAACTTTATTTATCAGTGAGGATTCATTTCCCTGAAAGAAATATAGTGTCATCATCATTAGTGAGAATGGCGCCAGAATGTAAAATATATTTGCATAGAGACCACGTTTCCCTTAGTGCAGATTTTGCTTCTTGCATTCGCTTCAGAGAACTTTAAAGGAGCTTTTGCAGATGGATGAACTATTTATTAGCGATACAGTCATTGCGCGACTCCGCAGTAACAAGCCTTTAAGATGCAAAAGCCCCAACAGCACAAAATTCCAACAAATACAACTGTGAAAAGAGCTGTTAAAAATAATTTCCGAATGGTGATTGAAATGCAGGCATAACAAAGAAGAAATTAAATCCTAAATGTTAATATCAGAACTTATTCCATGAAACAAACCGTCTCGCCCCCCTGTCCCTCACCCAGGGCAGACTCGGCTCCGCTTGCCCCGTTGCTGGTACACAGCACAAAACCCTCTTCCCTGCTCAGAAACATTCATACTTGGCATAAAAAACCCCATCCCTGCTCAGAAACATTCATATGTGGTATAAAAACCCCATCCCTGCACAGAAACATTAAAGAAGGCGCCAGCCAAAGAAAGAGACATTTCAGCAATGCTGTAAGGAAATAGTCCGTATATTTCTTAGACCTTTAGTAATAACAATTATTCTTATAAAAATACCTGATTGGTCCCTATGGATACTGAAACAAAACACAGAACCCCACAGAATATTTTTATCTGTACATGTAGTGGTTTTTTCTACCTGTTTCTGTGTATGAATTTTATTCATTACATAATTCTGGTTTTAATAACCAAACTTTCAGAAAGCTTTGGAAAAGAAGGAGCCTTTCCTCTTCTGCCCCTCTTCTGCACTGGCTTCATGGCTTTTCCTGCAAACAAGTCCTATGGAAATGGGAATAAACTTTGTGGATTCTTCCACCATGCACAAGGGAGGGCTGCCGAAGGAGGCAGAAGGGGCAGAATGGAAATATTGTTATTTTTTCAGTTTGCTCTTCTTAAAGCTGTGTCATGGTATTTAAAAAAAAAAAAAAAAAGAAAAAAAAAGAAAAAAAAAAGAAAAGAAAAGAATGTTACAAAGAGAAAGCATCCAAATGAAGCACCAAAACCATCTGGGGCTGGGGAAAGCATCGCCTGCGAGGAGATGCCAAGCAGTTGTCTGAGGCTGAGTTATCTAAAAAAAATATAAATTAAGAGAGGTCTGATAACAGTCTTCAAATATGCAAAGGGTTGATGCAAAGAAAATGGAAATAAGCCGGTTTTCCTCTTCCCCAGAGAAGGAGCAAAATGTAATGGGTTTAAATTGAAGCAAGGAACGTGGAAAGCAGACATTACAAAAACCTTTCAGGGCATAGGGGGTAGTTAAGCACTTGAATAGATCAACCAGGAAAGCTATAAAATCTCCATCATTAAGGTTTATGCATTTATCCCACCTGGATATTCTAGAATTTATCCCACCCAGGGCAAGGGGATTTACTGCATGACTTTGTATCCCCTCCAGTACTATATTTTACAATTTCTATGATTAAATATGGAAATAATGAATAGTGCCAGGTTTTCTGAAGAAACAGCTACGAGGCACATCAGATTTGGCAAAATTAATAAATGTTTTTGACCTTAATCTTTCTGCACCTTAATTTTCTATTTACAAAAAGCAGATAATACCCACTCCTCTCACAGGAGAGCTGGGAAGAGAATTAATTAACTTTCTGAAGCATTCCAGCACGAGCAAGAAAAGCACTACAGCAGATCCCGTGAAGAAATTCACAATTGTGGCTGAACAGAAGGGTGCGAGTGGTGAGCAACATGGACAACTGTGCCATTAAAGGGTAAATCACTGTGAGCAACATGGACAGGGAACCCCTCACTGTGCAGTTAAAGGGTAAATCACCACAATCACACAAAGGTGTTAAGTCCAGAATGTGTTTCCCAGACCCCCAGGACTAGATTTTCCAGCTTTAGCAATATCTCTGTGCAGTGTTGCATATGGAGGTGGGAACCGGTGGGAACCGAGCTGCGAGCGCCGGGGCAGAGTTTGAGGGATATTGCATTAAATTACTGCATCAGAGAAATTAACTCACATCTGTACATTCACTGAGTGAGTACGTGCAAGTGCTCACAGTGTACACAGTCTCCTTCACAGTACGCTGCTGAAATGTTTCCCTGCTATTTTAGTAAAGACATTTTAATTTACAACCCCGAGGAAAGACAAAGACAGGTTTTTTTCTAGAGATTTTGTGGTTTCCCTTTCCTCTGTGGAGGAAGCTCACGGTACAGCCCAGCACCCGAAAATCAGCAAAAGTGACCAGAAGTCACAAGCTTCCACCTGCAAGTGTGGGTTTGACTCAGTTATTTTATTTTAGCAACAGCCAAAGCTTGACATTTTAACGCCTTCCCTCGTAGGTAGTCAAATCCCAGCAGTTACTGCAGATCTAGCAATTTAAATACATGAATTATAGAAATTATGAGAATCACCTACACTTTTATTAGTAACTACCCTGGAGTGATCTATACTCAGGTTTTTCCACTGACACCAAACTTCTCGTATTGATTCTCTGGGAAAATTTCCCTTCTTGTCTCCAAAACAAAAGAGGATACCGCAGGAAAGTGGACGCTCAGCCTGCCCTGGCCGTGCTCGTTAATAACGAATTTCTCTTCACGGAGCTTTAATTTGCCCACAAGCGCGGGCGCTTCTGCCAACGCTAGCACCACGAGAGAAGGTCTCCCTCTACGCAGCCCCGAGGTGGGAAGGCATCAAATTGCTCTAAATCAAATCATCCCTTTCTTACCACAAATGGAATCGCAATGGAGTTATTTATATTTGGCCAACATTAAAAATAAATATTGCAAAACGCCAGAGGAGCTGGGATCCGCCACGAGTGCTGTCAGCGAGGGGCACGATGCTTCAGAAAGGAGAGAAAAATCCTCATTCTGGGGAGAGGAAAAGTAGCTCATGGACAGCAAAAGTTGTGGTTTTACTGGGACAGCGACGGAGGCACTGACCTGCCATGGGGGGACCTGCTGGAGAAGGGGTGGAGGTGGCTGAGCACCCGTCGTGGAGCCGGAGATCTGCACGGTGGCCAGGAGACCTCCTCCAGGCTGGCAGCTGGAGATCTCCTGCCTCCTGGGCAGATGGAGGAGAGACCTTCCTAAACCACTGTCTTTGACTTGACTTTAAAAAGTCCCCCGAACTCCATTACATTTCTGCCCTAGCACCTCAACAGCAGGCACACATCGCCACTGCCCAGCAGAGGTGAAAGGTGGTCACTGGGGACGAGAGCGTGGTGGCTTCGCTCCCCGTTACAGGACACTGCCTGTCGAAGCCATCGACGCTAATAACAATAATTTAATCCAAAATGACATTTTTTCCTCCAAATATCACAAGGTGTTGTTTATGAACTTCATCACAGGGTTTATCAAATCTGTCCAGCCACATAAAACAGACCCTCCCAGTGATTCCGTAACTCTGCAGCAGAAAGAGAAGAAATTAAAATAGATAATACAGTTTGTACCCTACAACAACCCACTCAGAGAAACCCCAGCGCAGGGTCCTTTTCATACTTCTTATAGAAGTGAAATTTCTGTTACGTGTTTAATATTGGATGTAGACTTGTTCCATAGAAATGTTTGATAAAAACATTTATTCTGATTCTATGGATTAGGTGAAAATATAAATGATCCTATCTGTCATAATATTTAGAAACTTGGGAAAACATTTAGACAGAAGGAAAACTGTTCCACAGCAAGAAAATAATTTAGTAAACTAAGCCAGTTAAAATTTAGGATCTAGTGTCTTCTACTCCTCTCCTTCCTCTGGGTTCACTGCCATTTCTTTGTCCTTTTAGAAATATACCAAAGTCTGAGGATTATAGGCTGGAAATCAAGTTTGCGTGACTCGCTCCAGACTGTCACCTCTAAAAGGCAAATCCCAACTGACACCCTCAACCTGTGGAATATCCCAGATTTCCAAAACAGTGGCCCCTCCCCGAGCAGCTCTCCCATCCCACCAGCATCTCCCAAGCAGCATTCCCATCCTATCCCATCCCACCAGCATCTCCCAGAGCCCCCATTGGCACCCACCGCGCTGGGGACAGGACCCTGCACCTCTCTCAGCCCCTCCCCGGGCAGCAAACGACCAACTTCACTCCCAAACCTCCATCAGAAAACGCAGCCTGTGAGACCAAAAACCACAGAGCAGAGCGTTCTCCAAGAGATGCCGTCAGAAGGGGCTGGTTCCTGTAGGAGCACTGCAGAGAATAATGCAGAAATTTGCAGTATTTTGAGTTACCAGGAGGCAAGAGAAAACATCTCGGTACTCCGCAATTTTTAGAGACTAATATATAAATTCAAAATACACAGGTCTTTCGAAAACAGAGCTTAAAGGTCAGATTTGAGGCGAGGTCAGACCTGCAGCACTCATTACCCGGCCAGACGGGCAGCATCCCCAGCACGAGCCAAGTGCACGGGGAAAGTTCAAGCTATTTCGGTCACCTAAGGACAGGCTTTCGGGTTTTGTAAAGCGAGTTCCAGAACTGAACATTGGCGATTCACTGCAGATCACTACCTCGGGATTCACTGCCATAGCGTAAGGGGTGAATTCATAAATCCATCAGAAAACCTTTGGGAAAACTAAGCGGGATATTAAATGCCAACTTTGCTGGGGTTTCAGCCTATTTCCTCATATAAAACACTCGTCTCAAACCAAGCTCTTGCTGCGTTGGAGAAGACAGTCAAGCATCTTCCAAGGGCACTTTCCCAGTGATTTATCTCCTTGAAAAACCTCAGGCCAAAACGCCGGTACCTGCCCGCGCAGGTTGGCTTCTGGAGCGACTCCAAAGGAGCATAAATCAGGCAGAAGGACCCAAAAGCACGGACAAAGCTTTTAGAAACTGCTTATATTAAACTATACAATTATAAAAAAGTCAGGTAACCAAACTCCTCTTCCACAGGCAGCAAGTCAAGAACCCAACGTTCAGGTTTCCCACAGCTGACAGCACCCACACCACGCAGAAGGTCCTGGCGATGGCCGATAGACCAGTCTGCGTTCGAAGAATAAAACTCACGTTTGGGAGGGGGCCTTGCAGGAGAGAAGAGCAGGGGGAAGGAAGGAGAAGAAAACTCTCTCTGCCAACACTCAGGAGTAAGAACATACTTGCCCGTGTGAACCTCATGAAGTTCAAACAGGCCAAGAGCAAGGTCCTGCACATGGCTCAGGACAATCTCAAGCACAAATCCAGGCTGGGAGGGGAGGGAATGGCTGGGGAGCAGCCCCAAGGAGAAGGACTTGGGGGTGTTGGTGGGTGAGAAGCTCAACACGAGCCATCAACGTGCACTGGGAGCCCAGAAACCACCCTCACAAACTGCTCCTCTTTCTGCTGCCTCAACACCTTCCTCTCCTCCCCAAATAGCTCACCCTGCTCTTAATGGCAGAAGAGAACGGATTTCATGGACGGGAATTGCTGGAATTGGTGATTCTTCACATATTTGTGGGGATATTGTGGAGGCTCAGATGATCCCTTTGACAAATGCTAAGCTGCCCATAGAGATTTAACAGTTTTAAGAGCGATAGGTGCAGCGAGAAGCCAGCATTATGTTTTATTAAAGCCTGTTGAAAAGTCGATGGGCTTGTTTCTGAATGAGGCTTTTTCCCCCTCTAACTACATCTCATTACTCCTCCTGAACACGGCCTGTCACTTGTGCAATATTTGCAGATAGAGAGCATGCTTTATAGGTCATCTCCTTTGTTGCATCATAAATATAACAAAACAGTGCAAATGACTTAATGCACTCACACAGCTGAACGATAAGGAATCCCAAAAGCATCTCTAATTAAATAGGAATTTCTTAAGAGATTTAAGTGGTGGGGTTTTGTTGATCATTTATTAGAGAAGCCCTCATCAGGAAGCAAGTAATGCCCTAAAATAAAGTGTGACAGTATTTCAGTGGAGGATTTTTAAGCTGAGGCTTCCAACGGAACGTGCTCAAGTAACTTCCCGAGCCGGGGTAAAACAGGAGCATTTTGAGGCCCCCGGCTGGATGCCGTGCCACCCTTGTGCGTCCAAGATTTCTGTAATCTCAGACTTTCAAAGTTGTTGCTGGTTTCCCTAATCCTCTTATCGCTGGCTGGGAAGACGTCTGCCTTGGCAGCCCCCGGGCAGCGTTTCCCCTCTCGCAGCCCTGGTTGTGTGACCCCCCCCCACGGCGCCTCCCAACCCCCCCGAGCCCCAGCGCCGAGGTGTGGGTCTGATTTCCCCCAGGTGGGCATGGACCCCCCAGCCGGCACCTCACGCCGCAGAACCCTGCGGTAGCAGAGGCAGAAAGCCATTAAAATGCAAAAACCGACTTTCAAGAGCCATTTGACTAATTCCACGACCCAGGAACTGGGAGGCAGCCACCGCAGCCAACTGGGGGAATAAATACCATGAATTCTAAACAGTCAGGGCAGCGTCACCCCCCCTCAGAGCGACACCTCCGCTTCCACCCTCCCTTCCTTCGTCCCTCTGTTCTCCAGGTGCTTTTCCTCCAGGAAACTGAAAATACGTTCACAAACAAGGCTATCTATAACAGACTCCAGCGGGAAGGGGGAGCAGAATGAAGTAGCCCTAGAGCAGAAATAGCTTTGAAACAATAATATTTATGACAGGAATAGATCATTTCATTTTACTGGGAATGCCACAGGCAAAAACAGTAAAGTTTTTGTCTGCATTTACCTACTCTGAGTTGAAGACAGCTATGTGCCCATCGCAGGAAAGGCATTTACAGCTCTCCTCCTCCGCGGGAGGAAGGTTTGCTCTGAGCTTTGGTTGGGAGTCGCGCTGCCCTCGCTCTGGCCGGCTCCATCCCGAACCCCACGGCACCTCCTTGAATGTTAATCAAACACAAAGACTGGGATTTCAGCTGTTTGCCTTTCATCTAAATAAAACATCTACTCGTTGTGCAATTACCCCTCAAGCGCAGGCTTTGCTGGCTGGCACCAGCTCGCGGTGCCACCGGTTGGGGTTTTCTAATCAAACCGAGCAATTGTTAATTGGGATTGGATTTGACGTAAGGACCGTGGTTCTGCTCCCCTCTCCCAGGAGGCGAGTCGGCGATCCCGGCCTCACACCCATCAAAAACCAGGGAGAATTTAAATTGGTTTGCTGAGCAGATGCCACACGCCGCAGCCCGCGGGGACTGGTCATTTCTCGGGATTAATACACTCACCTTCATGCAGTGATGGTTTTGCCTCCGGGGTGAGACTTTCATTGCAGGCTGGAGTGATGTGACAAAAAGGTTAAAAATCCTTAAGCCCCAACTCATGACTACAAACGAGCTTCAATAGGAAACAGTTTTTGTCCACGTAACAGACATTTGGTTGGAAAACATTCTTCAGTAAAATGGTTCTGTTTTATTAACACTTCCCCCTAGCACACGCATGGATATTAAGCTGCCACCACCCTCTATTCCTGCCTGGGCACAGCAGGCTGTGTTGCTATGCTCATAATAAAGATTATTTCCAAATTTGGCTGATGTTGCTCCCAAAGGTGGAGTGGCCTCAAGTGGTGGCCCCTCAGGAACCCCCTTTGGCCGTGGCCAGAGCCATCAGTCAGACCCAGCTGGCCTCGGGCAACTCCTTCAGGACCATGAAATCTCCTCCTCCCCTCCAAATCCCCCCTCAGGGCAGAGAGCGGAGCCCAGGGAGGAGCACACACATTTCTCTCCCAGAGGGGACCTGGGTGGTCAGGGGCTCCCTGGCCTCCACCCCCCAATTTTGGCCATTAGCAAAGTCAGAGCAAACATCACTCTACAAAGGCTCATTTGCATGACATGACTTGTGACATTATAGATTTCCCAGTTCTCAATTAAGTTACAAACGAGTTAAATTCTCTTTTTACCTTTGAAAATGCATGTGCAGTTCCAGAGGAAGGGTTGAAGGCTGGTGACGGAGACCAGCTGGCTGGGAACAGGAGCTCTAAGGGAGGAATTCAATAACACTGCAAAGTATTTCTCATCAAGAATTTCCCCACAAAGTGCTTTTTCCTTCAGAAAATGCTTATTCATCAAAGTGAAAACTTTTCATAGAAACATATTGGCTCAGTGAAGCTTTTGCTGGAAAACGGTTCTCACAGAATCACAGAATCATTATGGTTTGAAGAGACCTTTAAGATCGAGTCCAACTTTACAGTTACCCCAGCCCTGCCAAGTCACCACCAAACCAGGTCCCTCAGCACCATGTCTGCCCAGCTTTTCAATCCCTCCAGGGATGGGGACTCCCCCACTGCCCTGGGCAGCCTCTGCCAAGGCTTGATACCCCTCTGGGTGAAGACATGGTTCCCAGTATCCATCCTAAACCTCCCCTGGCACAACTTGAGGCTGTTTCCTCTTGTCCCATCGCCTGTTCCTTGGGAGAAGAGACCAGTTCCCAGGTGGGGGATGTTTTCAACCCCAGGTGGGATTTCTGGCCAGACTCTTTGCAGACTGGAGACCAGCTCCAAGTCCATGCTTTGACCTGTCTATCAGCAGCCCCACCGGACTGAGATTTCCCATTGTTTTCAAAGTGCTGCCCCACCTGGTACATCCCACTGTCACCATGGGTCAGCAACTGCTCATCACCATCCACCTCCCACCACCCAAACCAGAACCACCCCTCCCTCATTCTCCAGCTGGTATAAAAACTTCAGGGGTTTAATTCCCACTAGAAGAAGGTTTTGACATGTTTATGGTTTTTTTGGCACAACAGAAAAGCATATTCTAAAGAGAAGAGGAAACAGACCAAGCTGAGTAGGGTTTTCACCCAGATATACCAGCTTTTTGGTCAAAATCACTGATTTTTACAAAGGGCTTCAGTCTCCTGTCACAGCAGATTTATGTCCTTGCAGTTCCATTGACATCGATGAAACACCCTGTGAAAGCGTGAACTGTGAGTGAACCTCTAATCACTCACAACGTGGGCACCTCAAAATTCCTCAACGTCCGCATTATACTCTTCAAACTCTTTAAATTATTACTTTTCCAGTAAAATCTCAGCCTAGCATGCAGTCCAAGAGCGCACAATGGCCTTGCAGCACACCCTCATCCCAGTCCGGCTTCCGAGCAGTTCCTGTGGGGATCCCAGTGCGCTCCCAGCAATTCCCACACCGGAAATTAAACATTATGGTGTGAGGAAAAAACTGCTTTTTCCTGCACATCGAAACCCCTCCCGAGGGGCACACAGAGATCTCCGCAGCAAAGCACACCAAAGCACATTCTTACAAACCTCTTGAATTGATTGCCTTTGACAAAACAAGTTAAAACAGATAAAACAAATATTATTTAAGGCACAACATCTGTCATCTCTAACTTTGAGGGGAAAAAGGGAAGTGCTGAGCAGAGTCCCTGTGCATGGCGCAGGCTGGGCCCCCCCACTGCCCTCCAGCCTCTCACAGGTACCTCTTTTAGGGGGTTATAAGGACTATTTAGGTTTATTTCAGCCCTGGTGGAGCTCGAGACAGTCTCTTCTCCATAAGCTCTGAGTTACAGGCACCTGAAAACGTCTGAATCTTCCAAACATGGTTTATTTGCTTTAGGGATCAGACTCCCCCATCACACCCCGCTGGGGCTGCCTCCCCCTGCAAGAGCACCTTTTCTCTCTGTCTGCAGGAAAACCAGAGAATCTGAAGGGATCCGAGCTGGACCAGGTGTATAATGAGGAAGAAAATGGCCCCACGCTCCTCTTCCATGGCCACTTGGGCAAGTGGAACCCAATCAGCAGCCAGGCTGGAGAAGCCCAAACCCTGGGGGAGCAGCACCCTGGGCCTCAGCACGAAAAGAAAACCTGACTTTGCTGATTCACAAAGATGGAAACAGAAAAATTCCTGGTATTCTGGTAAGAAAAAAGTTCACTGAGCTCAGGAGGAAGAGGAGCAGAGTCCTTAGTGCAGGGACAGAGAAGATCCAGGGCAGCTTTGAGGGAGATGAGCTGTGACCTTTGAAGACCCAAAGGGGAACATTTGCTGGGGCAGGAGACAGAGTCCCATCCCTGCATCAGGGCTGTAACAAACCCCTTCTGGGGCAGTGGCCAAGTTCCCCACAGACTCCCCCCACCTGGGGGACGCGGAGTGGATGTGGAAGGAATGCAGCCACGTGCCTCAGGCAGGGGAAGATATTAAAAAAAACACATCTTGGGTAAAGGTAAACAATTGATTAACAAATGCATTAGGAAGAAAGAAGCATGGGAAAGCTGCAGGTTTGTGTGGGGTTTTCTTAAATGGTTCTTGAGCTTAGAGTTTCCTTTTCATTGATCTGCCACTTTTCTTAAAATGCTGCAAAAGGCAGGAAAAAAAAATACTACAACAACATTTGCTGGTTTGTTTCTGCAAGAAAACGAAACAGATTTCATTTGGGGCTGATCTACACCATGATTTAACTGGATTGTTTTTCTACCTGGGGGTGAAGCAGGATCAGTGGGAGTCTCTCCCCCTCCATGGGGCACGGCTCTCCAGGCTGGGGGGCTCCTGGGCTCCCCACGGAACTCTCCCGGCGGCACAGAAGGAGCCACTCAGAAAGGGAATTAATGACCTGCCAGCTCTCACAGAAACGCTGAAACCAGTTCAAAGCAACTACTAATATGAAACAAGAGGGTGCTGACACACTTTGGCAATTCAAGATCCACAGCTCGCAGTAACAATTAATTATCAGAACTTTTTTGTTATCCAAGCACCAGCTGTATTTATTTTCATTAAATTGATTTATGTTTCGAATAAAACATTGATCATTAATTACACAAAGTTCTGGGCGATTACTGGGGAGGTACCCTCTTTTCCTGGAAGCCAATAGGCAATGTGCTCAATATCAGCCTGGAGCTTTGGGAAGGAAAAATCAAGTTCCAAATATCCTGGGAGGCGAAATCTTAGACCGGTGTCAGCTTTTCAATACACTTTACTTGTGACCAGATTAATTTCTCACTTTTTCCTGAGAACAAAGAGCTGTTTTGCAATCAGACAGTCAATATTATCACGGGAGAGCACCAGAAAAGCGGGGGCAGTTTGTGTTTATGTCTCCACTTCCCAGCTTTAGCCGATGCCAAACCCCTTCTCACCACACTCTCCCAATTTCACCGTGCTCTCAGCTGTCATAACCTGGCTCCTTCACCAAGATACATCCAGCTTCTTATTAAATCTATTCATTAAATCAAATTTATCTATTCCAGTTTGTGATAGCACAATATGCAAAGCAGCTATCTCCTACAGAGGAGATGTCTTTTTGTCATAAATCTATAATACAAGAATAACGCAGTTTCAAAAAGGGAGAGGACACATACTTAAGTGTCAGACAGGAGAAATTAAAAATTGGGAGTCTAAGTCAGATAACACCCTTCACATTTGCATCTGTAAGATAAATAACGAGTTTAATCTTGTCTAAGGGACTGGCCTCACTCGCTGAATTTTCAGAAATTATCTGGAGCTCCCAGCCCCATCCCACCTCTGCCCAAAGCTGAGACGGCAAAAACCTGCCCGGGGGAAGAGGATTTGGTGAGGATGCTCTTACACATCTGTGTGTGCCACATTTTAACAGTAACAGTGAAAAACAACCCCAAATAAACCCTTTCTTCTTCCTGTTGCTTTGCTTCTGCTGTCATCCCTGAGTCAATCTCCTGGTATTTCCACACTCAGAAGCATCAACAGGAGTTGATCACTGACACTAAGAGCACCATCTTTAAAAATAGCAGTTTCTCACAGAATTTTAAATTCTGTGAATTAAAACAGGCATTTTAAATCAAGTTTTATTTCTGTCCATTAGAGACATTCAATAAATGCTTGATCTATACAAATAAATGGATTTTGGTACAAAAACATCTGTTTAATTAAAAACTGCATTACTTCTGATTTCACTGGGGTCCTTTATGTGTATACGCTTCATCTGGCTGAGAGATACAGAAGGTGAAAAGATAACTTTTAAGAAGTGTTTTTCAAACAGTTGAATGCTTCCGGATTTCAGTGGGGTTTGTTGTCGCATCATAAGGGGCTCCTAAGGGCATTTTGCTTGGGAAAAATAAAAACGGGAATTTGTGTGTCTGAAGCTCCTGGAAACCTTTGGCTCAGCCCCAGCCAGGGGCAGGGGAGGTCCCAGGGGAGCAGGGACATCGGTCCCGGGGCACCAGAGACCTGAGCATCCCCTGCAAACGTCTGACACCAAGAGTAACCACCCAGAAAGAAAATTAGAGAGAAAGAGGGAGTTTTCATTCCGCAGTCTTCTGTTACTCTGCTCTGCTTTGGTGAAGCATTAGAGAATTATTTGTCATTTAAAAAAATAACAATCAACTTTTTGCATAATCTTACACTAAGATCCAATATTTATAGATGTTCGCTGTAAATACTGTGCCGAAATATGTCTGTGCTCCCAAGCCCTTTGTTCACAAAGTCCTGACAATCACAATGTGCTAATGACATGCAGATTATTACAAATTTATCATGCTGATTTTATGTTGATGAAAGTTTAAATATACACTGAACTATCAACCCGAGACAAGGGGGGGAGACGCTAATACATTGTGACGGCACAGTAGCTGCGGCTGATTCCTCATCTTCTGACATGGCCCCAGAAGAAGTCAAAGCACCACTGAATAGCAAGCATTTGTCCAAAGGAAAGCGCATTCATTCAAAAGTCAAAATGTTTTATTAAAAGACAAGGGAGGGGCAAAACTAAAACAAAGACTGATTTCAGCAGATAGCTGAGGCTGCAGCTGTTCTCCTCATTCCCCACATCTCTGCTGAAGGTTCAAACCCATTTTAAAAAAGAAGGAAAGTTGATGCCCGAGTTCCCCCAGCTCTGGGGCTGAGCAGTCCATATGTTGCACCCATAACGGGTGGGTTTAACTTATTAGTGCTTTCTAAGGTAGCTGGCATTGAAAGAATTCAGATTCTAGGGCACCACAAGGACATTTCAAGGGTAAACTCTAAAAAATAATTCATTCCTGTGTCATTAGCAGGAACTATTCCATCATTTCAAGTCATACGTTTACCTCTGTAAGTGAATAAATTCAACTGGAAAATTTTGGGGCTAAACGAGTGGATTCTGAGTCCCGAGCCCAAGAATAACCCCCGTGGGAGCTGGGGACACACAGCCCCTCCTGCAGCAGCCCCACAGTGTTCAGGAGGAAGAACGGGTAAATACAGAGAGTCACGGGTCTGGGCCAGGAGGGGACGGGTGGGCAGCCAGAGGTGCTCACAAGCGGGTCCCCATGGCCTTTCGGGTAGGTGTCCGGGGACCAAATACCCCATAATCCTGCTCATAAACGCTCTGTCAAATCCTGGGATCAACCGCTTCAGAGAAGAGGCTTGGTACTGGAAGAGCTCTCTGCCACGTCTAACAAATAAATTAAGATCTCGTAGTATGCATATAAAAACACTGGGAATTTTGGCTAGAAACTGACAAACGATTGACAAGAATAAAATTGAGCTTTTTCAACAGGTCCTTAACATCTTTGTACTTTTCACATGGAATTTCATAGACACAAATTTACATTCTTACAAAACGTAAAGCAGAAGCCTCATTCTAACCCTCTGCCTGCCTCAGCAAAGAGGGAGAGGCTTTAAAAAGAAAAATTTCAAACAGTAAGTGCAACTTGAGTGTTACAGCATGAGCACAGCTTTGATTTTAAAAGGTGGGCCCAGCGCGACGCGGTGCCCGTGGGTGGGATTCATGCATATTAATGCCCAAGTGTGTCATTTGTCTTCACTTGGTGTAAATTGCATTGGGCTGTTCGGGCAGAAGCTCAGCCCACCACAGGTTCAGCTGTTGGTGGCCAGGTATTAGGGAGGGAGGGACAAATGAGAGAGACCTCAGGGGATGCCCCCTGAGACCCCGGCACCAACTGGAAGTTCTCCCAAGAGGCACAATTCCCCCAGCAAACACACCGAGTCCCGGGGCTGACGCGCGCCTCCAGCGATTGCCAGCGCTGATTCCTCTTCATACTCACAAGTTTTCAACTTCTCAATGACAGCACTCGGGCTCCCGAAGAAACGGTCTCGCTCACACGGCGTCACCCAGCAGGACAAAGCGCTGAGCAGATCCCCCCAGGCAGGACAGCACGTACCCTGGTGGTGTGCGTTTCATCTCTGCTCTCATCCTGTCTCTAGTAGGAAATTAGATCAACCCTACCAGAAATAGTAATTTTCCTCATGCCCTTTTTTACTGCCTAAATTTCCTTTTTTCCTTTTTCCTGTAGGCAGGGGTGGATCAGAAACAGCTGATATCAAGCACTTTCAGACCTAAAGGAATAACTCTTTACACCAAAGGACCAGCTCTCCTTGATGTTGCCCAAACCACTACAAATAGAATCATAGAAATGTCTGGGCTGGAAGGCACTTTTAGGATCATAGAATTGTCCAGGTTGTTCAGGTCACCAAGTCCAACCATCACCTCAACACTGACAAACCCACCACTGACCCATGTCCCTCAGCACCTCGTCTGCCCGGGTGTTAAATCCCTCCAGGGATGGGGACTCCACCACTGCCCTGGGCAGCCTCTGCCAAGGCTTCACAACCCTTCAGGTGAAGGCATTTTTCCCCAGTCTCCATCCTAAACCTCCCCTAAAACTCAAGGCCTTTTCCTCTTGACCCATGGCATGTTCCTCAGGAGAAGAGACCAACCCCCACTGGCTACCCCCTCCTTTCAGGGAGTTGTAGAGAGTGTAAACCACAGCCCCTTCATTCAGATCCTCACCATGGATTCTGCTGCTTCGGTTCCTCAATGCCATCAACTAAAATCACTGTCTGTACAGCTGAGAACATCTCGGATGGAGACCTCGTTGGGGGACCCTGCAGAGCGGTGGGTGAATCCAGGGGTGTCTCACTCTCCCACGTGCGCCCACCTCCTCTATCACCTTCCATAGGAACAGACCCCAAAGGGCAGGCCTCCTCCTCTGCAGCTTTTATCCCATTTTGCACCATCTCTGTGTCCCTCACTGCTCCAGGATGACTGTCACAAAAGCCACCTCCCCATTAGCTGTCAGCAGGCAGGTGAGACCTTTAGGGGAAGAAGTCTCCTTTATCAAAACTCAACCAAGTGCTGCTTTGCAAAAACTTCATCTCCTACCATTTGCCCTCTCCTTTCACAGCATGTGACTCCTCTAGGTGGGAACTCCAGCCATGCTGCTATTTGGGGACCATTCCAGGTCCCCACAGAGCACAAAAGGGAGAGAGATGGTGAGATGTAACTCCAACGCCACTGGAGTCCAGCATGTCCCAGCTCTGCCAGTCTCCACCTCAGCCCCCGCTCCTGCCCAAAGGAACGACCTCTCCTGCTGATTAGTTACTTGGTTGGACTTAATTCAATCCACTACATACCTCTCCATATACTTCTAACTCATGAGACTGCTAATTGCTATGTTAATCTTCACTGCCTGCAAAACAGACAACCCACATCCTGCAAAAAGAAGTGATATCTCCAAATAAACCACCCTCAAACCTGCGCAAGGATGAGTCACAGCGAAGGAGGATGAACCGAGGGAAGAGCCCTGGGACTTTGTCTGCGACTGCTGCCAGAGCTGTCATCCATAACCTCGTTCCTCTCCAGAGCACGGCCAAGAAACAGGAATTCTCACACAAGGTGGGAGAGGGAATAAGTGAAAAATTCACAGGATCTGGGATCTGATGACCAAAAAAAAAAGCTGACTTTGAAAAGTACTTGTAGCTGAACTGATTAAGAAGCTATTTGTTTCCCTAATTATTTGTAAATAATAAATGGCTAAATACTTGATTTTATAATAAAGCAGCTAATTCTCAAGTTCTCCACTTGATTTGTAGATAATATATTTCTCTGCAGTAGTATGTTGATGTTTTTCTCTCCATAACCAATTCTACACATGTTGTCTCCTTCAAAGGACCGGGCTGGCTCGTGCTGCATTTCTGGGCTTTTGTGGGATACAGCCCTCTGAACCTCATCCTGAGGAGGAGAATCCAATATCCTCACGAGAAGAAGGAACCAATAAAGCCACAGGAATCATGGAACTGTTTGGAGTGGAAGGGACATTGAAGACCATCCAGTTCCACCCCCTCCCCGGGCAGTGTTATGGACAGAAGAAGTTCCTTTAAGCAGAAATCTCTCCATAGCAATGATGTACTGAGATTTTATGGATATAAAAATTTCCCTCAGCTGTGGCCTCACAGTTTACAAGCTCCCCATTAAATCTTTGCAGCAGGAGGATTCGTTATGGGATTTCAAACGGGAAAGGGAAGACGTGCCCCGAGTCCTGGGCCTACTCGTGCCCAGAGATGATGGACAGGAGTAAGAAAGGTTTTGCAGGGCCCGAGAAGCTGGTGAATTATAAAAATTCCTTTCCGTTATTGCTAAAAACACTAAGTCCATACCAAAGAGAGTGCAAAAGCACATTATTTTTGGCTTTTTTCAGAAGCATCAACCAGGACACAGCTCAGAATCACAGGGAGGAAGGGTCTAAAAATGTAAGATATGGAATCAAAACTGAGGAAGAACATCCAAACGCATGTGCCAGAGAAACCAAATACAAACCGTGTCCTAACTCAGATACTTGGTTTGAGCAACATTGTCTAGAAAAAAATCTGTATTACAAGAGATATATCTGATATTTTTCTAGATCTACTAGAAGGCGCTCTTTGAAAAGCTTTAATTTTGGTAGATTTGTTCCTTGTTTGCTACTAATCATTTTGATGGCTGTAAGCCTGCAGCGGGGTCACATAAAACTGAATCAGAAAACAAGAGATTTGAGTCATACCTGCAGTCTATAAAGCAAGTAATACACCCACAGAGACACCAGAATGCCTAATGTGAATTTGTCTTCTCGAAGTAAGCAGTTCCCAATTTGCTTTTAAATTGACAGGATTACAGTTACATTCAAAAACCTGAAATACTTATTTAAAGGCATATT
Organism: Gallinago jamesoni; assembly: GCA_025769975.1. Classification (NCBI taxonomy): domain Eukaryota; kingdom Metazoa; phylum Chordata; class Aves; order Charadriiformes; family Scolopacidae; genus Gallinago; species Gallinago jamesoni. The sequence goes on from JAOQGH010000002.1 coordinate 38,162,828, forward strand.
TTTCTCATCAGGAAAAGAAATGCTGTCTCCAGGTGCTAGGAAGAAAACGCCTGTCGGGTTAAGAACTGGAAAAGTGGCTTTGAGAAGTCAAATCTAACCAAACCAAACCAGAAGGTTTGACTCTGAATGGTGAGTCCTATTTATTCATTTTAAATTACCTACTAAGCCAGCACTTTATTAGCTGTGATGTAAGGGGTGCCCGCTCCCCCTGTTGCCAGTGGAACCTGCTTCCTGGTTGGCTTCGAGCACCAACACTGCTGCTGGCACCTTCCACACCAGTGTAAGATGTCATACAAGTTTTAACACTTAGGGAGAAGAAAAATAAAAATAGACTTATGCGGAATTCCGATTCCCTGCCAAAACCTGTTTCAATTGGTAGTGTGCGAGTTTAATGGGTTTTTTTGTGAGAGTTGGAAGCCGGGTGCCCTAAGCAAGCTTGAATTTTAATTTTCAGTTATTCAACTATCAACAATAGAGCCAGGCACACAGTAACAAGAAAAAGCAATTACTCCTGACATCACAGCACTTATCCCGTGTCATTTCAGAGCAGAAATGGGAGGTGAACGGGGACTTTAACTTACCGAATGCAAACCGAGGCAAGTCAAAAGGCTGGTTTCCATTCCAGAGAGGCAGAGGGAAGTTTGGAAGCAGAGGAGATAGACGGGCAGTTAATGTTAAAGTTTCTGCTCCCACCTTGGAATTGGATTGGAAAATCAGTGAGTTCTGAAAAACCAGAGAGGTAACGACGAACTACCTGGGACAGACACCGACAGAGACCTCAGCTGGGAGAAACAACTGTCTTAGTGTGCCTTTGGGCAGAGAAAGGAGAAAAAAGGGTTTGAGCAGGGAACAGGAGCTGGGAGGGGATGGAGATAGGGATATGAGGCTGTGGTCTCCGGGAGCACTTGTCCCCGAAATCTGCTCCCAAAACCTCAGGAAACCATCCAGGAGAGTCCCACCAGTGGGATGGATTAATGGGATTTCCCTCTGTCTGACACGGGGAGGAGCTGAACTCCCGCAGGAACCCCCCCGATTACAGGCACGTTCCTGGAGGCTTCAAGGGTCCTGCCTTTGAAACGGGAAGATTTGATCATTTCCAGGGCAGACCTTCAGATAAGGAGAAACTGGTTTCAGTGGCATTTTGTGAGTTTCCCAAGATAAACCTCCAGAGGAGGGCTTCTATATTTAGATCTGTTGTCTGTATGTATGTATAATTAAGTGGCTCACTACATTATTCAAAGAATATGCAAACCAGATTTACGTGCCGTGCATTTTTTAAGCTCTAATTTGAAAAATATGTTTGGTAAAATTCATAGCGGGCCACAGCTGTTCTAGGATGAAAATTAGCCAACCTATAAACAGGAACAAACTGTACAAAAATAATTCTTCGGGAATTATTACAGCCTCTGTATTTGCACACAACTTGAACTGAAAGGATAGCAGATGCAGAGGCCATAACTAGCATGTTATTCACAGTCTTAATACTACTTAAAAGTTTATTCCCCTAATACTGGCTTGGCTCAGCACAGGAACTGCCACACTGTCTGATAAGTACATGCAAAATTACCTCTGGCGGGTGCTGTCATATGCAAATTTAGCCTGTTAGTGGCTTTTCAGTGATAGCATTCAAAATGCTTATATTTGTTCCTCATAGAAACACCTACTCAACATCATTGGACAAAAAGGTTTTCATAAAAAAGGCAAAAAAAAAAAAAAAATCTGTGTTTTCTTCCCTCTTCAATATGTAGAAAAATACCTGCAGGAATATTTTGCTGAAAATCTGATCTGCAGCCACAAAGAGCACATTTTTTATTAACAATTGTATCATTTCCCACTAATCCAAAACTGACACTGTTGTTCCATAGATATTTGCAGAATTGTGTTTTACATCTCATGATTGGAAAAATGCATATTATGATTTTTTTTTTCCTTCTATTTTCTGCTTATAGCAAGTGAGGAAACCTTTCTGACTCATTACAAAGCTCATTTGTCACACTCCTTTTCAATTAACTTTGCCCCCTTGTTTTCCGTATTTAATCCATTTCTGGAAGGCATTGGTTTTTATTAACTCAAAAAATCTCTCACAGGCTGTATTGCAAGGAGACAGAAAAAGTGGGGAAAAAAAAACAACTGCCCCAGAAAATGGCCCTGTCACCTGCAGAGGAATAGCTGCCTGCCGAAAGCACGAGGGGGGGAAAAAGTGTTCTTACAAACATCAGCAAAAGCTCAGAGTCATTCCAGGAGCCAAGGGGATAACGGCTAACAATGACAGGTTGTGGGGCTGGTAGCACTACTGTAACTCAACGGGGAGAGAAAATGACCTGTGATTTGTTTTGAGTTAGGACCTGCGGAATGGTTATATATGTATTTTATTTACTGCATTTAGTCTGGACTGAATGCCATCTCTGCACTGCAGAGGAGGCACGGGTCAGGGTGAGAGCATCTGGAGTCTGAAAAAGCAAGTTTACCTGACAATTCTGCACAGAAATTCAAACCCCTTAAAGCAAATGGCAGTTTAGCCCATGGGGGCTAAACCCCCACGCTATGGAGGTCCCTCACCATTCACCCCAGAGACACCACGGTGCATCCTCTGCCACCCAGAGCCCTCTCCGCAGTGCCTGTCCCCAGCTGCTGCCCCTCTGCCCCAGGAATTGTGGATACGGGTTCGGAAGAGGCTGGGGAATTGATGGGGAGACAGGAAGACGTGCCAAGTGGCTTCCTACCCCACAAAATGGCTAGTTTTAAGCACAGTAGGAGAATCTGGAAATAAGCTACACATAAAACCGAGGTTTCTCCACTTTTCGCCAGATCTTAATCCATAAAACGCTGAATCTATTATCTTACATACATAATAAATTATTTTTTTTTTATTACACCAGATAATTTTAATACGGTGTGTGGCTCCTTATTCCTTAGGGTGTTCATTGGCCAGAATTACCCAGTTTGAGCAAGGTCTTCTCACCCCTGAGGACTTTTGACTGCAAACACCCTGCATACTTACATTGCAGATGTCTCAGTAATTGGGAATTATTTTTGTTAACACTAGTAGAAAGTGGCCTTGTGCGTTCCCTCTCTCTATTGAGCCTGTGAAGAAAAAGTCAAAGTTTCGTCTGAGTATTTTCAAAATGTCATGGTCTTGAATGGACAATGCCCTTTGCACATGAAGCATCATAATTAACACAAAATCATTTAGCATATCTTTAGCTTTTTTGAAAGTAAACATCATCAGGTAGCTATAAATATTCTCATTTTCAGTACCTCTTAGCTGCTGTCCAATGGCTTTTAAAAACCAGGCTTAGAGTTTTAGGTAGATTTAGTGCTGAGTAAAGCACTAAACACCCCATGGTTTAGGACTATAATTTTAAAATTTTCCTTATTTCTTCTCTCCACTTCCTTGCCTTTCCATCATCCACCTTACTGCAGACTAGCCATGTTAAGATTTAACCAGGAAAGTGTTTGTCTCTGCCCCTGTGTTTTGTGGTATTGCCTGTGAGATCAATAGAATAAGCAAGAGTTTTGGGTGTCCCATGTAAATGGGACAATACAACCCTCTATAGAAGCCACAAGGGGAAGTATAAAATTATTATTATTGGACTACTTAGAATTGTTGGTCAAAATCTGGACCAGAAAATATTTGGTTTCATGTTCTTCCAGGATTTTTTTCCCCAAAAAGCTCAGTACAAAGCTGTTTATGGAAATTAATTCTAATAGCTTCATGGAATCATCTGTTCAAGCTGTAATACTTCACATTACACAAATCTTGCCACAAAGGAGATAATAGGCATAGGATATATTGAATTACTAGATAAAGTTCTTATCTGTTCCACTGCATTACTTCTCTGGGTCTGAAATGACAAGTCATAGTTATTAAAACCATGGCAATTTGCCCGTGATTAGCAAGGAAACCAACACATTATCCTAATATAATTATCTTCTCTATCTGAAGCCCATGACAATCACCAGCAACTGTCCCCAGAAAAAAAACCACTTTGCATACTGGTTATTCATAGTTCTGCAGAGAACATCTTAAGCTACTAATTAAATGGTCTTATAATTAAAGTACATCCTGTAGAGCACTTCTCCGTGCCCATATACACTGTGCTGTGCAGACGGGTGGGATGGAGGAGGAACTTCCAGGTCTCTCCTGGAAAAGTGGTTCGTTCACCAGCGAGAGACCGAGTACGAAGGAACAGTGAATTTTCAGTTGTTATAAATACCAAGAACTATGGGATTTTATAAAACAACGATAAACATTCAGGGTAGAAAATTAAGTGGCTTGTTTCTTGGTGGTTTTTGTTGTTTGTTTGGGGTTTTTGTTTTGTTTTTTGTTTGTTTGTTGTTTTTTTTTAAGTTGGACATTTTGTAATCACTAACAACTTATAAACTCTTTTCCACGGCACACAAATGATCTCTGGATCTGTTGGGCACAACTTCCTCATGATACGTTTCCATAGACCAAATGGAGGAGAAAGGACGTTGGGTGTGCCTGGAGGGTCATCCCAGATTGAGGTTAAAGTCAAGGCATCCTTAGGAAGGAGAGCACTATGGAGGCAAGGAACCCGCATGGCTCCCTGGCGATGTGCTGGGAAAGGGAATAGGCTGGTGCTTCGGCGTGGGACTGCTGCAGCTGGTTTAAGCAGATACTCCACAAAGATTGCTTCATCTTAAAAAGCTAAAACCAAAATCATGTTACTACTTTGAAGGAACAGATATTGTCTACAAGCAGGCCTTTTGAGGGATATTATGAGCAGCAATAAAAGTATTGGTTTTACAGGAGTACTGGAAGCATTTTTTAAATGCTCGTCATGATGGGAATCCTATTTCTCTTGACACTGAACAAACGTAATAGAGAGTATTTTCCTAATAATCTCAGAGATGAAAGCTAGAAATGGAAACTGCAGAGGGCGAACAGCCCTCGGATCCCACCAGGATGGAGCCGGCTGCCCGGGGGAGTGGGCAGGCACTGGTGCCCACTCACTGGCAGCAGAGGATGCCCAAAGTGCCCTTGTCTCCAGTGTTACCACTGTGCACCAAGAGTGGGACTGGCCAAAAAAGGAGATAATGAAAGCCTGGGTCTGCCGTTGTTTTGGAGAACGTTGGTTCAGAAGCTGGGGTCAGAAGGGAGATGTCACCACCCCACCCGACAGCGGTGAGAGGGCACCTTCCCACTCCCAGTACAGGCCACAAGTTGACCCGTGTGCCATTTTGGTGCAATTATCATCAGTTTAGCTGATGCACAAGCACTGTTTTGTTTTTCAATACTTTAGAAGTATAATCAAAGCTCTTTCAGAAAACTTTCATTCTAACAGATTCAGCTTTCCTGAAGGAAAACCACCCTAAAACCAGCCTCTGCATTCCTCTAATGAGGCTTCCTTTAACAACTACAATCATAATATTTTGGTCTAAATATTAATTAGGCATTCCCTAAGTACAGCTTATCTTTGTATTTGAGTCATTTCCTGAGAGTATCTTCATAAAAGCACCTGACGATACGTCTCAAGAAATTACATGCAAAACCAATCTGCAGTTCCTAGCCACACACCCTGCCTTCTGTTCTGAAGAATTACAACATAAATCAATCATCAAAAATCCATAGCTTGCTCCAGTACATCAACATTACATTAATATGGAAATCGATGTTTGCACATGCAAATCAATGACTAAGTGGGGAGTGACCATTTGTATTCAGAACCAGCAGATCCCAACCAACAGCTGCTCGGTGACACCGGGAGCGGAGGTTGCCAGTGGCAGCTTTAGTCACTGCAGAATAAACCAGACAGGAAATCTAGTTTTTAAAACAAACAAACAAACCCAAATACAGCCCCTGAGACTCACCCGAGAGGAGGAGAATTCTGTATCTAACTTATACCCTCTGAGTGCCATCCACCAGCACGTTACTGAGCCAAAGCACCAAGTAATCTTTGCAATCAAAGTAGCCATTATTAAGAAGAATATATTTATTATCCAAAGAACAGATCTAAGATTAATTAAAAAAAAATCTAAGCAAAAGTTTTTATTCCTTTATTTCTGTGGCTAAACACCAGAGCAGCTCTTTACTGGAATGCCTTTCTGATTACCTGGCACCCATGCTTTAATTGTATGGTTAAAAAACATTCCTCTGATAATAGAAGTGTAAAAATCTTCATTTGTTATAATTATTTGAACCAACCCCAAGAGGGGTTGTAATAGTACCAGACTTCTCTTGAAGGCTCAGATACAACTCAAAGTATCACTTCGGTCCTGCGTATGATTCAGTTTCTCCTCAACCTGTAAGCAGATTGGATGTGGACTCTGCCACAGACACCTGACCTGGTCATCCAGCTCTTCAATGTTTGGAAAAGAAAAAAAAAGAATATTAGAATAAATGGTGGGATTTTTAAATTTCCACTTAGAATTGCTAATCTGGTGGGGAAAAGAACATTTACACGAGCAGGCTGGGGTACAAACTGAGACAGTGCTGTGTGAAAGCTGAAGTAGACAACCTGATGGATTCTACCCAATGGACCACCGTTTTGGCAGGACTGAGCTCTGCAGGAGGACAGCTCTTATCTAAAAAGGGGCACTTTCCCAGAGCTCTGACAATCTATTTTCCAACCCTGTCACCACAGCACCAAAGCCACACAGGACTTTGGAGCTCGATGTCTCAGACAAAGCTGTCTGTCTCAGGCCCTGTCTCAGACAAAGCTATGGCCCATCACAGCCAAAGCTAAGGAGCTCTGCACAGAAGCTTCCCAGGTCAGGACAATCCTGCCATCTGCTGAATGTCCCCCCAGGTCCCAGCCAGCAGCTGTGTGTCACCACTGAGGTCCTACAGAGGCAAACATCACAACAGCAAAAACAATGAAGGCCAGTAGCATCGTGTAGCCTTTGCCAATCCTCACGTTTCCATAGAAACAGAAGAGAAACACAGCCAGAAGCAAAGGAAATAACAGGTCCTTTTTGGTCCAAAGTGCGGTCTTCACTATTTATCCAGTGATGTAAAATATGTACAGCCTTTGCAGGGCAGGGAGGTGCAGGGAAAAGCAGCAGTGATGTCTATGTTAGGAGGTAGCCCAGCACAGCAGAAGGGGGTCTACTGGGCCAGCAAGGAGACCCACCAGTGTCCCACCACACACTCCTTCAGCCCTGACCTGCTCCCGGGGGCTGAACACCCATTAGTGCTTGGAGAGCACCTCCTGGGAGAGCTTCCCTGCAGCATGGGCTCTGCTCTGCTGAGTGGGGCAACCACAGAGGGTTTGCTCCAAACACATGGCTGTGCACTATGCACACATACCCCAGTGCACACCAGTGAGGCTACTGGTGCTACCACCAGCACCCTCGCCACAGCAACGGCATGTTGTGCCCTTACATGTGCCCAAATTTTGGGATTCCTTTTTCAAAAAGTTGGAAGGGAAGCGGGGAGATGAAAAGCCTAAGTCAATCTGGACTCAAAATTAGAGAAGATACTGGAAAAAAATAATCCTAATCCCAATGAAAGGCTAGTGGTAAATTCTGTGCTGGCTCTTCATCTGTGCCCCACGCTCTGCCATAACCCAGAGTGTCTTCTGGTTTTTGCTTTTATGCAGGGAGTTCTTCTGTATTTGAAGGAATTCCTTCCTTTCTGACTCAAGATTAAAAAAAAATTCAATCTTTGTCTTTAAGGTTTTTATCAGACTAGGTACTTATTTTGCATTTGCAATGTGGCTATTTTCCTCCACGTAAGACATCTGGAAAGGGCAGAGGTTCAGCAGCGAGTGCACTTCACCCGCCCTTCAACCAGCCCTGAGGGTTTCCTTCATCGCAGTTTGCCTTGGAGGGTTGAAGGATAAACCTACTTAAAGGCTGAACTCCCTCTGAAGTGTCCCCTCTCTTGCTTTTGATGGTCTTCTAGCAGCAGCTGGCACTAACACTGTAAGAGCTGTGAGTTCTCAGCCCTGCGTGGTCGGGTGCTCCTTCATCCAAGACTTGAAAGGCTGCTCCTGCAACAAAACGCAGCTCTTTTTCCTGCTCCAGCAGCAAAAAAGTCTGAATCCTGCGGGAAAGTGGGGAATGGCAATGCCTTTGGTGGAGGAAAGAGCCTTCTGCCCCTGCAGCATGAAGGGCATTGGCAGAGGACATGGGGACTTGTCACTTCTCCAGGGTATGATGTGCCCTGAAGTTGTCCCTGTGGTGGAGAGCGGAGCAGCCTGTAGCCTGACAGGACAAGCCAGGTCAGATAAACACTTTGGTTGGACACACAAAACCAACTCCTCAATATTTTGACTTAATTTTCATGAATACTTATCTTCCAATTTATCACCCAAACCTCCTTATTACCGCCTATTATGGTCTTAGCTTCTTCTAATTAGAAATTTTTCAGCACAGTCATATATCTTCCTCCCTCAGCTCAGATAAAGACTTATCTCTCTCCAGCAAAAGGGAAGTGTCACTGGCCAGCAGCACCCGGTCCCCATGGCCAGCATCAGGGCTCACAGCCCAAGTAACTTTGGCTGATGCGAGAGCACAGCCTTCAAAACAGAGCACCAGTCTGCCCTGGTTCCTCCTTACCCAAAACCAGCGTTACCTTCACCTGGAGACTCTATTTCTCAATCTCTCCTGATTTCCACTCTGTCCAGTGTCTCCATTTCCTCCTCCTCAGTGTGAGCTCCATCTCTTCCCAGTCCTGCTCCTTCCACTCATGCTGTTTTTGTAGAATCACAGAATGGTTTGGGTTGAAAGGGATCTTAAAACCCCCCCAATGCCACGCCTTGTCCTAGCAGGGACACCTCCCACCACACCAGGTTGCTCCAGGCCCCCTCCAACCTGACCTTCAACCCCTCCAGGGATGGGGCAGCCACAGCTTCTCTGGGCAACCTGGGCCAGGCTCT
>JAOQGH010000002.1:38178513-38190860 GCA_025769975.1 Gallinago jamesoni
ATTACCCTAGGGACTGGTTTATAACCCAGGACACCCCATCAGGTGTCAGGGAGAAGCAGCAACCCCCCCCCCCCCCCCACCGTGCGGAGGGAGCGGAGGAGATGGAGCTCTGGCAGGGCTGGTCCGGGGCTGCAGGAATCTGCTCTTTATGGGTGTGTTTTTATAAGGGCAGGGTTGTCTCTGCAACTGTCAGCTTTATGATTGACTTGGACATTTTAATATACTATTTAAAAGAGCTAATGAATAGGCTGTCTTCAGGGCCTCTGCAAATTGCATCAACGAGAGGATTTCCAAATGGAATGAGGATAGAGGGGGAATCCAGTGCTTCCAACCTCACGGCTCAGGAGTATGAGGTGAGTCACAACTCATGTTGGTAAATGAATTTTACATCCTCTTTTAACTACCTGTAGGCTCTTTTAGTGCCTTTGACAACAGGACCATCAACACCACCTCATAATGCCATATTAACCAAAAAAAACCCCAAAACCCCAGAAGCAACTCCCTGATCATTTGTTCTTAGCTATTGGCAAGGGAGGAGGAGTTGAACATTTTGCCAAGGAGAGGTAAAGAAGAGCTCCCAAAGTTGCCCATAGTCTGTTTTGGTTTGCTTTTCTTCCTGCTAAAGAGTAAGGAGATTCAAGGGGGCACAGTTCAAAAAAGAAAAAAAAAAGCTCTTCACTCCTACAAAAAGAGATCTGACACTGAACATTTGCTTTCATCCTCTTCCTTTGGCATCTCAATATTCAAGTGCATTTATTCCAGGGAGCAGAGACAGACAGATTACAAGATTTGGCAGATGCTTCACATACCTTTTAGCTAAGACTATTTTCAGCACGACCCAAATCGGCAGCGCAGGAGTCAGTGGGAACAGCCTTATTCAGGGATCTGTGGTGGCTGTTACAACAATCATCTCATCAAGGTGGGATTGACCATCTGTCACCAAGTTTGGGGATTTTCCATTAAAACATTTTAAAGTATTCAGTTATTTAAGAGTTTCAATCACATTTGGGAAAGGAGCACTGAGCAACCTGGTATTTATTCCTCTGCACCCCCCTCCTCACAGCTCCCAGCCACTCCGAGTGGCTAGGGACATGGGTGGCAATAAAGCCGTGTCCTCACTAGGAAGGCTTCCCAGCTCCATGGGGAAGCCACCAGGAACCCAAGTCTGTGGGAAATCCCAGCAACCACATGCTAGACCCCCACTTGCTGCAGAAGAAACCATGAGGAGAGGACAATGATAAAATATGGGGTTGAGCAGTTGAGAGGTGCTGGAGTGTGAGAAAGGGGGGGAAACCATGGATGAGAAGCACCTCTAAGCTCGAATTGAGCAGCAAGTTAGGGCTTAGCTGGTTGGGAAAAACACCTCTGCATGAAAATCACCACAAATGAAGGACTGGCAAGGTTCCCTCCAGCTGGGACAACTCACACCAACACTGCCAACAGAAGCAGAGCTCAAACCCTGTCCCCCCCCCGCAGCAGGACACTTGGCAGCCTGACACACGCTGCATTTCTTGCACAGAAACACTGTACCAGATTTCTTGGGCTTGCCCCCAGCACGTGACACTTCTCAGAAGCAAGTCCCTGCTTTGATTACCAATGTCACCTTAATTTCTCTTTTTCACAACACGAACCTCTCTTGCTTCAGGATATTTCAAGATTGCCTTCGATAAATATGAATGCAAATGCATTCATTCAAATTCATTATTTGTCATTCCCCATCGTACCACCGCTGTGGAAGCTACAGAGACCTTCATCTACAAATTTCTTGTTCAGTGTTTCTTTACCAAAGACAGCTACTTGATCTTCCAGTACAGATTTTTTTAAAAAGTAGATGACATGAAAGAAGACGCTACTCATCGTTATTTTATGTTTAGTGGGAAGATGCTCTGAGCTACCAACCTGCTGCCTCAGTCTGAAAGAGGAATTAAACCTCAGTTCTTAGTGATCCTTTGAAAGTTGCCTTTCAGAGAATGACTGGGCAGCAGATGCCATAAGAACCCTTCCCATGACACAGGGACACTCTCACAAGGGCTCCTTGCTCCCATCTGAAAGGCCACCATGTCTAGAGACTCGTTTATTCCAGCAAACCCGAGCTCACTGCCTTTTACACCCCCTGCTTCAAACCACGCTCTGCACCTGCAGGGGAAAAGCCAGGGGAGATACCTCTATTTAAGAGCTTTATTCCACCAGGATAAATGCTTCTTAAAGCAGGTCCACACCAAAACACAGCCAGGTGGCCACAGACTTAGGTGACAATACATACTGGATTGATTCATCCAAGTTCTTCCCAAATACTGGGAAATATCCTTAATCACAGCCCAGGATAATGCTGAAGTTCAGGATAATATGACGTATCACACATGCTTACATTAAACAGAAGCTTTGAAAATAATCTACTTTTCCTAAGTAGGAAGGAGGAGGTTTGAATTTTGGATGGGGATGAGGAACAAGGAAAGTCCAAGAAGAATGGCACTTCTGCACTAAAACCCTCTTGAATATTAATGAAACCATCACAAAAGAAGATACAACATTAATATGACTAGTATGATAAAATATGACTTCAGCTTATGACATGTTAAATCGCTCATTTAATTTTTATAGGAGTGATTAAGATGCCTTCACTTGAATTTTATACTGTTTACTATAAAACATTACCCTTTTCTTCAAAATCTATTGAGACAGACAAACCACACATTTGCCAAGTTGTTAAATAAATAGTATTAAATCAACAATACCCAGGGTCCCAAAATGCAAGTCATTTCCATGTATATTGATTTTATTTCCATTTGCTGCAATAAAAGTTTTGTCTCTAAGCACACAAAAAAAAACCCAACAAACAAACAGCTATTCTACCAAACTATTTTGTTTCTAATTCTTGCAATAATGCAGATCTGCAATCACTGCACAGGGCAAACCTGCCCTCAGTGCTCTCAGAGAGACGTGCCCCAAAGGCTTAGTTACGTACAGAAGGAGGTGTGAGTGCAGCCACCGTCATGGCAGGAGCTCCAGCATCGACACCAGTAACTCTGCCTTCTCCCAGTACTCATGCCCCAGGCTGGGGTCCCAAAAAAGGTTCTGCCCATTGTTCCTCACCAGCATCTCCAGGACAGAGCAAGCTCCCCGTCCTCCCAGCTCCTTACCTGGGTCCACCTCTTCCATACCAAGACCCCACCAGAGCACACGTTGCCACCAAACACCCCGTCCCTGGGCCAAGAACAGGGGCAGGGGGATGCTGGTTCTCAGACAGCAACTGCAGCTCAGGGAGCATCTTCATCTTGGGTGAAGACACCACAATCATGAAAGACTTGGGTCTTTGTCCAGGCAAGTCACATTTTCTCTCAGCAGGCACCTTGCCCAGTTTCAGGGCAGAAACACTCAAACTGGGGTTTTTGATTCTATACATCACATCTGCCCACTCTCCCACTGATCCTCTCCACAAAAGCCTGTCTCAGTTCCTCACATTTCTATTCACTGCTCTTGAAGCTTTTCTCCTTTTTTTTTCCTTAACTAGATCTTCTTAAGTGCCTGGAGGTGTTGCAATTCTCTCAGGAGCCGTCATTAATACGACTACGTATTACAGCTCTTGTTGCTTCAATCTGGCCTTCAATAAGGACAAAGTAAATTTCAGGCTAAACAAGTTATAAATATTCGACTTCTGACTTCACACTGCTCACTGACTACACAGCATTTAATTTCCCAACACCTGAACGCCCTGCCTTGAGAATGAGGGAGAAACCAAGGCACACACGGGGAATACAAAGCAATGAAGAGGTCACCCTTCTGTCACCTCTTGCTCAGCCATAAAGCAAGCCCCGAGAAGAACGTGGCTTTCTCCTTGCAAAGCCAAAGCAGAGACGACAGGTTTGTCCTCAGACCAGGTAAGAGGAGTCACCTCATTAATATACATCCTGAATTCATATTTGCCCATCCCCACTTACAACTCAAAAGTTACTGGTTGGCTAATAACTCCAATTAGCGTGGTCTTGGATGAAAACCATTTAAAAGCAGCCTTTGCGAAAACCTTTGAATTAGTCTTTCTCCCTTTGCCAGCAGAATAAAAGACTGCTCCTTTTTCCGATCTATAATAATCATTTTTGGTTCGGCTACACTGAGCTAAACTTCAATTGCTGAACAGCATAACCCAGTCCATGGAACCTTGTATTATTTGATATTTTCCAGAAGTTCTGCATAATTAGCCCCATCTGTTTTCTTTTGCTGAGTTGTACAAGCTGATAGTTCACACTTGCTCCTTTATGGTAAGAACAACCACCAGAGGTGATTACGGAGCCTCTCTGCCCAACAGCACCCTCGGATGCTCCAGTATTTAATCCATGCAAAATACATGCAATAAAACCACTGGGCAGGTCCCAGCCCCACCAGTACAGCCCAGCTGCCTGCAGTGCTCTCCCAGTACAAGCATTACACACCAGTTTAGATCCATCCAGAAGTTTCCCTGGTACAATCCTGCTGGAGAGAGGGAGGAGGGATGCTGTAGGTATGACCTTAGGACCCCCCTTGTCCTCAACAGCCGTCTCATCTTCACAAGGCCTCTCCTTGAAGCACAAATAAGACCATTTCCTCAGAAGAGGCCAGTTTTGTCTGCTTTGGGGGACAGTTTTGTCTGCACGTGGGTGCTCCTCCCTGTTACCAGAGTAAGAAAGGAATCGAGGAGACCCACCAAGCGAGGTGCTACTGGAGGATCAGGCCAGGCTCTGAAGACAGCTGAGCCCTGAGCCCTGGAAGGTTTGAAAAGGGATATTCTATTTAGATTCGAATGGCCATCTGAAAAACTAAACAAATTTGTTTTCCCACATAGTCTATAGGAAGCAACTTCCAATGGAGTGTTCAAACATCACCGGGATGAAGTGCTGCTGCTCCTGGTTCAGCCTTATCTCCTACAGCTGCTGAAACAAACTCAGCTTTTCAGGCAAAAAACAAGCCATGCCTGAGGAGTAGATGGGTGATAACAAAACCCTCCTGTGCTTCTAAGTAACTGGAGTGTTTCCTGGGCACTGATAAATGCCAGAATATTTCAGATTGTCTGACTTAACAGGTTGATCATTTATCTGCCCAAGACAAAAATAAATCAACTAGTGGATAACCAAACCGAAAATTAAAACTCTTTCTTGAAAGAATCCCCAGAAACAGAGCACCACATCCTTGTCTCGTTACGTACAGCCTCGCCGACAGCCACGCTCTTCTCTCCCTTCATGTAAAATGCCTCACCTCAAGGATTACCCTCAGTTGTGTTAAACAATGTTATTGTTCTCACCTCACTCTTTCAATCTGATGATTGAAACTGATGAAACTGAGCAAACGCTGCTCTTTGGACCATCTACATCAGCGTTTGCTTCCAGTGGGAACAACAGAAGAGTGATGGGTTCCAGCTCCGGGAGGGAAGGGATGGCAGCCAGGTCTACCTCCTCCTTGTAGGGCTCTGGATTTTGATGCTGTTAATTAACTTGGGGGATTTCTCCTTTCACTCCATGACTATGGTTAGTGTTGGTGACAGAATTCAGACAAATCTGTCCAACCCTTCCTCTTCCTCCCAGGAGGAAGTTATTCATCGACAGATCACAACAGTGGGAATTCCTCAGTTGGCCTCATTGGGCCTTAACAGAAAGGAGCTCTCTATAACAGTGGAGTGGATTTAAATTGCTGGAAGATTCAACCTGTTTTTCAAAGCAAACACTGAACGCAATTCCCCATCGCCTATGATGTAGCCCTTGCACAGGATGACAATCAATAGCAGTGTCTTGCTGAAATCCAGCCTGTTGAAATTAACATCATTTGAATTTCAGTCTCAGATATCCGTGGGATAAGAGTTAGAGCAGCACTCTGCATTTGGAGCCTAAGATGCCAATATTAAAATAACCCATCACAGGGAGAGGAAGGGGAAAAGAACCATTCTTCAAAAATTTTCCTTTAGGTTGCATCCAATGGCTCAGGTTCTTCATTAGGTACAACTGCGTTAAATACACACCCGTCTGCCCCATTTCCTGGTTTGTAATTTAATCAGGCTTCAAGATAAGGTGAAGTGTGAGCCCTTAAATACAGCTGGAGGAAGAAAAGGCTCCCATCCTGGGCCTAAAGCTGCCTTGCTGAGCAGTGACACAGCTCCCTCGCCCACGAGACCCCAGCAGGGAGGAGAGATGCCCCAGACACCGGGTCTCCAGAGGGGTCCCTCAGCTGAAGCTGCTGCCCGAGCAGCAGACAGGGATCTCGGGTGCTTTGCGTGTTGTGCTACACTGCTCTCATCTGATGGTGACATTTCCTACTCAACATTTTAGCAGTTTCATCCCAGCATAACGTATCTGAGGCACATTTTGCGAGAGGCGAGTAAGTGTAACTCAATACAGTGAAAAGTGTCAAAGCTGTGAAAGGGGAAGGAAAGTACAAACAGGGAAAGGGGGAACCGAGAGGCAGCCACTGAGGCCACAGGGGGCACCAGCACCAGAGAAAGACATAACAACTCAGAGGGATTTTCTTGTTGGGGACCAATGGACAAAAAAATAAATCAGCTTCAATCACAGAGTACCTGTGTTCCAAGTACAAACAAGTTATGAAGAAAAATATTTATTCTAACGTTTTTCTACCTCCAGAAGCCAAATTTTCAAAAAACCTTTGTCCAGGAAAGAAGCAAAACACTTACCTTCAGATTTACACGGAATAAGATCTCCAGTAACACGGTTGAGGAGGACACCCCTGTTCACCAACTGCACTGGAAGTTCTGCTCTGTTACCAGTTTCCAAATAACATTCTGTGAGAGCAGCCCAGACACCACTGCCTTCCCAAGCCCTCTCCAGCTCCAGTTAACAGGAAGATCCCAATCTAATTAGATAAAGCAGCCCCCGGTGCAGCTGCTCGTGAGCATTGCCCGGCCACAGCGGGGGGATGGAGCCTTTCAGAATTATCTGTTTATTCACAAGGTACATATTGGGCTGATGTTCCCTGGCAGCCGTCAGTCTCACAATGAGCTATAAAACTACAATTTCAGAGCAAATCTTACTAGACAGGCTCTCTTTAAATAGGTTCAAGGTCTGCAGCGTTTTTAGATACTCGTGTACTGCTGTGATCAGTGAGTGCTGCTGAGCGCTGGAAAGGAAGAGGGTTTTAGAGAAACAAAGCTTGCCTTGTTAAAAATCCACTCCCCAGAGAGGCTGCTGTATCTCCACATCCATCATCGCAGGAAGCTCACACAGTCTGGAAGCCCTCGGCCAGGAGAGAAGAGAGAGCAGTGGCTCAGGCTCCTCGTTTTCAGAAGCAAAAGTGAGTGAGGTGCCCACAGCACCCAGCAGGACCCCCGGGGCCAGGACGTGCCTGAAGGAAGGGCTCCTGCCTGGGTCCTGCCAGGGTCTCCATCTCGTGAGCATCTCTGAAAGAGCAAACGGGCTTCAACTCCACCTCGTTCCACCCTTAATCCAAAACGGTTAAAGCTGGTTTCTGTCAAACTCATCCCACTGCATCCTAGCACCCCCCCAATCCTGACCTCAGCCTAACCCTCACTTATTTCTGTCTGCCCCCAAAGCACACAGTTCTTGCCACAGCCCACCTGCGAGCAATCCAGGCTCCTCACTGCCTCCTCCCCTGCTCCTCAAATTTTGCTCCAAATGCAGTTCAGCTGGAGCGAGACATTTTGCCTGAGGAATTTTCAGGCAGGGAACAGATCTCACACTGGGAGAGTAACCAGATTCACAGGGTGTGATTGGCGGCATATCAGCAGCACAGATTAATGGTATATCAAGAATTTTTTAACTTCTCACCTGTTTACAGACCTACACAAGAAATGTATGTTAACTCCAAAGAGAACACCAGTAATTACTGCAAACTGCAACCAAACCCTCTCTAGGTGAGAAAACACTGCCTCACCTGAACCTGGCAGTGTACTTAGGTGCCTCTTCTACGGCACACGTAAGCAAATTGCTAATTTTTTCCATACCAGCCACTTGTTTTCCTCTTGTTTTCACACCACGGCACTGTGTGCTGTGATTTCAAATTCCTAGGAACAGCCTGATTTTAAAAGGTGCCAGAAAGTCCCCCATTTCTCACCCTCTGACAGCGCCTGGATGCTTCACAAGCCTCTTCTCCTTAGCTCCGTTTCACAGATTGTCAGAGGAGGATCTTACCAATCTGAGGTGGAGCAGAAAAGCAGCTTCTGACCAGGCACAAAGGGACAACCCTAAAATGCACCCTGCCAGCAGCCCTAACGCTGCATCACCTTCCCCAGGGCTGTTGTGGGGAGGGTTTTTGGGGGCAGGACTCTGGGTGTGTGAGGAAGAGGGGAAGGAAGAGAAAACTGGGCTGCGGAGGGGCGGCAGCATCATTAGTCCTGTACCTGTTAAAGTAATGCCAGCAATGAATCATGATTCTCAGCGCTGTCAGCAAGAAATGGAAAAGCTGTATTTAAAATCTGGGGAAACAAAAAAAAAAAACAAAAGCCTCAGCCAAAAAAGTGGAAAAGTCAAAAATAGCAGAAGGTGCCCAAGGTGTGAGCGGAGGGCAGGGACCGCCCCGGCTGCGGGAGGGGGTTGGTGCCAGTCAGAGAATCATAGAATTGCCCAGGTTGGGAGAGACCTTTCAGGTCACCAAATCCAACCACCAACCCACCACGTTCAGACCCACCACTGGCCCATGTCCCTCAGCACCACGTCTGCCCAGCTTTTCAATCCCTCCAGGGATGGTGACTCCACCACTGCCCTGGGCAGCCTCTGCCAAGGCTTCACAACCCCTTCCATGAAGTAATTCTTCCCAATCTCCATCCTAAACCTCCCCTGGTGCAACTTGAGGCTGCTTCCTTTTGTTCTATTGCCTGTTCCTTGGGAGAAGAGGCCAGGCCGACCCCCCCTGGCTGCACCCTCCTTTCAGGGAGTTGGAGAGATCCAGAAGGTGAGCTGCAAAGCCCCAGTTGAAGCCACAAATGCACACCAGGAGCGGTGTCTTGTCCCATTTCCCGACGCTGACCAGAGGGTTCCTGCCCCCACATCTCATACTTGTGAGGAGCACCATCAAGCTCCGCTGGATGCTTGGAATTAACTGTGTTTCCAAATGGCATTTCACTGGTCCTGCCTCCCCCGGAGCCGGAGAATCAACCGGGAGGTACATGGTAGAAAAAAAATGAGAGAAGAGGCATTTTCTTCACCACCTACATGCACCAAAACTCATCTGCAGCTTTCAGGAAAAGAGTAGCATAGGGATAACGAGGTATTAAGTGGGAACCACGGTTTATTACAAATTTATCTTTATTAATAAAATGTCCCACTAGTAATACTCCTGTCTGAAGTAGGGAATGAAATATCAAATTAAGATCCAAATAATTCAGTACAGACAATCACTTCAGTACAGTCTAACCACTTCGACAAAGTGTTCTGATAAAAGTAATTCTTATTTAAATAAAATGAAGTGAGTCTTCCAATAACATTGGATCATCCCATCACACATGTTGGGGATCCTCGAGGTGTTGTGACAAGTTGATACACGTTTGATACACGGCACTACTATAATTTTGCTTTCAATACACAAAGAGTGTGGATTGGTTTCCAGTTTGGAAGATTGGGAAGTCAGAGGAGGGAAGGACGGGGGAAACATAATGGAGTGGTCTGTTCAGGCCTCTCCAGGTGGGTACAGAAACACAAGATTGGCTGAACAGAGGCCCATTAATGCACATTTATGTCCCGATGTCATGTCCCTCTCGATGCCAAGGTCTCAGTGACAGTGTTACACAACTATGAGTTACTCCCCAAGCCGTACATTCAATGTAGAGTCAACAGGAGTCTGATGGCACATGAAAGAGGGCTATTTGGGGACGAGCCACAGGGTTCTGCAGGACACAGCACAGCTTTTCCTGTAACCAGGACTTTTGCTGAGTTTAGTTAAAGGAGCTTCTGCATAATCTCTGTTGTGTCCCTCCACCGAGATCTGCCATTGCTAGAGCAAATCCAATTAACCCACCGAGTTCAGCACTTTCCAAGGCTGTTTAGGTGGGGGGGAGCCAACTGCTCCCTTCCTTCCCCTTGCTCCTTTGTTAGGGGTATGGGAGAGCCCATCCAGGTGTCCCGTCCACCCCGGGATGGCCAGGCTGGATCTCTTGGCATGAAGCCCCGCTCCTGGGTCTGTCCCACAACCCGTTTGCTCCCTGCAGCTCGTGGGGGAAGCTGGAGGGAGCCCTCCCTGCACCGGGCTCCTCACACAGGCTCAGGATTGGGTTTAAAAGGAGCAGAAAAGCGTTACTGGAATCAAAGAGCAGTTACTGTCTGTGCAGGAGGGAGACAGACGCTGCCACACGCAGCCAGTCCCTCCCAGCGTGAGCTCCTTGCTGCAGGGTTGCGCCCTGAAGGTCAAACACTGAACCCGTGGATTTCTTTTTCCCTCCCGAGGAAGAGGAGAGCCATGCCAGCCCCGAGAGGGGACCGTGCCCGGGTGCCCCCCTTCGCCCCCGGGGCCGGTGCCCAAGGTGCCAGGGCAGAGGGAGCACACACCGGGCTCTGGCACCGCTCCCAAAGGATGGGACACCCATCTCAGGGAGGGGCTGGGAGCAGCCCCCAAATGGGGGGCTCAGGCAGGGCCCGGGGTGAGTGACCGGCCTCTGGGGCAGGGGACGGGAAGAAATATTTGTTTAAAATGCTGATTTCAGTTACAGCGCAGGGGGGGGACCTTTGGGAACGCAGGCGGCGTGGTTCCAACGCAAATCACTGCAGTTTGCACCGGGGCTAACGACAGCTCAGTGCGGCTGCTGCCGGGCAAAGCAGAGCTGTTTAGGTGACAATTGCCGTTAAACGGTGACAATGACATCACCTCCTTTCTTTACTGATTAACCTGTAACTCGGAAGCGAGATGCCAGCCTGGAACTGTGACAGAGGACGGGATAACAGAGCCCTTAGGACAAATGACAGGCCACTTTCCGTGGCCCCGACCCAACCCCAGCCCGTGGCCGCGCTTTGCTGTTTGGGCCAGTTGATTAACCGGGTAATGAGCTCACCTGCTCATTAGAGACCAAAAAAGAAGCAAAATTTGCTCTTTCCTAATAGTGGGGAAAAAATGTGTGAGTCATTTGTGCCAGAGATGGAAGATTCCCAGGGATTTTTATCAGGTGTGCCCTCTGACCAGCACAGTTTGCATGCTTAGGGATTTATACAGCGGTTTACAGACGTCACCGGGCGCTTGCTAGCGCTGAGCTTTGTTGTGATTATTTCAGTGCCTAATGCCCTCACCATATTTTTAAGATTCAGGGCTTAAGTCTCACCATTTTACCGATAACACAAGTATAATCAAATGTTTCCCTCAGAGAGCTGAACAATCACGCAGAGGAATCCACGCTGAGGGAGAGACGGAGCCGGAGCTCTGGGCACACAGCCCTGGGTAGGGCTCTGAGGGTGAGGAGCCTGGTTGGCAGGAGAAGACCAGTGAACAATGAAATACTCATCTTAGTCTGACTGAAACAAGGCATTTTACCAACTCACTCACTTCATCGTGTGTAGTATTATTATCATTATTATTTTTAGCATTTTCATGTGTGGCTCAAACATCAAGCAGAAAAAGATCGTGGACTTCTGAGGTGGTTGTTCCCAGGGAGATATAAAGTGCTGATTTACCTCATGGGAATACTTTCAAGAAAGAAGACAACCCAGTGAAAAAATGGAGTTAAAGCCAGGAGAATGTATACACAAATAATATTTGAAAAAGGTAGTATTTTATTACTGCTAGAGATAGGCTGTTACCATGTCTGAAAATTAAACACATTTTCTAAGACACAGAAAGATCATAGTTAAAAGGACACGCTGCTAACAACAGCAATACTGCCTTTTTTCTGGTCTTCCCATTAGTTTTCTCCTTTTGCAGTGTTTCACAGGAAATTACCCGTTGCTCCCCATGTGCTTAGCCTCATCCTTCCCACCGGATTCATTGACTCCTTCCCTTCGGAGATGAGCTCTGCCCGAATTTCAGATTACTCTACTTCATCACTCTAAAGAGGAGAAAGCCCTTTCTGGACAGCAAGTAAGGGAGTGTTTTGCAGAGGCAGTAACAGGAAAATAAATGTGTCTGGTTGTAGGGAAGGGAAAAGCAGAGGAGTCAGCACTCCTGAACCCACAGCCCCCCTGGGCTTCACTGAGCTCTTCATCCAACTTACTTGCTTTCCCCCCGTGTAAAATGGGAATAGCGGCCTCGCAGCATCGTCCCGCACCTTCATTAATTAATACTTACACCACCTAAGCATCTTTTAATCTCAGGTCACATTTAATTACCAAACACATAACTAAAATTTCCAAACATGGAACCCTGGCCCAGGTTGCCCAGAGAAGCTGTGGCTGCCCCATCCCTGGAGGGGTTCAAGGGCAGGTTGGAGGGGGCTT
>JAOQGH010000002.1:38190960-38201334 GCA_025769975.1 Gallinago jamesoni
TTGGAGGGGGCTTGGAGCAACCTGGGCTGGTGGGAGGTGTCCCTGCCCAGGGCAGGGGGTGGCACTGGGCAGGGGGGGCTTTAAAGTCCCTTCCCACCCAAACCAGTCTGTGATTCTATGAAAATATAGGGGGGGGGGAAGAGTCAGATATTGCTGAGCCAAGGGACTGAAAGGGACTCTAAATGTGGCAGTTACCCCCAGGGGGGTGACACAATCTGAACTGTCCCCCACGGGTGTTTCCCAGCCCTCTCAGAACAAGGATGCAGACCCACAGCCTCCATGGGCACCCGGTGCCCCCCTGCTCCTAGATACGGCAGAAAACATTTATTAATAACTAAAGAATCATCGTTTGCTGTAATTTAAGATCATCTGCCTTCGCTCTGCCCTGAGTGGACACGGATAACGGCCCAATGCTTTGTTCTCTGCAAGAGGCTTTTACATAATTAAAGACTTCTCATGTGTTCCCGAGGGATCCGTGTCTCCAGCCCCAACACGCCGGTGGGTGCTCCTCCCCCTCGTTACACGTACTGGTGTTTTCTTGGGAACTGTCTAGAATAATCCTACTCTTCTGCATCACTGCTCGGGTTATTAAGGAAAGGGTGAAAAGGAGAATTATTCTCATAGTATTCCACAAATTCTTGCAGGGTTAAGCCCTCCCCAGGGTAAACGGTCTTATGAGATGCAGAGTAAATACTATGAGGATTAGCCTTAAAATGCTTCTCCACTTCGAAAACTAACATTAGTCCAAATCAGTCATAACCACGCTTGGCTTGGTGAAGTCTCAAGGTTTAAACAAGCACTTTCTCATAGGAAATTATTTCTAGGAATGAGGTTTTGTCCAAATGTTCCTTGCTTATGAGAGGAATGAGTTCAAAATTTGAATAAACAGACTCAGTCCCTCTTCAGTATAAGATTATATCGTGGTGCTGTTTCATATCTGAGAGACTGCACCTTATGGAGCAGTGATTTGGGGGTGTCTGAAGTGAAGGAGGAGGAGAATGGGGGAGTTTTCTTCCTATGCAGGCATCGTTTCAGTCAGTGTTTACTTTTCTTCGTGAGACAGAAACCCCCTGTGGGTAAATACACAGGTTATTAAAAAGGGCAAGCTTCCAGAAGAGACCCACAACAACTTTTAAACCACTTTGTTCAAAACCCTGTCTCTCCTCTGTGTTCATGGAGCACCTAGAAGGTGACAGTCCCAAAATCTGAAAAAGTGCTACCAAGGTAGAAACAAATATTAATAATAACTGGTAACTATTAATGATGACACACGGCTGACTCGGAGGAAGCACGGCCACCTGGGAAGCTTTATGGAGACCTGGGGTTCTTCTCTGTTGTAAATTAGTTGGGTCTCTTGTAAAGCCATGTCCTCATTCTGAAAAATGTCCATGTGCGAATGGGGCAGATCTAAGAATAGGAATAATTGGACTTACCTGTTTCATGACCCTAAATTCCTGACATTTATAAACTTACTTGGTTTCCTTTTAGTTTTTCAAATGCCTGGGGCTTGAACATATAGCCACCCGAGGACATGCAGTTCTGAACAATAAGCAAGTAGCAACAAGAACACTTGACTTTTAGAGCAGAGATTAATACATGTTCCCCTTAGCTGGAAATTGCCCTTCGGACAAATTGTCTATGGCTATTTTTTCACCACTATATTGTTTTTTTCCGAGGATGCAAGAGTCCTTCCCCATTATTCTAAAAATTCTTATAATATATTGATCTGGAGCCACTAGGAATAAAACCTTACTTGAATGAATTTCTGTTCCCCTGGGACAGCAGCAAAGAGAAGGTTTTGTCATAGAACAAATTGGAGAATAAAGACAATTTTTTAAATTCTGATTTAGCACATCTTGCTAGAAGGGTGCCAGTGTTATCTTCTTTCTATAGAGTCTTCATTTTCTTTCAAAATATTTAGTTTTAACATATGAAAGAAATTAAAAACTTTTAAAAACTTTTAAAAATTTAAAAAAAAAAACTTTAAAAATCTTCATTGCAATCCTGTTGCCAAGAAATGGATTTCCCCCTTGAAACAGATTTTTTTTCTTTTTTTTTTTGTCTTTGACTTTTTTTTATTATAACTTTATTGCTGGTATCTCTGTGACTGACCATCTTTATTGTCCGGGTAAAGGCCCATCCCACCACAGAAACCTGCTGAAGCCTGACCTGTCATCTGTTGGCTCCAGCCTTCAGTCACAGAACAGGGGCTGGACAAGTACTTCCAGCTCCACGGAGCTCTGCCCAATTCCCAGTCCTGCTTTTTACGAGTCACTTTTCATTTTACAGAAAGGGCTAGTGCTTATATAAGCCAGAAATAAGCCAGAACTTCCTTCTTTTTTCCTTCTTTTTCCCTTTTTTGGGTTTGTTTTTGTTTGTTTGTTTGTTTGTTTACTTTCAGGAAAAATGACCCCCAGAAATGCCAGATTGGTCCAGGCCTCTTAAGGACTGCCAGAAAGTGACAGTCCAGCTGTGCCCAGTCTCCAGCTGCCATCACCCCAGGGTGGCCCAGGGTTCGGAGAGCTGGCCAGGAATTGCCAGGTCCAGAGCCCTGCTGTGAACCCCGGGGAGCTCCAGCCACCTGGGGTCCCCTTGAGAGGCCACCAGGGCTGAAAGACCATCTGCCTCGCAAGATGCAGGGGATGAAAACTGGAGCCAGCCGAAAGGACAGCAAACCTGCAGAGTGGTTACAATGGACCATCAAGGGCTGGATCATCTCGGGATGAGTTTCTCGGAGGGTCCCCAGCCACTGTGCTGAGCAGGGAGCTGAGCCCATCTGGGGGCAGACCCAGGTTTCATCTTTAACCTCGGTATGATACCCACGGAACAGCTCTGCCCCGCTGGACGAGCTCTGAGGAACACCCTACGCCCCGTAAAATAAAGGGGGCACACAGCGAGTAAGGCCCCACGCTGCACGGCAGGAATTCAACACAGGCAGGTCTGTCTGAACACAGCCCCCCCTCTTTACTGTGGGGAGGGGGGGACAGGGGGGCAGGCACCGGGGAGGCCGTGGGGCTCCAGCCTCGGAGATGGCCAGGGGTCCCCATTCTAAGGCAAATGCAAGTTCAACATTCGGGAAGAAAAGAAACCAATCACAGAGGGCTCGAGATGGAGGAAATACTCACATTCTAATTAACAACAAAAAAAAATAAAATAGGGCAGTCACACTCCCACTGCCTCTCTTTTTTCAGATCCGTTATCAGCCGCAGCTATCGGCTATTTTTACACCGGGATGTACAGGCAGCACTGGAGGTGCAAAGTGGATGGGCAAGGATGGATAATTTATACAAACAAGGGAAAAATAGAAGTGAGTGCTCCAGGCAAGGAGAAAACCGCTCTGTGTTCCTCTCACAATTACCTTTTCCACCTTCATCCCCCCCTGTCCAGTGTCCCCCCCATGTAAGAGAGGTGTCTGCATCTTCTGTAATGAGGGGAGCTGGGGAGAAGGATGGAGCTGTGGCAAAAGATCAGGCAGGAAAGGATAAACTGAAAGTCTTGTGACGGTTTTTTTTGTTAAGCTGATGGAAGAGGTGACAAAAATATTTGTGTGATGTTAAAAACAGGAACCCCGGCAAGCTGGCCTTGAGTGACAGCAGATTTTAAGATAGCTTGAAATGATGAGATACGAGGACATCGCTGCTTCCCGACAGAGCCATACTGCATTCTTGCTTTCTCCCCTGGTATTGGGGCCACGTGCTGCTGAGCCCTTCATCCATCTCTCGGGCACTTTGGGACCTCTCCAGAGCCCTGGGCTAACGGCGTGTCGTGCTGTGAGGCAGGGAGATGCTGTTTCAGCTCCTCAGAAGCAGCGTGAGGTGGCCCTGTCACTGCGGAGTGCCACTCGCATTGCTCGGTGACGGGGTGCAAGGGCTTGTGCCAGCCCAGGCTGGGGACGGGCAGCAACTGTCCCCCGCAGCTGGGGTCGTGCTGGCTGAGCCCTGAGGTCCTGACAGAGCCAGACCCCGTGGTTATCCTCAGAGGTCAGGATCCAACGTTTAGACACTTCTCTGGAGCTCGGTGGGCACCTGAGACTCTCTGCCCAAGCTGCCTTCTTCAAGTGCCCAAGGGCAGAGTGGGGACCAGCAGTGGCATCCTGCAGCTGAGGATGCACGGACACACTCCCATCTGGAGTTTCTCTGGTGATGGTGTATGGGGAGCCACAGAGAGGGCTGATTTTGAAGGGAAGTGGTCTTCTAACCATGAGAAACTTCCAGTTTTAAGGCACTCCAGCGGGAGGTGGGTGGATTCTCCCTGGCTCGGTGGCCACAGACAGACATTAATGGCCACGGACCTGATACTGACCATGGACCTGCACCACCTTCGCAGGTGGTCAGTGCCCTTATTTCAGCTCAGAAACCTGTTTCTCATGCCTTTCACCATCCCTGGGAGGTGACCCACCCGCAGCCCACGTCACCTCTGCATGTCCTACAAATGTTCCATCACCAGGTGACAGTCAGGGACAAAGTCCCCTGGGGCTGGAGGGGACCCCTCCCAGCCCTCTATGGGCTGATGATGATTTGGTTCTGATTGAGACTCTTTCAAACTTCATTTATCTGCTTTCTCTAATTCAACCTGCGCCACAATTTAAATTAATAACGGAGATTAGGAACCCAGAGATATTTCCTGCAGAATTAGTACTGTCAGCACGGTTTATTTTTAATTATATTCTGCCTGGTACCCGGTGTGCCTGCGCTGCTGTTCCTCAAGTTTGCTGAGGCTTCTCTGCCGATCACAGAAAAACCCCAACCCCGCAGAAAGCACAATTCCTGATGTTTTGGTGTACCTGCGACTCGCTTCCCGACCCTCATACCTAATACTAAAATACTGAACATGAAAGACTCGCAGCACAAATTGATTTTTTACGTTATAAATTACACAAAACATGTTTTTTAATTGGATGTGCAAGAGAACATTTACAACAACAACTGAAATAAATAGTGTTTAAAAATAACTTTCCTATACAGAGTAATTCCTTTGAAGCAAATAGTCTGAATGTAATAACACGAATTTAGCATTTATATATTTTTTTCCTTACTTGTACCGCTTTCTAAAGTGGAAAAAGGTATAATTTTACTTTGGAGCTCATAAAAAAGAGGCAGAGGGAGGTGATGTGACTTGCTCTGCATCACACAAAGTTAATAGCAGCCTAGAACCTAGCAGAACTGCATTTTTCTCCCCAGCAAGACCCGTCCCTGCCCCGCCGTTAGGCTTTGGGTATTGAAAGGGTTGGACGTGATGGTTGGACTAGATGATCTGAAAGGTCCCTTCTGACCTAGGCAATTCTATGATTCCATGAAATTGCAGCCCCACTTTGGTCAATAGAGAGGTGTCACCAAATGACCCAACCCTGCCTCTGGTTCCCAGGAGAACACAAGCCCTGGATTTTGGACACGGCTTTACAGAAGGTCAGAGCAAGGGCTAAAAACAGTCCTTTGGGAAGTGAACAAGCAGCTGGCACTGAGTGAATGTGAAAAGAGAGTATGTTCTCATTAACAAGAGGGGGAAAAGGGTCAGTAGACATGGAAGTGCCCAGAGAGGTGGGAATTCCTGCTGTTCCCTGTGCAAAGAGCTCGGAGGGGATGTGTTCCCGGTTTCCCAGACCACAGGTCAAAGCACCCGGGCACTGGTGGCTCTGGGTGGGGGCACACACAGGCACAGCACGGGCTTTGGAATAATGCCCACAAAAGAATAAAAACATCTTTTCACAACTAAAGCAATTAACAATTGTTAATTAACCAGTAAATCTATCCATCTTACAGAGCTGTAAGGTTAAGTGCAATCAATGGTTATTGGATCACAGCGAGCGGGGTCAGCAGGCTCAGCTGTTTGAGGAATTACCTGTGAGAGAAGGAATGGTGAATACACAGCTCACTGGGAGGCTGCGCTCCCGGCTGCGGGGGGGGAAGAGCACTGGAAAGGTGTGGGGAAAATGAGTAAAATGATAACTGCAGAAAAAAGAAAAAAAAAAAAGAAAGAAAAAAGGGTCCTCCACCCGTCACCCTCAAGCAGAGCTTTTCATTTCAGCCACCCCTCAGCTCCCTGCTCACTTGTTCCTCACCTCCACCACACCAGGCAGAAAAAGATTTTGCCAAGAGGTAATATTTTGTCTCCACTTCCTTGGTTTTAGCTTCTCCCTTTAATTTTGGATATTTTTTTACTGTGCTACAGGTAACTTTTTTCTTCAAAACCAACAAATACCCTTCGTTTCACTGCTCACCCCCCCCATCAGTGGACACCCTGCTCTGCTGGAGTCTCATAACAGGAACATGGACATCTTCAGGAGTACAGATGTGACTTACCACTGCCTCCTTCACAAGGTATAAGCTAAGATCCTTTAAAAAAGTGCCCATTTTTATCCAAAAATACTGCATTTGTACTTTTCTTAATTTTCCGTGACACTGCATCTCAGTTTTACACTCCAGGATGAGTTAGTTACACTTTTTCCTCCTTTGGAAGAGTTTAGAGTGAAGGTCTCTACTCAACACTTTGCATCACTAAAACAAAGATTGTCTCAGAATCCAAGGCTATTGTAACTAAGTCCTCCATTTTGATCACTTCCTTTAAAGAACAAAACCCAAAAAACCCAAACCACATATAAGAGAAAAATCTACCTGGACACAGTTTATGTACCATATACTTGTGAGTGCTCAGCATCTCTAAGAATAACGTAGAGAGGTGATATTTTCTTCTAAATCAAAACAAACAAAAGAAGCCTCAGAAGGCCCTGATCCACCACTCTTTGAAGTCAAAAGAAAACTCTCGCTGACTTCAGTGGAGCTGGATGGAGCTCAAAGTGTGCATATTTCTGTTTTCATGAGTCGTGTAAACTCCATCTGCTTGCCAGTCCCGGTGGGGAAATGCCATCTTTCTGTTTTCATTTTTCAGTTTGCTCTCTCCGTTGCAGTCTGTACTCAACTCCACCAGTTTCACATAACACAGGATTTTCTGGCGCGGTGCTCAGCTGCCTCATGGAGGTCTCGGTTCCCACGGCACAACGGGCATCAGGCACTTTTTCAATTTAGAAGAAAACATTATTACGTCCTAACCACCTCTTCTCTCTTTCCTCTGGAGAACAGGATCCCGCTCATGGGAGACAGCACCATGTAGAGCTCCTGGAATTTGTATTTCACGTGCGTGCTGTCTCCCCGACTTATGCAGGAGGTGAAATGTGCCCAAGATGCTCATCTCTTCCATCCTGACCTCAGGGACATGTCCCAGGGCACATCCCAATGGAAGTGGTTCCATGCAGGACCTTTGGTGTCCAACTGGTGCCCATGCCCATCCCCATGCCCAGTAACGTTCATACACGGCCTCGTAAGAGAACATAACATGAAGGTCGGTCACGGGTAAGACCAGCGATAGCTCTTGGGGATTCACCAAACACACCTCCCGGATCATGTGGAGGGGTGTTGCAAACGGCTCAAACCAGCATATTTTAGTTCTTTATTCCTTTCAGATTACCCCAATATGCTGAAAGAGGGTTTTGACAGTAGAATGCTTGCACATCAGTATACTTCGGCTCTAACAAATACAGGGAAATATAAAGATTTTTTCTTCTCACAATACTAGAAGTTTTACCATAAATGAGAATTTTCAAGCGAATGCAACCACACACCTCCGTGCACAGTAACATCCTAGAGAAGGCATCAGAGGCTCCTTCCCACGTGCCATCAGCTGGTGACAAAGGCCAGCGCCCGCTGCCAGAGGGACCGACCAGGGCCACCTCACTCCTCACCAGGTCTCCTCCACACCCACCCACCCACCGAAAAGGGGGTTTCCTCTGCCACCTACAGCCACCAGGCACAGCAGCCAGGAACCAGCCCGGAGCAGACGGGCAGGACAAGCCTCCGAAGGCTGAAGAGCAGCAAAAAAGAGATAATATTGGTGGAAGCACCCTTAGGTGTGTGAAAGCTGCAGCCTAAAACCACAAAAAAACCCTTGCAAGCAATTGTCTGCCTCAGTTGGTGCTGGCAAAGACGGATGACGATGATAACTATGATGAATTGGTGCTGTAATTATGAATATATGAAGTTTTATGAGGAGACAACAAATATGTCACTATTTATACACAGCTGAAAAAGCACTGCCATATTCCTTCTAACTGTTTGCAGCTTCGGCAGTGAGTCACCGCTCCAGCTCTGCCCCCTGGTAACGGCTTGCCCAACACGGACACTTTTGCACCTGGAGACCATCTAGAATGGTCTAATAAGGTTTAAACAGCCAAACATTACTGGAAATATTAAGCCCTTTCCCTTGTTTGTTATAAGCCATTCTCCAAGAAAAAAAAATAATTATTTATTTTGCAAAACTTTTAGGCAGTGTTCTGCAAGACCCACCTCTGTAGAGGCTGTAACGGCCTGATTTAATTCAGATGCTTCAGGGCCACCTGCAGTGACAGACAGGGCTTCTTGGTCCTCTCCTGGGGACACGGAGCAGGACGTCACCCAACGTGACAGCACTCGAGCTGCTTCTGCTCTGCTGGGTCTTCTTCCCGCTCTCAGAGGGGAATCAGTAATTATGAGCTCTCCTTGTCCTTTAGTCAGCCTTAAGCTTCTACACGTGTCAGCCTACATAAGGCTTAATTCCAGCCCTAATAAATTGGTTTCGAGGTTGGTTTGTACCTGGTGCACAGCCACAGCTGGCAGCGCAGTGGGGACAGCAGTGGGGACAAGTTCCTACCTGTGAGGAAGACTCTCCCCGTGCTCCTCTGGCCACCGGGATGGGGCAGAGCAAGGGGATGGCCAAAAGCCATGTCCCCAGGGAGGGTTTCAGAGGAGGGTGCTCTGGCAGGCAGGGCAGATCAGTGTGGGGACACGATGCCGACAGTCCCCAAGAACCAGTCTCAGTTTGGGTTTTTCAGACAGCAGCACTGGGACCCAGTGCAGACTCCCAACTCAGAGAGAGATGTGGGCTCCTCCGTTATCACCAGGACTGATGCATTCCTGCACGATAAAGCAGCTCCTGGAAAGCACTATTGTTTGTCTTACCATTTATCAGGAGAGAACAGTCTAATGTTTTGGTAGAAGGCACAAGTGAGTATCTCTTCAGTGATGAAGGAAAATAAGCTTAGTGCTAAGGCAAATAGAAAATATTGATCTTTCTTCAGGTAGTGCAGCTGAGAACGTTTTGTGAAATGTATCTTCTCCTTCCCCCACTGATCAGCGTCCTTTGTCTCTTACCAACTAATTCTCTGTAGTGGGAAGTTTAACCTTGAACACCGAGAAGGAAAAAAAAGAAGGGGAAAAAAAAAAAGGAGGAAAAACCCATCCATACATCAACAAAATCAGCAGTATGAAGTATCCACGCCCTGCAAAGACGCAGCTGGGGGGAGACCCCTCTGTCCCTTCTGGTGGTGGGACCCTGGCCCCACAGTGCAGGGGGGCTCCGGGCAGCACAGACACCCCGGGATAGGGCGGGGGGGTTGCTGCCACCGGGGGCAGTGCCCCAGCAATTCAAACATTCCTCAGCATTTCCTGCCTTCCCCCATCACTCGTGTCCATGGTCACAGGTCAGAAAAAACAACACCTCTAGTACTTCCCACTCCGGGGACAACGTTTCTTCACTACTTTCATTTACTTCGGGAAATCAAATTTTGAGACTCACTTCTCGGTAAGATTTCCAAGGCTGTTTAGGAATAAAGAGAAAAAATTACCTATTAGGTAAAACCAGCAGCTTCATAAATCTGAATCTCTGGGCTCCTGCCTCCTGTTAGATCGTGTCCCCCCCAGAGCTCGTCCTGTCCTTTATCACTGCTCAGCCAGCAGTACCAGCCCATCCGTTTTCACATAAAGCCCCCAGAGGCTGGATGTGGAGCTCGAGAGGAGAACATTCCCCAGTGGGTGTTTCACCCTGCTTTTTGCCCCTGTTTGCTGCTGCCAGGACATCTCCAGCAACCGTGGGCAGCCCTGGGAGATGCTGCACTCTTGTCCCCCTGCCCCGGCGCTGCCCCCTCCATCCTCCCCATTCTCCCCCCCCCCCGGCACCAGCAGGAGCCCTTACTGCCAGGGTGTGCATCAACTGCAAAACTGCTGTCTGTGCTTGCTGTCTCCCATCACACATGTTCCTCTCCATCACCTGGGATGGACACCCTGTCTTTGCAAGCCAGGCTGCCTGCGGTCCCACAGCCTGGGAGGAGCAGGACAGGCGCCTGTCTCTAGGCACGTGGTTAATTATAAAAATCAGCAGAAAATGTAACTAATACGTAGAATAGCTGAAAAAGAGGAATTGCTAATATCATAGAATCACAGAATCATGGAAGGTTTGAGTTGGAAGTGACCTCAAAGCCCATCTCGTTCCAACCTCCCACCAGCCCAGGTTGCTCCAAGCCCCCTCCAACCTGCCCTTGAACCCCTCCAGGGATGGGGCAGCCACAGC
>JAOQGH010000002.1:38209528-38227849 GCA_025769975.1 Gallinago jamesoni
GTATTGGACCTGTGAGTGAAGTCCAAATAAATTAATTTGAGCCTCGCAGTGAAGTCCTTTCTCCCCGTTTCGTCACAGAGACACAGCCACCTCCACAGGAGCTGAAGTCGGTTCCAGGCGGGAAGCTTCGGAAAGAGACACCAAACTCAGGCAGTTCCTCAGAAACACGCAGCTTTCGGCAGCTGTGGTGGCACACACGGGTGTTTTCAGCCCCAGCAATTTGTCTCTCGGGCAGGAGCAGGGATTTACTTTGGATTTCCTGGGCAGGAGAAACAGCACTCTCGGAACTCCCATTGCCGTGGCTGTTTCTGCAAACCATCCACACAAGCCCCTTTGTCCCTTGGCCACCACCTACTCTGAAATGCATTATGTGCCTTCGCACTTCAAAATAAGTTTCCCTTCCCTGAATTTTAAGCAGCTTGACTGCCCATATGAAAAAGAAAAGTCTGCCATAAAGAGACTTTTGGTCCAGGTGCTTACTAGCAAACCCATCTCTCCCTACTGCTTCCCACGCCTTTGGAATCACTGCAGAGGACTCTGCTTTGATGAGAGGAAAAAGCCCTCTTTCAGTTTCTGCCGGGATGCCTGTGCCCCGGTGGTGACTTTGGGATGGGGACCCAGTCCTTGTGCAAGGTGAGCAATGGAAGGGTCCGTAGAGGATGGAGACAAAGCAGTGACCAACTCCAGAATAAACTGGGCTGATGAACGTCACTCAGCACCATCGCTCAGGGCAGCACTTTCAAGCTCGCAATGGAAAGGTGTTTCTCCACAACCTTTTAACTGAGGTAATCTCACTGGCTGTTTATCACGCCTTCTTCCCATCCTGCTGCTCTGGGCAGGCTGAAGGTCCTGGGCTCCCTCGCTCCCCTGTGGCCACTCGCTGGGCTGGAGCCCTCGAGAGGCATTTGGGGTTTTCATGGGATGCTTCAAGAATATTTATTACACACCTAAGACAATAAAAGGTTTTAATATGGAAGATTTGTAAAATGAGAAGTACGATGCCCATTTGTGATGTGCTGAAACAGGAGACCCTGTGAATGGGCTTGTGTTTGATCAGAGCAGTAAAACCAAGAGCCAAGGGGTTGGAGGGGTCACCACCGAGGGGAAGGCTCCCACGGCCCAGACATCAGAAGAGGAGAACTTTGACAAAAATATTGGCACGAGGATGAAGAAGAAAGGTTAAACCTTGCAAACATTTCACAAAAAGCAGTGCAGTTTAAAAGCATTAACCACATGTGTACTGCACTGCTGGAATAAGCTGAATGTACAGCCAAAATTGTCCATCTGGGTGACAGCAAAGCCAAGCAGCCAAGACCTAGGGACACCCCCCACAGCAATCCTCCCTGGGGGCATCTCCCCAGGGAACCCACCACTGCCTGTAACACCACAAAGCACAAACCTTAGTACTTCTGTTTTTTCATAGATATGTCTTTGTTGGTAGCTTTTATGACATTGAGATGTGAATGAATAAAAAGGCTTCATTTTGGAATTTTAACTTAAAAACAGTTTAAAAGTCAAGCCAACTCGGATACTAGTCAAACTGGTATTCCTGTACAGTGCCAGTGTTCCATTCCAGCCAGTAATCCTCGATGGGGAAGTGGCCGTAAACACTTCACATGCTCCTGGTAAGAACACGGGGCAGTTCACATCATCACAACAAATATTTAGCGAACGCCCGTGTTCCTCTCCCTCGGGCGGCTGTTTGTCCTGGCTCCCTTCCCAGAGCCATCCCGTACTTCACAGCCCGTACGGCTCTGCTGAGGACAGGACGTCACCCAGCAGGGGAGGAGAGGGGACATCCCTCCCTTCGGCAGAAACATTGACCCCTCCATGCCCCACGGTGACAGCTCCTGGTTCCCCTCGCACTCCCCGTGACACGGTGTGCCCTGGCCCCCGCCACGCAGCTGAGGACTGGCCACCAGCTGCTGCTGCCTCAAGCCAGGGCAAGGCTTCTGCCCGCTTTGCCGGTGCCTGGCACGTGGTTCCTCTGCCACCCATCACGGTGACACCGCTGTGACACCCTCCCCGGCCGTGGGAAGAGCCCAGGACCCGTTCCAAGGCTCACAGCTCTGTTTCCTGCCACCTTTCACGCCACCAATTGTAAGCATCATAAGCAACAACATTTCTCTTTTTTGACAGGAACTTAACGCCCAACGCTCTGGAAGACCCAAAACACGTGTGTGAAGTTCATAGCAAACTGGTGCATCACTGGCACATGTATTTTGAATAATAGGGGCTTTTGAGGGCCACACAAAAGGGGTGACCCGGGTGTCCCCGCCATCAGTGGGGAGCATTGATAACTCAGCTGGCACCAAAGCCGCCCGTGCCCGGGGACAGCAGCGCTCTGTGGGACACCCGGGCTTGTCCACTGTTCTCCAAGGGCTGGAGCACAAAGGCCACTCTTAACGCCACAGCTCTGGCATTGTCACACACAGTCCCTGCCAGCAGGGACACCGCTGTCCCTGCTCACACCCCGGCAGCGGCACGGTGGGGCAATAAAACCACCCGAAATACAGGTGGTGACTTTCACTGGTGGGAATTTACTCCTCTTCACACACCAGGAATGCTAAAAGCTGTACAGCACAGACAGATTTAAGATAGAAGAGCTTTATAATCCCTTCAAATTTCACCATATCGAGCCTGTAGTAAAACTCATATTCTGTTTCCAATATAGAATCATAGAACATCCACCGACCTCTCAAGGGCTCTTTCCGTCTTCCAACCTGGCTGAGACTCCCGGAAGTGCCTGGGTTGGAAGGGACCTTTCAGATCATCGAGTCCAACTCAGCCCCAGCACACGTCAGTGCTACTAATTTCAGCACAGAACTATCGCCATTTTTTCAGTATAGCTTATACACTTGTGTTACTTTCGATAGACTTTTAATTCTTACTGCAAAGTCCATTGATTGCAGAGATGACAGGTATGGAAGGCAGCCAAACTTAACGCCACCCCGTAGGACAAACAGGAGCACGCTCCTCTGGCCGTGGAAAGGCTTCATTTCGTTCAGTCCCATCTCTCCCAAACAAAGCACATTGTTTGAGAGTTTTGCTGAATGCTGCTCCCCAGTCAAAGCCTCGTGAGCAGAGCACCCAGGGGTCTGTTACAGCACTGCTGCTGGAACCTGCATTCCCTGCAGCAGCTAATGATGAAAGGAGACGGCCTTCTTAATCTTGTTTAGTTTTAAGTCATGAATTTGGTCCATACGGCCCTTTGGTCTTTTACCCCTCCGAAATTATACACTGCAACCGGCACGGTGACGGGGCAGGGAGGGGGGGGGGTAA
Organism: Gallinago jamesoni; assembly: GCA_025769975.1. Lineage (NCBI taxonomy): Eukaryota > Metazoa > Chordata > Aves > Charadriiformes > Scolopacidae > Gallinago > Gallinago jamesoni. The sequence goes on from JAOQGH010000002.1 coordinate 38,212,811, forward strand.
AGGGGGAAGGTCTTCACTCAGGGCTTTGTTATCTCAAAATAGAAAAGGTACAGCAAGTGAAAAATGGCATTTCCTATATTTATGTGTATGACCACACACAGGTCTTTTAAGTGCTTCACTTTGCAGCCTGTTCAGTGTTCAAATAACAGGTGTTTTCCTAACTTGAGCGTTTCCAGTAGAACTCAAATATTTTCCTTTCAAAGGGAAGTGTTTCTTTTTCTTTTCATCCCCCTTTAACCATCCACATCAGTCTAATGCAGGAAGAAATGCTTGAGTAAGTGCTGCACCACACTTCATGTACCTTCCTGGTAACAGGGAGGTAATGGCTGAGTTCTAAAGCATGGGGAGCGGAGGATCCCAGCCACACCTCGCTGAAGGACTGACTCACAGCTCACCGGGGACAGGTTTATAACTTTCCTCCTTCGGTGGAAAATGCGCAAGTTGCAATTAAAGTCTGGGTGAGGCTGGACAAACCCCAAAATGCCTGGGATTATTCTGAAGTTTTAACTGAAGCTGCAGAGCGCGGAGCAGCCGCGGGCGGGGAGGGAACGAGACTGGCGTTTAACAGAGTGGCACGGAACAGAAATCCTGCTATCACAGATCGGACTAATCCACTTCTGCCTCTGACAGCCATCTTCGCCGACCTGTGAGACCAAGATAATTCTACTTTAAGAAGCAGAGGGACGAGCAATTCCATTCAAACCAAATCATACAAGTTGCCTTCAAAGGTAACCTGAAAATGAGTGTTTTAGCAAGCTGTTCATAGCTGCACAGGTCTGAAAACAGCATAAAGGGCCACCTCTAGAGGTGGCACATCCAGGGAAGTGACACTGACTATCCCCAAGCCTATTTAGATAAGGGACCAGGCTGTGTCCAGGGAAGCTGCTTGCTGAGCCACCAGCAGGAAATAATAACCTCCGAGCTAACAGAGATGAACCTCATTTGAAACAAAACAGAATTCCCAGCTTCCATGTGAATACACCCCAGCACCCCCAGGAGTGCTGAGGAACCAGGAAAGCTCTGCAGGGGCTGGGAGCTCTTTTAAGGACTTTACCTGATGGCGGGGAAAGCAGACACAGGACACAACATCTAGGGACGGCTGGCACCTCTCTGCTGTGACAGAAGAAAACTGAAATGCAGGAAGAGATCTCCATCTGCACAGAACATCCTCTCTGAGCTCATCTTAGAAATGAAAATTAAGGGTGGCTCTGATTGAAGCGATTACAGCCTCATCACATTCAAACAGAGCATGTGCACAGCCACACTTCATGTTCTCTATGCCTTAAATTATTTGTACAACCCACATCAATCCGAAGAAAGAGTGCCAACAGATGCAAAACCGTATGGAATACACTGTAAGAATATTTTGCTTAATGTCCAACAATCCACCGCTGAGGACGTAACACACCCACAAGAGAACCAAAAGCAAGAACTACCCATCGCCATGCACCACGGGACTCCGTTCTACCGGCAGGTCCCCAGTAAAATGCAAAGCCATTTTCAGATGCACACCAGTGGAATTTAGTAGAGAACTCCTGCAGCTCCTCAAGCAGGCATACAAAGCAACCATTCCCAAGATCCTCTCCTACAACAATGCTCCTGACATCACTGGAAAAGTGGCTTATATAGAGGTGCTCACAGAGTGCTGAGAAGCTGCCTGAAGTTTTTGTTTAGCTCAAGATCTTTCCTTATAATGCCAGAGAGCAATTACTGGATCACAGCATGAAAAACACAATGGCAGAGACATTTTTTTCACTCAGGAGGTGATTCAGCTATCAAAGTTTCTTTTGTTTCTATTTTAGGGGGAAAAAAATCACTGCTTTCAGCTGTCTAAAGCTGACATCCCCAAGGTATATTCATCATGGCTGTCAGCTGCAAAGGTCTCTGCAGTTCTTCTCCTCGCATTCTTTCCTCTCTAAACAACCATGTGAAATGCCGGACAACGCTGCCGGAACGTAAGCGGGACAAGGAATTGTGCCTAAGGAGGGCACGCTTTGCCTTTTGCAGCTGTGAGCAGAGCACATGCCATCACCCCGTCCCTTCCCTCAGACAGAAGCCATCCCAAACACACACACGGGACGGGCGGCAGCAGCCAGGCCAGACCTGGGAAAGAAGGTCCTACTGCTTCTTCCTGGAAGAGCTGCCCTCGGCGGTGCCACGGATGAGCCGGGGCCAGGCTGGCGGGGGCGGCTGCAACCTGTCACCAGGATTTCTGCACAGGACATACGGTCTGGGGACAGCCAGGGGGGCACAGTGCTGCCTGGGGGACGAGCCTTTCAGGAGAGGAGAAAGCCAAGAGAAAAAACCACAATTTTTAGGTCATTAGGCTGGACAAGAACAAAGGGACTTACTGTGCTGAGGGGTTGGATGCAAAGACTCTCTGCTGCAGAAAAAGAGTCTAAATGCCAATATTCCAGAGAAAGCGGGGTCTGGAGCTCCTGGCTTTGGATGGGTCTGAGAGCAGGCTGTCACCTACCAGGGGGCAGGGGGCAAAGACAAGGGCAGCAAACTGCTGGAGTTCCACAAAGACCAGTCTCAGGTTGGGGACTGAGGTCCAGAATATGTTTATACACTGTATCAGTAAACACAGTAAAAAAACACGGGTAGTAAGACTAAATACAGGGCTAATAACTCACCATACCGACTTCTAAACCACAGATTTTCTCTGAAGTTTGGAAGACTGACAAAAATTCCTTCAGAAAAAAATCTGTTGCTCTTCTCACCTAAGAATAATCAGATGTTTTTCTGTCAATTAGCATGTGCTGTGTATCTATTAGTGCAATCTGGTTCTCTGTGCCAACCAGTTTGCTTCACTCTATGACAAACGCTATTCCTACGGCTTGCACTGTGTTTTTTGAAAATATAAATACCCTTTCAGCATGCTTTGTTTCCAAAGCAATAACAGCGAAAGACAGCTACCAAACCACCAGGGGAGTTCAGGGCTTCATTTAATCACAAACAGATAATGGGAAACACGATGAGAAGCAACTGCTGAGGAGCTGGCAGCGACACCCCCCCCAGCATATGTCAGGGGGCACGAGGCAGCTGCCTGGGCAGGAGCAGGCTATTTCGAGAGATCGCTTGGAATCGTCGCTGTCGGTCGCTTTTCGGGCAAAGCGTGGCCAAGAGCAAAGCGGCACTTTCTTCCCAGCGTGACCCCTGAATGCAGGACACTAGAGCACGAAGCTGGAACCAGCCACGGCAGACCCCCCCGGGCTTCCCCTTGTGGAACCGTACAGCAGCGGGACACCCACCCCCAGCAACAGCCTCTCCCCCGGCCCCCCAGCAGCACCCAACAGCCGACCAACAAAACCCCCGGGCAGCAGCACGTGAGCACAGCCGTATTTTAAGAAAGTCACACACGAGCATCAGACAACAGCCAAGAGAGTTCTAAGCTGCAAAACAGCCAGCGCGGGCTGGGCCTCTGCCTATCAACACGCTGGTCTGAATTTCAGCTCCAAACTTCGGGAAGCTTGTAAAAACTAAATAGTTCCTTCATTTTAATTAACCTGTTCTTTGAATAGAATCCGTGAGAATAATCCATGAGAACGTGTGCTCTGCATGTGATTTCAACTTTTTTTTTTTTTTTTTTAATTAAAAAAACCCACTTCACAATATAACACTTTTAAAAAGATCTTGGTCATAAAATTGCATAGACACATAAAAAGTGAACATTGGCACCTATTCCAAGAGATTAACTTAATTAATAACTATTTTAACTTCAGTTTTCAAATTAGCAGAATATCCTCACAACAACTTCCCTATGTCAACATTTGAATCCTCTCTCAGATTATACATACTCGTTAATTTACATGAGTTTATGGCATATAAAGGCACCTAGTTCACTCCAAAAGCACACATTAGTGCACAAGATTGGGGAAAACCAAAAACCCCATCCCCTGCCCCGTACACAAACATTAAGGTAAGAGTGAAGACCGAATGTATCTATCATAGACTCCAACCACTGGGTGGGAGGGACCCCTGGGGATGATCTGGCCCAAACCCCTGCTCAGAGTGGGTCACTTTCACAGGCAGGTGAGGCTGCTCCGGCCCTGGCGGTCTCACAGATAACCTCAATCTCCCGTGCTGCAGCTCGTGGTGACTGACCCCGGCTGTGCACCACCGGGCAGCGCCTGTCCTCCGGCTGTCCCACACCCCCGCCCTCCATGGCTGATGACATCCATAACACAGACACAAGAGCCGCACTTTATTTACGTTTAAAATTTTACCATTACACAAACAGCTCACCAGAACGGCAACATGATGCATGTGAAAAAACTGGTAAGAATACTGAGTTTCCACTGATTTTTTTTTTAATTTAACTTTTAAATTGATGTTTCTTTTTCAAAAATTCCTAGAAGCTCAGGTCATGGACCTGATTCATGACCAGTAGCTGTCATCAAGATTTAAGCAGGCTCAGGCCAACAGCGTGACATAAACCCTCCCCTCTCGGTTCAGTAACGGAATGAAGCCTGTGTTTACTTGAAGCTGAAATCAGATTTCAAGGCACAGAGCATAGTCTGCTGTTGATCTATGCCCATTCTGCTCATAGTGTGCATATATTTAAATTTCTTATTTAAATATGTTTCTGTTGCTAATGCAAAGCAATAAAAAACCCTTCAAAAATAAAAACTTCAAGACCGAGTTCCTTTCAAAATGAAATTTATACCGTTTGGATTTCCATTAGTGAAATACTCTTCCTATCTTGATACAGAACTTTCAGGTATCCATAAAATTACAACACACACATACAACATTAATTTTATATATGGATATAGCTGGCTAGTCACTATGGGCTGAACGTGCAAGTCAATCAAAAAATAAACCAGAAAACTTTCAACATACAAGTAGGAGTTTTGCTAAGCACAGAACTCGCCCAACGAGTTCTCTCTCTAGATAATGAAATGCAGCTAATACCCACTTCCCTTAAAAGATTACTTTCCTATACCTACAAAGGAGATACTCTCAGAACCAGGAGGTGAAAATTATTTCATTTATATTTTTAAATATATAATACATTGAGTAAGAAATAAACAATGCAAATCAAATAATTGATTCATCAATGGACAAAGACATCATTCCAAGAAATTAAATTAACAAAACTTAAGTTAAATGCTTCTCTATATTTAGGGTATCAACAGGAAGAAGGTGGGAGCCAGAGCAGAAATCCCCTCCCAGAGGACCCTCACTCAACTCAGGCAAGGCACGTCCTTCTGCAGAAAGAGCCCGAGGCACCTCCAGGTGAGCAGCAGTTCCGTAAGACGGGAAGTCTCACTGCACAGCACTTTATTTAGTGTTATTTATCACTAACAAGACTCCGTAAGGAAGAGGATGTACTTCTTTTCTCATTTGCATTCAAGATCACCACTAACCAAGCCTCTATTCATCAACCATTTTGCTTTCATTTCCCACAACCAATGTGATTTAGGAAACACCCCCTCAGATTTAAGAGACGCCAAGGTAGGCCTGTTACCTTTGTAAGCACTTCCCTGGAAGCAGTCAGGGCAGTTTTTGGTGTATCCCCAGGGCAGGGGTGGAAACCACCTGAGCTTCAAGGTCCCTTCTGACCCAAACCACTCCATGATTCTTATACGGTTCTGGGGAACTTAAAAGCCAAAAATATATCCACATAAGAGTCTGGGGAAAACCACGCAATGAATTTTGATTTATTTCTGCTCTTTGGGATTTAGCGGTAAAAACTGCATCTTCAGAGCTTGCCGTTTCTATGCTGATTTAGAAAAAAAAAACAAATAGGCATAATAGGCCAAAACTAAACAAAGCCTCACTAATACTCACAGCTTACAAGACAGCAGCACGCATCTCCACAGCACACTGCCAGCAAGGGCTGCGACTTGAATACTTCAATGCTGTAAGGCACCAGGTGTGCGCAATTATGCTCTATTTATGAGACACCAGCTGTACTTCCTGACACCATCACGGCTCCACTGCCACCTGGGCTTCAAAAACCCAGGCAGGGGCCAGGCCCTACGGGCTGCCTACCTGAAGAGGCCTGTCCCTCGTGTGCTTTGGGTCCCCGAATTGCATCCCCCCCGCCCCAGGCCAGGCCGCGGGTAGTGACCCCTGACCTGCCCCCGGCACGGGCTGAAGGAGCAAGCAGGCAAGAAAGGTGTTCATCTTTTCAGAGAGTCACAATTAAACACCCAGGAGGGGAAAAACAAACCAAAACCAAAAAAAAGCCACCCTAAAAATAAATCAGAAGGCGTATCAACGAGGTCGCTTCCACAGCAGTCCCCGGCCGGGTCCGAGGCCGCCTATGGCGCTGCGGGCCCGCCGCGCCCCTCGTCGTAACGGTGAGTTCGGAGTTTCGCGCTCCCCCGCCTGCCCGCCGCCGCCCGGGAAGCGCCTCCGCGGCCCGGACCGCCTCATCCTTATCTTCCTCCTTCCTCCTCCGCCTCCCCTGCCCGCCCCGCCGGTCCCGCATCGCCACCCCCGGCCCGGGCCGCCACCGCCACCCGCGCTCGCCTCCTCCCTGAGGAGCGCTGGGGCGATGACGTCACCGGATCAGGCCGACCGGCAATGGGCGCCATTTTGAAACCCCGAAACCTCCCGCGGCGGCAGCTCCGTGCGGCGGAGGCTGCGACCCGCTCCCGGCCGGCGCCTCCCCCCCTCCGCCGCGGCCCGCCGCCCCACCGGCACCGTGCGACATGGCAGGTGAGGCCGCGTCGCCCGGCTGCGTGGCGGCTCCGGTTCCGGCTGCGCCTGGGCCCGCCGGGCGGAGGCACCGCGGGAGCCGGCGCGGCAGGCCGGGCCGCACCGCACCGCGCCGATCCGGGTGGCTGGGGGGAGGGCAGCGCCCCGCAGGCGGCGGGGCACTGAGGGGATGGGGGCTGCCCCTGGGGCGCCGGGCAGAGCCGTGGTGTGCGGCCGGGGCGGTGGGGCCTGGCGCGGCCTGGGCCGGGCCCCACCGGGGAAGGGGCTGGGCCGGGGGCGGCGGGGGCTCGGCGGGGCGGCCCTTCTCTCAGCGCTCTCTCTTCCTCCTGCAGGGGTGGCAGGAGGTGGAGGTGGCGGCGGCAGCAACGACTTCCAGTGGTGCTTCTCCCAGGTGAAGGGGGCTATCGACGAGGACGTGGCGGAAGGTAAGGGGAGGGCCGGGCCCGGCCTCTGCTGTGCCACAGGCTCCCGGGGCCGGCGGCTGCCGCTCCGCTGGGGCCACGGGCACCAACACCCTTCTTTCTTTCCCGGCGCCTCTGGCACGGCCGCGCTGAGAGAGCCGAGGCTGGGAATGGCTGGGCTGCAGCATCTCCCCTGATCCTGCCCGGGGCTCGGAGGGTGGGGAGTGTGTTGCCATGACTAAGCGAGCGCCCCTGCTTCCAGGGCGATGGGCTTTTTCTGGCGGAGAGCATAATAGAAAAGGCACGGTGGCTTCCTCCTCTTCTTTAATTCTAATCACTGGGGAGAAAAAGTAATGACAGTGATAAAACACAGCGGGGGGGGAACCACAAATGGAGTCTGTCAGGCTTGTCAGGTTTCACTCTGAGGCAAAGAGAGCAACAGAGTGAGCGGGCAGGTCTGTCATTTATGCTTCACTTAAAAAGTAGAGTTTAAAGGCTTCCTGCAGCTGTGAAGAGGTTTTATTCCTGCTTGAAGAGATTTTATTCCTACTTGTTAACGTTTGGAAGCTATAAATAGGGATATTTAAGTAGGGCTAATAGGCACACCTTTGCATTTCTCTGAAACTTTCTAAGCACAGCATGGTTCTAAAACAGTAGAAAATAAGCGTTTTAATTAGAAAAAGTATTTCTCTGTATTATGTTAGAAACAATGTAAAGTTTTGCTCGACTTTGATGAGAGAGTTCTTTCTTTTTTTCTTTTTTTCCTAAATTTTCTGTGTTCAAACTGTTCAGGCTGACAATAGTGTTTCGAAAATAGGGTGTGAAGTATGTGTGTGAAAGATAATTCCATGCTGTTTATTTAATTTTTACTGCATTAACTGAAATAGCTGTATTTACTGTATTTAGTGAAATAATTTGCAGTGCCAGTGTGTGGTCGTCTTGGATTTTGGATTTCTTTTTTGTTTAATACAGTAAATATTTTTTCCTACTGTCTCCTATAGGGGAATTCTGCTGACAGTGTTTTCATTTTCATGCCACTTGTTTGGCATTCCATTTAAAATAATAGCTATGGGAGGAATAGACTTGAAAACTGCTCCAGAAACTAGTACTCTGGCTCAGTTGTTGTTTTCTTCCCTTTCCCCCCCCAAATATATTTTGTAACTCGTACTATTGTTCTGAAGTTCTCAAAATTCTTACAAAAATGTATTTAAGTAGCTTTTATGAGTTTCCCAAATAGTTCCTTTTTTTTTTTTTTCTTAAGGTCTATCATCTATGTGACTAAAAGTCAGTTTTCCATATTGCAAAAAATATACTTCCATGAGCCTTACTCCCATCAATTACTGAATAACATGAATTTGTGTAGAGCTTGGAAAGCATCTCCTTTTTGAAACACCAATGTGTCCTAAACCCAGTTAATTATTGAAGTGTGTAAGAGGACTGTTCAAAGAGGAACTGACATGGCTGAGGAGACACATCGCGGAGCCAGAGCTCTTCGGTTAGAGAGGGAAGGGGGAATGGGGAATGGTGATGGTAGTACTCAACACTTTTACCCTGGGTTTTCCCAGAGGTACCTTATTAATGGGACTTTTCCTAGAGTGAGGACTTCAGATTGTGTGTGATGCTACTCCATGGGAGGAATTTAATTTTCTTCGTAGGGCAATTAATATAAGTAATCATTCAGCACGTGGTTTTGCAGAAGTGGTTCTAGAGTCTCATCTTCCTGCTGGGATATAAGAGTTACTTACAGGTTTCGTGACTCATTGTCTTTAGTTTGGTTTGTGGACTTCCCTGCCCCGTTAGTTTCAACTTGAAATTGGAATTAAATAAAGAAAATATACATCTTATTTACTAATAATTGTCTGAATTTCATTCGGCAGTAGGCAATAAGAGTGCATGTCCAGTGATAGTTTTTTGGCCTCAATCATGGAAATACTTATTCATAACCATTTTTTAAAACATCTTTTACCAAACCACACATGTAAATGTATTTGATGGGCTACTGGTGCCTTCAGATAGCCTTGCTGCAAATGTTACATAAAACCACTGCGAATTGCATGTCCGTTTTTGTGATAGTGAAAGCTTGCTATTTCTGATTATTTTTTTTTCTTTTCTGTTTTGTGAAAAATAAGCTCTGTAGAAGAAATCTGAAAAGCACGGTATAAAGTAGCTGTGAAATGTTATTAAATGGAGACTTTTTTGCTAAATGTTTTTATAGGCTGTTCCTTCAGTAGTTGAAATTGTGAAGTTTGGTTGTCAGGCAACTTAACCAAAAAGTCTCTTTATTGAATATAAAACGTATTCTAGAATAGCAATTCAAAGTTGTTTCTCATGTGTATTACTTTAATAAAAATACTAACATGTCTATGACAATTTGCTGTGGCTAGATTTGCAACTGCTCTCTCCATTCCCAGGATTTTTTCTAACTAGGTCATTAATATAGAAATCACTGTCTTTTCTGTGTATTCACTTTCTTCATTGAGTAATCTTTGCAATGTATACAATGGTCTCTTAAAAAAACTAGAAGAACAGTGTTTATGTGACTAATCTGGCCACTTCAAAAAAGATCAGGAAAATATACCAGTTTTTGAAAAACATAGTTTTCTACAGCAGAGAAGTTTAATTGGATTCAAGGAGGAGGATTGGAGGCTAAACCAGATATTGAATGAAAAAATCGATAGTGAGGATGGTAACAAGCTTAATTAAAAAAACCCCAGTAATTTAAAATTGTGTTACAATTTTGCTGTTAGTGTAAAACCATGTTATTAGTAAATCACACTGATTGCCTGTGAAACTTGTTAGTCTTGGATGACCATTTTTGGCAGAAAGTAGCTTTCTAAACGTGGGGTGGTTTTTTTTTTCTTTCTGTAATAATGCTGCCTGACACCTAATCAGTTTTGTGACTTCCACATTTAATTTGTTTTTCATGTTCAAAAAGTTCTGTTTGGGTTTTTTTTGCAAGCAAAATACGGAACAGTTTATTAAATAATGCATAGATATGCCCAAATTCCCTTGGACCAGATGTTTTGCATATAATCCGTAGCCACTTCTGGATATAATTAACAGAATATATTTTTATAATGGGCACTGTAAGTCTTCCTGACAGACCCGTGCTAGTGGCAAGTTGGAAATACTGAGAAGAAGGTCCTATCGTTGTGAGAATGTGAAGCTGTGTGCTGTGGGGGTGATGGGTTTCCCGTCACTCACCTGGGGGTTTCCTTGGGTTTGTTTCTATCTGCTCCCCCTGGCAGTCTGTACGGGGTTTGGATTGCAATGGACTGCTCCCTTCTGGAAATGCTGGTTTAATTTGGCACTGGTGAACTCTGTCTGCCTGATTCTGATCCATGCAGCTTTAAGGGGTTGGTTACTCCACTAAATGACACAGGTACTCCTTTTCTCTTAAAGCTTTGTCAGCTTAAGTCTTATGCTGTTTTAAGTGCTATATGAGACACTTTTAATAAACCAGTTGAGTGTAACGCAGAGTCTAGCACATAAATACTGGCCACTGTGCTCTTCCATAGCAGGCAAGAGCTCCTCGGAAGCTCACGTTCACTGACTTGAGGATGAAATGTAAGGGATTTCACATCAGCAAAATTTTTGTTCTTCAAAAAAACTTGTCGTTGACTTTCCAAATACTTGTCTTGTTGTATTGGATTTTCTACTTGTTCAGAAATTTTATATCTCTATGTAAAGATCAGAGAAAAATACTGTTTGGGTTGGCTTTTTTTAATTTTCCAACTATCAATTAGTATTGACAGCCCAGATAAGCTAAAAGATGCCTTGTTATCATCAGTTCAACAAATTCTTTTCGTCTCCTTTTTAAGGCTTTTTACAGTGCCAAGTCAGTCTATCTCAGAAGTCTGTCAGAATGCAGAGCACAAGTAGAGGAGAAAACCATGATATAATAGAAGTATATTGGACTGTATTCCCATAGTTCTCAAGTCTGGGTACAAGTGATTTAAAAACACTCTTAGTGTTAAATTGTCTTTACAAATCAGTGGTTTAAAAACGTTCTTATATATTGTTCAGGAATTTAACTGGCCTATCCTCACTATTTTTAAAGCTAATTCTGGCCTGGTTTCACACTTAAAAAAAAAAAAAAATCCAAAAGAGGTGCAGCTATTTGACATCTGATTAAAATTGCATAGAAGAAATGACAGAATTGGTTGCTATCTTAAAGATTGTTTTTTTCTGTAAGAACTGGAAAATATGGTGGTAATGACTCCATTATTAAGCCATACATGTTGTTTCCTTTCATCATAAATAATTGGTTATCCCTGAAGATGTCACTTATTACTGGAATGGGGCAGAAGATGGGCTTTTAAGCTGTGAGATTTGTTTATTTCCTTGAAGAAACAGTGTTTTGCCATAAACAGGGCTTTAGATGCCTGCTCTTTTGCCCTCCCTAAATCACTGTGGCTTGTCCCTGATTTATGGTGGTGTGTAGCTGAGTGCTTCTGCCTTGTTCCGTTGGTAGCTCTCACATCTCTGCCCCCCGCAGGACTGCTGGGAATGTTCTGAAGAGCCACCCTTTCTGGGAGGCACCAGCGATTTTGAAAATTTCCTTGATCTTTCCTGCTTTGTGTGGGTTGTATATGGTGTTCTGCATGATGCATATGATGATATAATATTGACCCTGGGAAATGTTTTGGTATTTTTTAAATGTGGGCAGAATAATATTTTGCAAACAGCATTGACCTGAGCACTTGTTCTCTAGCGGCTTCCTGCTGGGGAGAGTAGTCTTAGTGTATCAGGTAGAGCCCTTTAATCTCGAGTCTTTGTACAGCCCAAGGACCAAGAATTTGTTTTCACCCTTTATTCCAGAACATACTATTTCCTACAAATATTTTACTTGCACAGTAGTATTTAATAAGTTTTCTTTTGAGTTCCAGTTCTGTCAGACAACAAAAAACCCAGGGGCTTATGCCACTGGAAAGTAAATTGCACTGTCTTGCTGTAAAGTAGAAGTCTAGAGACTATTAAGACAAGGTGGTGTGTGTGAGAAATGCTCTATTAATGAGGCTTTTGAAGTTCCTTTCTCAGAAGAGTTGGAGTACAACTGCTCATGGTGTGGAGGCACAGATTTAAAAGTGAGTAGCTGTGCTTTAATGGAAAAAAAAGTTGCAGTTGACTTCAGACTGTTCAACCGATAAAAGTGGTTGTGTCAAGTGATGATTTCTTAGTGTTCTGTGGAGAAGAGAGTGTGTCCTGCCAACCACCGTACTTACACCGAATGTAAATCTGTAATCTACTGCGCTGTCAAATTTTGATTCTTTGTTTTTCTGGCACATGCACCTGATGGGTTAATGGAACTGCAGGGGCAGGAGGAGGAGTACAAATACAAAAATGTCTTGTGTTCTGAGAATTGTGAAAGCAGTAGCTATCTTTTTTGTAAAGGAAACTAGGAAATTTATAGCCTAAGTGAAGACCTTAAAGGCAGTCACAAGTGGTTCATAAATGCCTTACTTCACTGTTGAAGTTCATCTATAGCTTTTGCATCTAGCATCCTTTTCCTCACATAAAGGAAAGTTAGGACAGTCTTGTCAGAAAGCTACAGAGGTATAAGCTTATAGGCGTTAAAGGGAAAAAAATTCTCAATACCAGTGAAAGACAGCAAGTGGAATATTAAAGAATAGACAAGAAAATCCTTTAAAAGACTAAGCAACCACTAAGCTGCAAGAGAATAGGAATTACTAGATGATGCTCTGATTAAAGCGTGAAGCTGCAGGAATGCATAGCTCGTGGATGAATGATGAACAGTCTGGGTACGCAGTGAGTGTCAGTTGCAGAATTGTAAGGCAGGAATGTCAAATAAACCACATTGAGTTGTGGGAATACAGAAATCAGTACGAGTGTGACCAGTGAGAGCCAGTGCCATTGGGCTGTGGTGGCAGTAGGTTGTGGTGCCTGGTGACCCACTTTCCATGTGCATTACGTTTGAGTATTTTAACATGTGGGGGGAAAACTTAATAAAATGTGTCAAAACCTAATTTATTTAAATTTAAATAAAAGAGACAAGAAGGTGTGAAAGCTGCAATGGGAAGAAAAATTTTATGTATGCATCATGTCAAAACTTTTATTAGTTACTAGTAAAATGAAAAAATGAAAAGCATGACAATTAAGTACTTAGAAAAAAATCCCAACAGATTAAGATGAATTAATTAAGCATACTTCCAGTAGGAGAAAGGTTACTGGAATTACTATTCCAGAGGTTAAAAAATAATACTGAGGTGATACAATTGCATGCTGAATCCTGGATCCTGTCCTGGTTGTTATAAATAGCCTCCATAACCTCTCACTGCTTGTGAGCGAAGGCACAGCAAGCTTTGGCAAGCACAAAGGTAACATTTATTTCTGTCTTACGAACTTCAGCTTCACTGGTCTCTTTTCTTGCTGCTGCTTTGCCCTTCCTTTGTAGTAACACGTCTAGACAACTGCATGTGCTTTAAACTCAGGGAAGACAGATATATATATATTTTTAAATATAATTCAAAGGACTTGCAGCATCAAGTTAGATCTGGTTCCATTGAGAAGGAAATGCAAACCTCAGTAAGTGAGGGAATTGCTCTACTTGTCTTTTAGGAGATACAGACTTGGGTGAGAGTTAAATGGGCTGGGGAGGTGTTTGGTTTGGGGAGGGTGCTGGGCAGCCCGGCCTTTGGAGCAGCTCTTGGGACCAGTGTGACACCTTCTGTCACTTGTTTTCTGCCAGTTTGTCACAGCAGCTTGAACAGAACGGCTCCTGTGCCCCTGCTTCTCGGGGATGCCTAGTGCCCCGGCTCCACACGGAGCTGGGGGTCTTCCTGAGAGAAGTGCTCTTGTTTGGTGTTTGCTGGGGCTTGGCAGCGGCAGCGCTGACTTCACCTGGCTTCTCTGGCTCCTCCAGCCACACTCTGCTGGCCAAGCCACCATGCTTCTCCTGGAGCAGCTCCAGTGCCCTCTTTGTGCCCTTGGTTGACCTTAAATCTCTTCAAGGGTTTAAATTACTTCAAAAAGCAGAGTTATTTTGGACTAAGTTAAACTCTAGCTGGTACTTAAAGGCGATTCAAGCCATTTTGCAAGTTGAGTATTAGGGCATAAAAAATGGTTAGACCTGATGGATACTCTAGGTGGGCAGAGAACTTAGTGGTGTAAGCTGGAAGAAATTTGGTCTGGGCAAAACTATACCACTTTTCGCTTATTCTCCTGACTTCTGACACATGTCACTTCTGTGCTAGATCTTTAAATAAATCATAAAAGTGGAAACCTAAAAATTGAGTATATGAAATTCTGAAAAATAGTTGATTTTGAGTAACTATCATGTATATGTGTGTTGTCGAGTGATTATTGTTAATTGTGAAGTTCAGTTCACCTTTCAGTGCAATTTAGAGTTAGAAATCTGATTTCTATCAATTGTTAAATTAAGAAACAGTATTTTAGGAGTGCATAAGCAGGACCAGTAACAGCAATACCGAGCTTGGTCCATCCTACATTTCTTCATTCTCTGATTATCCATTGCCTCTAACAGGTCTCTGGATCTTTTTTCCTCTGCTAATCTTTCATGCTCCTTCTATATTATTTTATTTGACTCGTCAGTTGCTCTGAAACGGTGGTTCCTTGCCACACCCTGTACAGGCCCCGACTGACCCTGTTTTTCACCAGTTGTACCTCACAGTGGTCTGATGTCACTGGCTTTTGCAAGAGAGTTGTGTTCGTTCTCAACACGTTCATGTCCTGCAGTTCAGCACAACGTCCCAGGGAGATCCCAACTTCTGATTTCCAGTTGATCTAGAGCACATAACCCCTCCTGTGCTCGCTGCTTCATCCCGTCAGCTGTAGATCACACAATGTCTCCCACAGCTTTCTTCAGCGGTAGAATAAAACGCTCTGTAGAATGAGTGTGTATTGGAGAGCTGTTGCCTGTCGTTGGCGTGGCGACCTGGTTCAGGAACGGCACGGCGGCCAACCCCAGGCCGCTCGGTCCATCAGC
>JAOQGH010000002.1:38228175-38270317 GCA_025769975.1 Gallinago jamesoni
TTATTAGTGGGTAACACCGCATTATATAGCCTTGGTTTACAACCTCACTTCCGTCTGCTTACATCATGAACTAAATGGTACAGGTAGAGGGGTCCCTGTCTTCCCGTACAACGCGATATCTTCCGGCCGCCAGACCCTGACTACTTACAGAGAGCAAGGTGTGTCACCTCTGATCTTGATTTAGAGGCACAGAGATATTCTTTCTGTGTTGGATTTCCCCTGGCAATCTCCCTCCCAGTTCATCCCAGCCTCTGGCTTTGATCCAGTGCTGGTCAGTTCCTCGTCAGTGGGTTTCGCAGTGCTTAGAGCAGGGTGTTCTTTGGGGCTCCGTGACAGGTCGTGGGAAAAGGTGCTCTCTATTAAAAATATTTTTAAAGGGGAAGGACAAGAGACAGGCTTGCTAACTGGCATTTTTTGTCAGTCTGTACGGAATGTGAAGCAGTGTGTTGTCTGTTACATATTTGGAAAGTTTTAAGTTAAAATCCCCTAGAAGTTGGAGCAGCCCCTTTTTAGATAATATTGGAAAGCAGTGACTGACTTGCTCCTTAAATGTCTGAGGAGTGGGATTTTGGCAAAAGTCTTTGGGTGGCTTAGAAGAATGAGAGAGAATTGATGCTGTGTGTGCCGAGTTAGCATTAACCCCCAGCATGGGCTACAGCTGCAAATTCATTAATCTGTTGTGTGAGCTATGAAGTAATTATACTTTTTCAGTTCTGGATTTTAACCAAAGCAGGAACATGCAGCCAGCTTAGAGAGGAAAAGTTCACGGTAGCTAATTTTAGATATCTAATTTAGATGTTCTGGATCTCTTTGCATTCTCCATTACCTAAACAGAGAGCGCAGAGGCTGATACCGGTGTCAGTTAGAAATACCTGGTATGGAGCCTTTGTGGGATTAAATTAGTTTGCAGGTCTGAGCATGCTTCATCTTGAAGTTCCAACAAATGTTGGTCTCGGGTTTTGACACTGACTCTCACTCATGGGGGTTTCACCAAGGGGAAAGTGAGTTGCCGATCAAATGTTTCCATGATTACCATACACATCTGTTATTTGGGTTGCTATGAAAGGGGCTTATTTAAGTTTTTCATTCTTAATAAGAAAGAAGTTCCAAGTTAACAGGTTTCCCTGGAGCAGCCCACGCACCTTGGGTGTATGTGGTAATTCCTTGCCCATCTGCAGACTGAAACGGAATGAGACGCTACCTCAGAGAAATGTGGTGGCTTTGGAACAGGGAAATAGTGTATCAGTGCCACAGGGAGACAATTCTTTTTTCTGATAGAAAGTATATTTAAGAAATGGTTAACATTACGTACAAGGGAACCTGTACATTCTTTTTACTTCCTTGGGGTAAAAAGTGTGAGCAGGATTGAGTGGGAAATCAGTGAGGTAGAAACTGCTCTCTTCAGAGCCACCTACCCTGTTTGTCCATCACCTTCTGAATCCCTTTCATTTATACCATAGGAAGGACAGGTATTAATATTAATAACCTGATTTTAGTGTACCAATAATTTGCGTTTTCCTTAACCTTCTGAAGAGAGGAACAGACATCCATTCACATCATGACAGATCTTGTGTCGTTTAAACTGAGGTCTTTTCCTTCTTGTTTTAACCCTGAGGTTCAGTGCAATGTTCTTGCTGTGCTTGGTGGGCAGGTACAGTTTTAACAAGGTGGATCTTTTTGGTAAGGGGAAAGGAGTAGCCTTTATATTTTTGAATTGAATGCACATTGTACCACTCAGTTTTTTTATTTACTTATACACACACATCCTTAAAGAATATGTATTTTTATACCCAAGTATATGTGTATGTATCTTAAGGTTTTATCAGTGTTGTGCTACTAGAAGTTCATAATTCTAAGGCAATTTCCAAAGTAGGAGATCGTTTAGTGCTAATGAAACCTTTATACCATATGCTCTTTTCTGTAGGTAACTACGTATTGTTGTAAAATCATTTTAGTGATTTGGAGAGCAGAAGGATTGTTTGGGGGTGTTTGTGTTTTCTTCATAGTCTGTTATGGGAACAAATGGCCACGTACCAGAAATTGGCTACAAAAGGTGGAACTGCTGTAAGGAGAATAGAAGGGGTAATTTCTGTTCTGCCAGTGGTGGTGGTGAAAAGCCCAAAGAGTTTCCTGCTTAATTACCTGACGGGGTCATCAGCAATGGGGCAGGTTTACAAAGAGCTCTGTGGCTGGGGGCTTGGGGACTTGAGGTGGTGGTCGGGGGTGTTGGGCTCCGCAGTGGCAGGTGAGGGTCACTTCAGAGGGAGAGAAAACTGGGTAGAAACTAGTAACGCTGTTAACTTTGAACAGTAGGTGAGCTCAGGAATGATCAGTGTTTTCAGTACGTGCAGCAAAGTCATGGGCTTGTTCTTGGGTTTGGGATCGGAGGATTTGGGATTAGCCATCACCCTGTTCTTTACCAAAATGGGATCTTTTCATCACCTGTTAAAGAAGGGTGAATATAAAAACAGACCTGTCCAGAAGCACACTAGTAATGCAATTTTGAAGTCTGGGGACTATAGAAAGTTTGGGGTTTTTTTAATAATTTTTTAACCAAAGATGGTAAATCATGATCTTTATACACTAGGAAAAGGCTGTTTCAAGGGCATCTGTTAGTAAAAGGTAGATTAAATATAAATATAAATTATAAATCAGGAAAACCGATTAGACTTCCTAATCACCATCCTGCTAAGAGTGGGGGATTATTGAAAGGAATTTAAAAGATAGCACATCAAAATCAATCCAGGAAGGTAGTTTTCAGCTAGTCTCCAATTACAAACTCTGAAACTTACTGATACCATATACATCAGATGTTACAGTTTTTATGGCAGTGCAGTATAATGAATATTCACATGGCTGGTGAGGAGCAGCACGGACACATGTTTACTTACAATTTTATGCTGAGTGGTTTGTTGGTTTTGTTACCATATGCCCTAAACCTGTGACAGACATTTATAGCCCCTTATCTCTTTGCCCCTTGGTTAGAGATTGTTTAATGGCAATTATTTCTTTATTGCCACCTCCAAAGATTAATTGTGGTGGTGAATAAATACTGGTTGTTTTCAGGGTTCAGTCCCAAGGGCAGTTGCACCTTTTCCTTTGCACTCCTGTTGCTCCAGTGACAGAATCCTTGGCTCTCGGTGGTTGCACCTGCTGGTGCTTCTGCACAGAGCTGCTCCAGGAAGCTCAACTGGAAGAATTTCCTTCCTTTTGTTTTTTTTTTCTTTCCTTCTTTTTTCCCCTTTGGCAGAGGCGCACACCCAGTTCAGGTTCCTGAATGCGCTTCAGGAACACTCAGCTCAGGGGAGGGCAGGTTTCTCCCTGCCTTGCTGTGCTGGGTGCAGGCTGGGGTGCTGCCCCACAGCAATCCCACAGATCACCCACTTTTGAGATGATACTGACCTTTGGAAGGTCTGTGCGGGCCTGCTTCAGTATTTACTGTCAACAGGTAGAATACACAGTTTGGATTCTTAAAATTGAACGCCTTCTCTTGTAGAATCGAAGGCCCTCGAAAGCTTAAAAAGGTATGAAATGAGGAAGTGTTTCAGATTGTAAATAACAATTTTGTTAGGCTTTGAAACATGATGTAATTTCTGGATGCTGGTGGTGTACATCAAGAAGTTGTGCTTTTGCATTAATACAAGTTGTAATTTTGTTTTGTGTTCAAGTGTTGAAACATCTTGATTTGCTTTACACATTAAAGTGCTATTTTATTTCTGTTCTATTTACAGCTGATATTATTTCAACAGTTGAATTTAATTACTCTGGTGATCTTCTTGCAACAGGAGACAAAGGTGGCAGAGTGGTTATATTTCAAAGGGAACAAGAGGTCAGTGACTTGAAAAACAAAAGTGCTGTTACTACACTGTTCTTGTGTTGCACAGTCTCACTTCACCTGTTCATGCTGTGAGGTTTAAAAGGCTGGATAGTTTTCTCAGAAAACCCTGATTTTTCCAAATCTCTAATATCTGCCATGTGCTAAGCCTGGTAGGTTACTCTGGTGGTGGATCCCCTCTCCCCCTTCCAAAAAAAAACAACCAAACAAGGTCAGTCCTCAAAATACAAAGAGTTGTTTTTATCTGTACCTGGTCTGCTCAGGAGCATTTTGCAGAATTGCCTTTGGGCTTTCTCTTAAACTTTGCACTTGGTCAGGCTGATCTAAGGCAAATGGTAATGCTTTTGAAGAGAATGCAAGAAAAGTTTATAAAAAAGGATGCACATTAAGCAGCAAGGACAATGGGCTAAGATAGTTAAAAACTGAAGAATTAAGCATCTGACGTTTTAGGATTTGGTGAATCAAAACCAGTGGGAACAACTATTTCTCCACAGCCACTTGAGCGTTTTCAGTTCATAGGGCTCACGTGATGGTGTTCAGTGGAGTGATGATTCTGTAACGTATTCTGGCTGTTCTTCAGTGCAGATACATCACTAGAGCTTTTTATAGCCAGAGAAATAGTGTCTATTGGAAAAGTGCACTGTATGCTCAGAAATAATTGTTGTGCCTTGTTATGTCTGGGAGAAATCTGGAATCATGTTCTTTCAAAAGCCAATACTCCACATGGCAATTCTGACCCTCTCCCCTGCCACCCAAGAGCATCTTCATCCCTGTCTTTGAAGAACTGATGAAAATTTGAGCCTTTAGTTTGGAGCCTTCTCCTGGTTCAGAAATACCAAAACTGATGGTGGAATTTTCATTCAGCTTGTTCATGCAGGAAATGTGTGAATCCTGAGGTGCTGTGTGGCTTTTTCAGCAGAATCCCACTTCATTCATTGTGTGGTTCAAGTGATGGTCAGTTCACAAACAGACATCCAATATTTTGCATTTCATCCTCACTGTGATACTGTTTATAAAATATTTTACCAAAGGTGACTTACCTTTTACTGTATGGATTTTGAGAGGTAGTGAAATGAAAATCCTGTTGCTGAGAAAGCTGCTGAAATGTTACACTGCTGCACCTAGAGAGCTGCTACCTCATTTATCATTTACTCTCCCGGATAGACTTAACTAAGGCACAGGGAGATCAAGGTCAGGAGTGTCCACCCGCTCCGATCTCTGACTTCCCTGACGCTTGTTTGGAGCGGAACTATTATTGGTTGGCTTTCAGCTGGTGGTGCCCAGTTGCTCTGAAAGTCAGAACCCAGCTGTCACCTCAGTTCCTTGGGGGGCGAAGGCAAGTCAGTACTATTGACCCAGGAATATTCCACTGTCTGCTTGGGAGCACAGGCAAACTGGGAAGAACTGGGCTTAAGGGTCATTTGTCTTGTGCAGAACTGCAGGATTCCTCAAGTGGAGGAAAAAATCTGAAATAAGTATATAATGCTAGAACCTTAGTAAAGTCCTACAATATTTTTAAAGAATGTGGATTTTAGACTAGATTGACTACAACTTAGGATAGTTATAAAAGTTCCCATGCACGACTTTGGGAAGGCAGGCTGAAATGTGCATCACGCCCTGACCTCGTGTGACGTAATTTCAGTTCCAAGCAGCTGATTATCGCAACCAAAGGCACAAGTAAAGTGTGAACCCACGGCCTGGTGCCAGGCAGGGCAGCATGCTCCAGACACGGGTGGCTGGGTAGGGAGTGTGGGTGACCACCCTCAATAGTGTTGGTTGAGAGGACTCTGTCCAAAATGCTTAAAAGTTAAATGACAAGTTGGGAATGTGAAGTCTCAGAATTAACTAAAGCTCTACGTTGTGAGAGCTTGCAGGAGGAAAGCCCCTGGCTGAGAGAACCTTCCCAAAGCTGCTGAGCCCAGCGTGGAAACGTGAGGGAGAGTCAGGACAAAGGTTTCTTCGCAGCCTTGTGTTGGCCGAGCAGTCTTCAATGTGGGAGTCACTGCTGGCTGTTCCCCAGCGCCGTGCTGGCCCTCGGTGGCCAGGACAGACTTTTCCTGCCGAGCCTCATGCCCGCCTTGGCGAGTAAGGGATTTCCTGCTTCCCAAATGAGCGATTCCCAGCGGTGTTTGGGGGAGTCTGTTCTTTCAGAAGTTCTGGCACTGCAGTTCTACAGGTGGGGCTGTGCTCCAAACACAAGTCATTATCTAACATTAACTTATTTGAGGAGCCTGATAACTGGTTGCCTCAAATCATACTGCGAATCTGTGGATACTTGTGACTTTGGTCTGTTTGTGCTACCCCAGCTGCCAAATGAGAGCAACCCAAAGGGGTCTATGAGCTCTGTGAGGGGAAGGGTTAGTGTATCTGTCATAGTCTCTGGTATGTCTGATGAGCACTGTGAAATGGCTTAGATGAAAATGTCCTAATCTCAGCCTTCAAGTTTCTATAATAAAAAAGGTGGTAAAAGCTTAATTATAAGCTTTGATACTGCTTCGGGACACAGCGTGTTTTAAAATGAGTGGGAAAGGAGCCAGATCTAAAGCTCGTACGAAGTCTTGCTATGCCTTCATCAGAATGACTTTGTGCAATCATGTTTTTATAAAAAACATATTTAATTACTCCATGTCCTATGTCCTTTAACATGTACTTCCTAGTCTGGAAGCCTCACATTGTGTCCATGCTGTGTGATGTGGGGACTGAGTTTGGGAAAGGATGGGAATGGGGATTAGGTGAAATATCTTTTATGTATAAAGTCACACTTTTTAAAAGTCTGTGTTACTGATGCTAAACATACAGTATCATAGAGTAAAAGTGTAAAAATCATCAAGATCTGTTGTAAAAAGTTTATTTTCTGATTGACAATTTTCAGTCATTGGTTTGAATGTACAATTACTGATGAACCGAGTAACGTCAGCTTCAAGAACTATTGTGTTTCCTTGCAGAATAAGAGCCGTCCTCATTCTAGGGGAGAATATAATGTTTACAGTACCTTTCAGAGTCATGAACCTGAATTTGACTACTTGAA
Organism: Gallinago jamesoni; assembly: GCA_025769975.1. Lineage (NCBI taxonomy): Eukaryota > Metazoa > Chordata > Aves > Charadriiformes > Scolopacidae > Gallinago > Gallinago jamesoni. Next base: position 38,235,039 of record JAOQGH010000002.1, read on the forward strand.
AAGTCTAGAAATTGAGGAAAAAATTAATAAAATTAGGTGGTTACCACAACAGAATGCTGCTCACTTCCTGCTGTCTACAAATGGTAAGGACGCTTTTTTTTTGCACAAAGAACTTTTGATGTCATTTTAATGTTATCTCACCTGTGATCCACTTGTGGGGGGTTTCTCTGGAGTGTTTTGGGGTTGTATTGGTGTCTTCTCTAGTTATATATGCAAAATATGTTTTGATTGTAATGCTCTGTAAATTACTGATTTATGAACGTACAGACAGAGCTGTGTTCTGGGGATAAACTGACCGTGCTCTCAGTTTCCATACCCTGATACTCTGCTTCACTGCTCCTGTATAAATGGGTTCCCAGGGTGCTGAACTGTAGCACAAATCCCAATTTCACTTGATCATCCTAATTTTGAAATTGATTTTTTTGTGTGTGTGTGATCTCAGATGAATTTTTAATAAAAGCATTTGGAATTGAAACACTGTGGTTACAATGCTTTTTTTGCTTTTCTAATACCAGAACATAATGTGTGCTTTGACAAGCAACTGTTTAACAGACAACAGTCACTGCAGGAGGAGGATGTTCACACCGTTTGCACTGTACCTTAGAATGAATAAAAGCAATGCAAAAATTACAAGTTTTCACTCACTTTGGGGTTTTTATTTATTACTTCCAGTATTTTAGTGGTGGTTCTTAGGCATTAGGTCTGCTTGATTTTGCTGCATCATGGAGCAATCTGTAACTGTAAATGCCGAGCTCTGCATGGAAAAACTTGCTCACGCTGTCAGCGGAATACTCTTGTTCTGACAGCTTGGGTCCCTTTTTGCCTTGTCCTTAAGTGACTATGTAAGGGCTACACCACATTTTAAATGTGGGACTGACTTTTGTCTACTGGACTTTGAAATTCAAACAATCTTACTTTGATTTAAGTCTTATTAAATTTTAAGCAGTCTTTAAAGTGTGTCATCTTAAGTGCTTTAAAGACATGCAGTAGCTTGAGGAGGTGAGGTGGATTTCCAGTTAGCTAAGGATCCCGTTCCTGCGGTATATTTACTGGCTGCACTGGGAAAAACTTCCCTTAGTGAGACCTGGGGATACAGAACCCAAAAATACTGGGGTGAGCCCTGTTGTTGCTTCCTGCCTGTGATTGTCCCTTAGCAGACACCTGGGACAAAGATGGCTTTCCATAAGGTACTTTAAGTAATTAATGGGGTGCTTGGGGATTTCCCTACTATTGGTCCGTTAAAGGTAATTTAGATAGTCATATAGGGCTTATTGGTGAAGTTTGGTAAATGAATTTCAGTAAACTTCCCTTGTGAAGGGTCATTTTGGTGAGCGACTGACATAGGCCCTATTGTTCGAGAAGAAACTTGTAGTTTGTCGAAACTGAACATTACATTGGAGTTAAAATAGAATCCAGCTCTTTTCTCTTTCCATTTACTGCTACTTTCAAGCCTTTCACACCTGCACCCTCCTAGCATGTGTGTCTGCTATATTTTTTGTTTGTTTTTCCTGTATCGGTGCTGCTGAACACTAGAGCTGGAAGGCACAGGACTTCCAGTCCCTGTGGGGCAGGGGGTGCTCGGGATTACCTTGTGTAAAGCACTTCCTCGGGGTCCTTCCCGCTGCAGGCAGTGGAACCTGGGTGGCTGAATACATCCATTCTGCTGACTTCATTATTTAGTGATTTTCAATTTAATTCATTCTCAAGCATGTGAATTTTTGTTGGTTTTAGATAAAACTATTAAATTATGGAAAATAAGTGAAAGGGACAAAAGAGCCGAAGGTTATAATTTAAAAGATGAAGATGGAAGACTTAGGGATCCTTTCAGGATCACAGCACTACGGGTATGTTTCTGCTCTTTGACTTGAAATGTCTTTTTGCATGTACCTCTACCTTTACACTACCAGAGCTGTCAACTGAAATGTGTGGATTAGAAATGATGCTTTGGTCAGGATCATGGAAAACCTTTATAAAAAAAGGAGACTCTTCTTTATACAAACGTAACTGTTTAATAAGGTTCCTCTGGGAAATTTCAGGCAAACTTTCATGATTATAATATTGTATTAAATTATTAGCTTCCTGATAGTTTGGGTTGTTTAGTTTGTTTCTTGGAACAACTTAGTATATTTAAAATTTATTTGAAATTTAAACTGTTTTTTAAAATTAAAACATTTTGATAGAGACAGCCTTCACATCAGTCTGTTTGAATTGTAGAAAAAGATACAATGATTTATTGATGGCAACAAAATATAACAAAGTATTGTTATTCAAGGCTGAAAATGCAGCATTTTGAGTATCTGGCTGGGGCTGTGCTGGGTTCGTAGAAAGCAGGGGCTCCTCCTGCTGTGTTCTTAAAACAGTCTAATGACTGGGTGTGACATGAAGAAAAGTGCAGGGAAGATGTTTCTTTCAGAGGCTGGTACCACACTGAGTTGTGCTGTCAGTCTGTAGAGCACAGTGCACAGATCATAGTGATATTTTTTTCCCACCCACACCCCTCAACGTTGTTTATATTAAACTTGTTTGATCTTTCTTCTAAGAAGACTAAAATGTGAGCAGGGTGCTGGGTACTGTGTGGGTAGGTAGAAGGCTGCTTTGTTAGAGGCAGGTTATGAGCATGTGGAAGATGAGTACTTGAATAGTCTTGACATTTTTGTGCTTGCCCAGTGCTGCAGGGTAAGGTTAGCACCCCAAACTTGGGAGCATCTAAAGCAGAAGCTTGAGAAATGAAATAATGTGGCGTTGTGGATTTTCTTGGGTTTTTAATGTTGTTGTTATTGCCATAAATAGGAATTGAACTGAGGCTCTCACTACTTTCTAGGAAGGAGAAGCAGCACCTGAGAGCTGCATCCTCTGCATAGGGACCGTGGCATTCCCGAGTACATTCCTGATAATTCACACTCATGCGTTTTAGATCTCACAACCAGGCTGGGAACACTCGTGTGGCCAGATAGGAAAATTGCCTAATAAGAAGTAATGGAATAATTTTAATCATTACAGTTTGATGTAAACAGACTGTAAGGTACAAATGTGGTGACAGCAATGACAGAGCTCTTGGATTAATTTTTTTCTTGTTCCAGGAAGGCAGGTTATCTTGGACACTGTCATAACTTTTTTCTTGGTAGGTTAGTGTTGTGTTGGGCTGTGTGTACCGGAACAGCGCAGGACGTCCTTGGGCAACCTTAAACCATTCACTCGTGGCTCGGTGAGGAGCTGGAGGGGAGCTCAGGCCACTTGGCCCCAACAAACCCTGTCACCCTTGAGATCAGGTGGCTGTGGAAATCACATGTTCCCAGCACCCTACTGACTGTTCAGGGATTTCCTCTGCAGACTGCTCCTACCAATTTCACCCCTCTAAGAGATGGGGGTCACTTTTAAGCACTTGTTTCAAATGAACAGAATCTTCAAGTATTGCTAGAACGACACACCGTTTTCCCGTGGTTTGTGCTGGCAGGATGGCAGTCACCGTCCGTAGCCTCTTGTATTATTTCTCTTGCTCAGTGCATTTGGAAAGTACTTTGTCACTAAATCAAAACAGAAACTGTGGTGTGCAATTAACTGCCATCTTCTTAATTAGAAATGAGGTTTATGCCAAAATTGACTGTTGTTCTTCATGTTTCAGGTGCCAATATTGAAACCCATGGACCTAATGGTAGAAGCAAGTCCCCGAAGGATATTTGCAAATGCCCATACTTATCACATAAACTCCATTTCAGTAAATAGCGATCATGAAACGTACCTTTCTGCAGATGACCTAAGAATTAACCTATGGCATTTAGAGATCACAGATAGAAGTTTTAGTATCCTTTTTTTGTTCTCTGTGAACACTGGGACAGGTCTAAATTGTTTATGATCTGGAGGTTTAATACAGTGAAAGCAGGCCTTGGGATGCTCTCATTCTTTCTGTGAAGAACTGCCACTAGAACTGTGATACCTAGTTTGCTCTCTAAAGAGCAAATGAGCAATTTCGGGAGCATCCTTTATTTGTGGACTTCAGGCAACTTAAGTAAGAGTTGGAAGATTTGAGAAGTAGATCCTTTGTTACTGTAGATACTGCTTTCCAAAGTTAAAGGGATTTTAAATGGTCAAGTGACGCTTCTAAAGAAAACAAATTTGAACTGTTGTTATCTCAAGTGTTATCATCAACTGCAGAAATGATTTTAAAATCTCTTTGCAAGCATGTGTATCTAAAACTTATTTTCTACAGATTTGTCAATGTAGGACATACTATTAAAGTGAAATAAGAGTAAATAATCTGCAGTAAAAGAAAAGTTGCAGAAATGCTGGATATTAAATAGGTCATACTCAAGTTTTTCTGAAGCTTTAGTTAACTAGATGAGGTCTATTCAGTGTTCAATAGGAAGGGTTATGAAGGAGGCTTGAGAGGAGTCCTAAATTATCTCCAGCATCTGTTAAAGTTCATTTGTAAAATCTAGATGATTTTTTTTTTTTCTTTAACCTACTTGGTTCACTGTATTTTGTGTGGATTGCACACAGTAGAGAATAAGATGTTGCCCTGTTTTTCTCTGTTGTGTTTTTAACATTTTTTAATAGTTATTCCTGGAAGTGATTTGAGCGTGCAGCGTTACCTGCCTTTACAACCCCCTCCCCAGATATTGTAGATATTAAGCCCGCCAACATGGAGGAGCTGACGGAGGTGATCACGGCCGCCGAGTTCCACCCGCACCACTGCAACGTCTTTGTGTACAGCAGCAGCAAAGGCACCATCCGGCTCTGCGACATGCGCTCCTCCGCCCTCTGCGACCGGCATTCCAAATGTGAGTTCTGCTGCAGCCCTGCCCCGCGGGTGTCCAGGTGGGCTTCTGGCCAGAGAGAGCCTGTAGGTTGTTGGGCTTGTACCTAACCGTAGCCAGCTGTGCCGCTTGGGAACGAGCGTACCAGGTGAGGGCTGGTAGTTGTGTAGAATGGAACATTCTAATTGTCTTGTTCTAGGCCACCAACAAGCAGAAGTGTAGCATGAGACAATTGACGATCTGACTCTGCTCCTGTTTATCCATTTATGCATCACAAAGTGATGGGAACAAGTGCTTTTGGCACCAGTGAGACCTGTCTTCTGTCCACACTCAGTCTTGGTGCTTCTCAAAGGTATCTGCTTATCGAATGCCAGTTCAGGGCAGCTATTCACCTTTGTGCGGTAGAAACCAGGCTGTTGTTGCCAGAATCCATTTACTGTGTGACCATTTGCAGCTCCTTGCATAGAATTAATTCTTACAAGTATGTGCTGTGTTTGAAGGGAGTTCCCAGGGTGCGGGGTGGCTGCTCTGTACCCTCCTGTGCCACCCTCCCTCCCGCAGCGGAGGAGAGCTGCTCTGTGGGTGCCCCAAGGGTAACTGCCCTGCCCCGCTCCCAGGCCCTTGGCTGGCCTTCAGTGCTGTGATTTATTGGGGTTACTGGTCCTGCAGGGTGTCCTACCCTCCTGGTATTTGCAGGCAAGCTTTCTGTAGTGCAGGTCAGGTGTTCCTGTTGGTGGAAGGAAGTACTTGTGCGATGGGACACACAGAATGCTGGGCCATGTTGTCTGTTTGACTTGGTGTTATGTTAAATTACTTAAAAGCACTGTATTTTTAACTACTTGTCACTGACTAACACCCTGTTAGAAAGGGTCTATTCAGAAATGAAATGCATAGTTCTGAGGAGCTTGTGTCCTAAAACATTGCCTCCAATCTTATCTCTTCAGCTTAAATAGTCTGTTTTCTTCATTCAAGACCGTACCAATTGCATTTCAATTGTCGATGGCACGTTTCAGTAGGATGTGGTGTCCAGCTCTGCTCAGATCTAGAGAGGAGCTGTGCTGTAGTCTCAAGGCACGGGTGCTGCGTGAGGAGATGGAGTGTGGGATGCTGGTGTCTCTGGCTGCTGCTGGTGACCAAGATGTGGAGATCGGGTGGAACGTTTATGTACACACCTGCTGGGTTTTAGGTGGTTTTTTTTCTCTGATTGATCCCTGACACCTGTGAATTGTCTGTTGCTGGTGCCAGGCTCCAGCTGGGGACATTGGAGACAGGCACCCAGCGATGACTGAGAGCGTGACATTGTTTAAAAACAGCTTATTTTTTAAAAGTATTTGACAGAACTTTCTTCAGAAAGAAACTAGTATATTGAGTTAAAACCTTCCTAACGCGGAAAAATGTTGGAAGCTGTAAAACATGGTGTTGATTTCATTTGTGATTGTGTCTCCTCTCTGCAGTTTTTGAAGAGCCTGAAGACCCTAGCAGCAGATCATTTTTTTCAGAAATAATCTCGTCAATCTCTGATGTAAAATTCAGTCACAGCGGTCGCTACATGATGACAAGAGACTACCTTTCTGTCAAAGTGTGGGATCTCAATATGGAGAACAGGCCCGTAGAGACATACCAAGTATGGCTTTGAATCTTCTTAAATAGCCCTTCTTTCCCCTTCTCTACTTTTGTTCTTATATCTAACGCCACTTTGAATGTTCCCAAAAGGTCCATGAGTATCTCCGGAGCAAGCTTTGTTCCCTCTATGAAAATGACTGCATCTTTGACAAATTTGAATGCTGCTGGAACGGTTCTGACAGGTGAGCTGGGGGTCTGTCTGTGCCGGTCAATCAGAACTTGACTTTAGGGGTGGAATTCCTTACTTTCCCATCAACTGGGTGGACTCTGGGGGAATTTTTTGTTGTTGTTTTGGTGGTGGTGGTTTTTTTTCCAAAAGGACTTCATTGTTCAATCCTCCCCCCTCCAGCTGCAGAGGTGGAATAAATTCTGTGTGACAGTTTGCTTCTAGTGGGAATTATTCTTGAAGTTTCTATGGGTTTTTTTTTCAAGCAACTCCAGTTCTGGAGGGGTAGAACAAGTCAAGTGAGGCCTTCTCATTTTAACAGGTGTTATCGTGGAAGTTGGGATGCTCCCTAACTTTGAAATGGATAAAAATGACTTGGCTGGGGGCACTGGGCAGTGCAGTCCTGGGGCAGGGGCTGTGGGAACGGTGGTGCGTTCTCCTCTGGCCAGGAACTGTTTAACGCAGTGAGGACAGTGTGTGTCGGTGGGCAGGGTGAGGTGGCTGGCATTTTAACCATCCGAGAGACTTCTGCCATGTGAGAAACCGCTCTTCCAGTTTCAAGTGGTGGAGATCGGTGTTCGGTACAGGAAACCACGAACTCGGCCTCAAGTTGAAGCACATTTTGGGGGATCTACAAAGCAGCTGGTCATTGCAAGTCAGATACAAGAAAGCATTTTCAGATGCAGGGGTTTTTTCTGCCTTGTTTAAAAGCAAACTTGATTCTGTGCAGACTGTGCCGTGTTCCTGCAGAACCATGTCAGACACTCACATGAGAGGTTTCTTTTGGTGATTCAGGACAATTTTTTTGTAATTAATCCCTTGGCATGCTCATGGTCCTCCAGGAAGCACTTGGATTTGTGGTAGAAATTAAACGGTTTAGGGTGGCTCTGCTTCCAGCGTGACACCAAGGGACAGAGCAGTGCTGGGAACCCCCATTTTCTCCTGGGGGGACGAACAAAGCGTGAGAGCACCGGGGGCAGGAGAAGGGACCAGAGGGGACTCGGGAGAGCAACCAGTAAAGTGCCAAAGTCAGAGAGGAAGAGACACTGATGCCGTGTCCTGGCCATGAACTGGGTCTGAGGGTCACCGTATGTGTGAGACTGGTAAAACCTTTGCCTTTTCTTCCACTTTAAACCAGCGCTATCATGACTGGATCCTACAACAACTTCTTTAGAATGTTTGACCGAAACACGCGGCGGGACATCACCCTGGAAGCATCTCGGGAGAGCAGCAAACCCCGGGCCATCCTAAAGCCCCGGAAAGTGTGCACGGGCGGTAAAAGGAAGAAGGACGAGATAAGCGTTGACAGTCTGGACTTCAACAAGAAGATCCTCCACACGGCGTGGCATCCCGTGGAGAACATCATTGCTGTAGCTGCCACCAATAACTTGTATATATTCCAGGACAAAATTAACTAAAGGTGACTTGCTGGAGGACGGCGCCGTCATCTTGCATAGTTGAGCTCGGTTGTTTGTCTGTAACAGAGAAGGCCTCGTTGTCCTCCCGGTGAAGAACATTGATGCACTTCCTTCCCCTTAGCGAAAGGCGAGGACCTGGCCTGGCTGTTGAGTTCCTGGCGTGGTTCTGCCGTCGGTGGGGCCGGGGGCGGCCGGCACAGCTTCCTGGGAGCGACCCTCGAGGGGCAGAACCGATGGACGGGGCTCAATGAGGCCAATACTCGAAACAAATGTATTTATTGAAGTCTGAGCCTTCCTTTCCAGTTTATAGACCAAAAAAAAATTTAACACCCAAGAAGAAAAAATTGTCATAAAAAACGTACTTTCTATCTCTCGTGCTCTTTCTCTGCTGTAATATTTGGGCCTTTCAAAACATATATTGTGCTTCACGCCTGTAAACATTCCTCCTCTGGCCCGGGGCCAGGCTTCGGTGTTTTTACCTTCGAGCACTTCGGTAGGTCTTGAGTTGGGTTCGTAGACAGGTTTCCATGGATATTTACTCACCAACTGTATCTATAACCACACCTTCTGGTGTAAACCACTTAATAAAATAACAAGCTATAAAAAGTGTTTTTAAATCTGAAGGTATGTATTCAGTCTTTTTATTTTTTTTTATTGCATGTACTGAGATTGTGCAGAATAATCCTGGGGGGCAGATGTTTAACCTGTTTGCCCCAAAGCGTTGATTTTTGGCAGACTAATACAAACATTTTTATGTAGTATTTCAAATTCTAAATTTAGAATTTCCATGAAATTGTCATTTAGTTTGTTGCACTGGTTTTCTTGTCCCATGCTCTCTGTGTAGCACGTAGGAGACAGAGAAGGTCGGAATAAACCATCCACAGCCTTAACCGGGAGTGACCGCCCCGCGCGGGAGGGAGAGCCGAACCTCCACCGCTCCTCTTCTTCGAAGATAAAAGTTGAGTTTCTCTGATGCCTCTCAGCGGTCGGTAGAGACAGACCTTATGTGCATTATGAGGTTTTTTTAACCTTTTTAGTATTTGTCATGAAGATACTGTTTATTTTAAATACTTGGCATGACTCTGTGTTTGAGGCTGAAGCCGGCGGCAGCACCAGGAGGGTTGGGTTATGCCAGGCAGCAGCGCCCTGGGTTTTACCGCCTCCTGATGGGAACATGGGCTGTGCCTGCTCCAACTCTCTTCTACTCCAACTTTTTTTTTTTTTTAAAGCCTTAGGTACTTTTTTTTTTTCTTCTTCTACTTTTTCAAAGAGGCCTAAAACACATTGACCTTCTTTCCCCCCAGCCCGGGGCAGGAGCCGTCCCCCGGGGCTGCAGCAGGTTTCGGCAGCACCCATCGGTAGAGATGGGGCTGCCGGGGTAGAGATGCTCCGGGTGAAGATCCCCCTCCTTCCCTTCCCCTCCCCGTCCCCGTCTGCTCCGTGGGTGCAGCCAAACTCGGGCTTCTATGGATACAGTTTAAATTAAAAACAAGAATCTTGCCCTGTCTGTGGGTTGTGACACTATTGGGAACTCTGGAGCTGCGGAACCGGGGGGTCACCGAAGCGTTAGATTTGACCTTGTTCCCCCCCCCCCCGGCAGAGCGACCGCAGCGGGACTGTACATACTTGTTCAGTTATTTTGACCAAAAAGTTTAATAAATTTTAAATGTTTACCTGGACTTGCTCTGTGTATTTTGAAAAAGCTTCTTCCGTTTGTGAGAGGATTGGCCGAAGGAGCCAGCCCCGGGAGTGTTTGTGTTTCCAGTTAAAGGTCAGTTTGAGCAGCCCCCCCCCACCGGGGCCGCCCCTCTTGGTGCCGGGTGACAGATCAGTGCTGTCTATTTTTGATCTATTTTTTCAGCAAATGTAAGTGGAATATGAGTAAAAACAAGAAAAAGGATATGATGAAATCTTCTATTATATAAAACGTGATTTGCTTGTACCACTTTCAATTAAATAGTTTTTGATGATTCATGAAACTTTCATCATTTTGTTTTATCTGAAAACAGATTTTATTGTCAATTTGATGAAATTTATTATTCTTTCAGCCCTTGGCTGTTGTGTGGGGTCAGGGCTCCTGGCCCCCCCCCAGGGCTGTGGAGTGGGTGGGGGCTGGAGTTGTGGTATTTGGCTTTAATGTGATGAATTCTGGGTGGGAAACGCGGGGAGCAGAGATTTCCTGTGAGTTCAGAGGAAAGGGGTGAAGAGCAGGGAGTGGGGGCAGAGAGAGGTGGCAGTTCTGGGACTGGAGCCACCCCAGGGAATCCTCCTGGTGCTGATTCCTGGGAAAAGAAACACCTAGTGCTGGGGAGGGGGGTAGGACCCCCCAGCTCAGGTCAAGGTGAGTGCACCCCCAGCACCCGGGGCCTGAGGCGCCAGGGAAGCTGCTGGGGTTCAGCAGTTTATAAGGAATCTTCTATTTAAATTGGGATGCAATGGTTTGAAAAAGTCTTGTTTTCTAGAGGAGGAGCAGGTGCTGAGAGTCCCCAACAGTCCCTCAAGACCAGGGTGTCTGATACTGTTTTGGTGAACACTGAAGTTCAGAGCTGAGTCCAGTGTCCTGCATGGGAAAAATATGTATTATATATCTAAATAATCCTATAAATCCATTTTTTTATTGCACATACATAGAGAGAAAAAAAAAAAACCCAAGAGATGCTGGTTCTCCTGTCACAGGGGGTGGGTGAACTCAGCTCTCAGTGTTTCAGGTGGCCACAGCAGGATGCCCCGGGGAAGCGAAGCAGCATCTCGTGGCCACAGGAGGAGCCCGGTGCCACCCGAGTCCCTGCGCTGCAACCAGCTCCTACACCTTCCTCGGGGCCATCTCCAGCAGAGGTGAGGAGCCAGCACCCAATGAAAGCAGAAAGGGTGTTCATTTCTGGGTGCTGATGGTGCCTTTGCCCGTCCAGGGAGTCTCTGCTCGAGCTGAAGCCCAAAGCACCAAAGCTTTTTTTTTCTCCAGAAACTGCTCATTTGTCAGTTACAGGGGGAACTGTGAAAGGCTTGGTAACAGAAGAGCCTCCTCAGCCACTTATCAAAGAAAAAGGAATGAGACAACTCCAACTCCACAAGGAACCTTTTTATTTAAATATATAAAACATGATGGTTTTGTCAAACATTTTTTTCCCCTCATTAAATAAGATAAAATCACTGAATGAAAAGGCATTCCATTAGTAAAAACAAATAAGCAAGCAACCGTTTTTTAAATGTATACAAGGCTGAGGCAAATGTAAGATGCAAATTTATTATTTTACAGATAAAAGCCTGAGAAGCAATTGGCTGCAAGGAGATACTCCAGAAGGAGCTGCTACTGATTCAGCAGTTAAATAAATGCCTTTGCAAAAGAAGCTATTTATTAGGCACTAAATTCCAAATTTTAACTCGGGCTGTTGTGCATCACACCTGGAACCGGTGCAAAGGATGGCGTGTCACTGGGATCACCGCTCCCCTCCCGCTGGCGGTGCCCCCAGAGACCCCCCATTGCACACCGCAGAGCCCAGCCACCTGTGGGAAGGAAGAGCCCGTCCCCAGCGAGGCCGGAGCTGCTCCGAGTTCCCGGCCGTGATCCGTGAGGCCACACGTGCTTTGGGGCTGAGCCCTCCCTGTGGCGATGGCGGCAGCAGTGAACGCTCACAGGGGTGAGCTGGGCTGGGCCCCCACCCCGATCACTAGGGCTAGGGCAGAGCTAGGATTGGCTTTGAACAGCGACTTCTAATTTCCAAGGTACTTCACTACAAAGCGCTACAGCGGCTGTTAATGCACCGGACACATGCTCTAGAACTGACCCGGGGCTACGTATGATACAGCAGCTTCCGTCCCTCCTCCTCTTCCCGCCACCCCAGGAACACCACGTTCTCAGAACCAGCACACACCGACCACGGAGCCATCGCAGACATTCCCACTCTTCCTCCTCCACTCCCAGACGGATCTTTCCCTTGCCGTGAACGGGGACTCTGGGTGCCTCTAGAAGCTGCTGCTGGAAGCCGTGGTCGTCAGGCGCCTCCCGATGTAGACCCTGTGGATGCAGAGCAGACGGTCAAGAAGTCACACCCAACGGGAGGAACTTTCTCACCAAGTTACCAGGGATGCCGTTCCCAGCAGAGCCAGCTGTAATTAAGTGTGCAATCAAGGGACTGCTGTGACAGGCAGATTTCAGCCGCAGGTGACAGTGCCCACCCTGGGACAGCCCCCCCAGTGCTCTGGGTAACTCTGGGGGCTGCGGGAGAGTGAGGTAAGTGCAGGGTTGAGGAGAACACGCTGCTTCAGCAGGGCTCCAACTCCCAGGGTTTATTACCTTTTCCTTCTTAAGTTTTTCCATTTGCTAAACACCTCTGAAGCCTGTAAAACTCTGTCATCATTCACTGTCACTTCCAGGCACTTCTTACTGTTTCTCTGGCCACTGTTCCCCAGCGTGGTGTGTGCTCTCACACGGCCCCGCACTGTGCCCTCTACTCCTCTCCTTGCAGCTTACAGAGCGGTTCTTTAGTCACTGTCACCGACGCTGCAGGAAGCACTTTCTGAAGATGTGACTTTGTTACTCGCTCACTACGGAACGGGAAGTTCACAGCAGTGGTAGAGTGACCAGGAAGAAAGTAAGTACCTACAGCACCAAACTCAGGGTTTTTTTCCAAAGGAAAATTCCATTTTGCTTCTATTTGTCTTGTGCAGTTTCTTATTTTAACTTAGGAATGAGTTGATTAGTTTTGTGGCCCAGGAGGGATTTCATCTCTGCCCTTTGGTCAGTGTCCTGCAGCCGTCTCTAAAGTAGGGCCCTATATCCCCTACATCATCTAAAGAAACCCAGTTCCTGGTTTGGTTGGTGTCCCCTGAACCTCCCAAGTGTCAGTGGAGTTTTAAAATACATTTTTTAAAAGTATTTTTTTCCTTTGCAATTAGTTGTGAGGTTAGAGCTCCTCTCTCTAATGGAACGGAGTATGGCACGTGTAATTATAGTTCATCTATACATAAACCCTCCTAATTTCACTGCCCCTTCGTTATTTTGAAAAATGCTCAACTAGCAAGAAAAGCAGCAAAGGGAAACTCGGTACATTCAACAATCCACCAGACAAGTAGAAAGCACCTCCTGAGTGACTGCCCCCTGCTGCGGGGATAAGTGCTACCCCCCCTTCAGTCAGAGAGGGAACAGGGAGTCAGAAATAAGCCTCAGAGAAAACAGATGACAAAAATCTACCTCTTTTTTTTAATATAAATTACAACTTACCCTAGTCCAATGGCAAGCAAATGAGAAAGCAGCAGAGACGGAAGAAAAACCTTCAAGAATTCGGCTGAGAATATCCCCCCTTTCTTCATTACACTGGTATTCCTCATGCTGAGAGTGGCCGTGCGCCTGGGGTGTTTGAAAAGGAATTCCCTGGTTTTGAGGAAGAAAACAGTCAGAGCATGAATAGATCCCTGTTCAGACACACGGGAGTAGAAGGTGCCTCCGAGCTCCCCCAGCAGCAGCGAGCACTCACTTGGGTGGGATGTTCTCAGGCCTGCTGGACCAGTCCCAGATCCAATCCGCGTTCTTCCGCAGCAGCCGCTCCACTTCCCGCCTCCTCTCAAGGAAGTCTTCTTCAGACTGAAACACAGATCCCTTGTCAGACAGGACTCGGGACTGGGACAGGCAGGAATCACAACAGCAGAAGAGAGCTCCTGTTCTGCACCTCAGACCACGTATCCCCAGCTGAGGCACCTGCCTGTGCCCGGGCAGCAGAGCGCTTCTCCCTGTGTGCTGAATCCCTCTCCCAACCCCGTCCAGCCTCATAAAGCTCCTGGGCTGGGAACCCAGGTGTGAGCCCAGGGCTGCATGCACACATCTGGGCAGAAACCCTCCCAAACAGTGGCTTTAAGTGAATTACAGCATAAGTGCTAAGTAAGAATGCAGTTTCTTGCTTAACAGATGTGCGTTGAAGGGAGCCAAGGTCTTGTGATAAAAACAGTACCTGCTCATAGAACTAAAACAGCCACATGAGCACACCTACACGCTTTAGAACGGAAATAAAGGTATCCTGGCAACTTTAATTCTGATCAGTTTTTAACTTTTGATTACTTGTTCTCAAAATCTAAATAGTGATCCTTAAACATAAAGAAGGGTTTTTTGGAGATACAAAAAACGGTAACGTATTTAGCTAAGCCAAAGGCAGATTCCTGGAGGAGCTGTAGAGCCGATGGGGAGTTTCAGGCAGAGAAAGGGGCAATGGAACTAAGCATATTTCATGGAATTTTGAGAACTGATTAAATCTAGGTATTATTGATAGAGCTGTGTAATTTAGAAACTGTATGAAGCTGAAATCCCACAAGATTAAATGTTGTGCAAACAGTGAATACACAGACTTTGGTTTAAAAAATTAGTAACGCTGGATGGAAAGAGATAATCCGTGAAGGAATACGCACAAACCCTGGTTCTGCAAAGACTGATCTAAGTTATTCAAGTCTCTACATTAGCAGCTTCACATCTTCTCTCCTAATGCTGTTTTTTGAACAATGAGAGTAAGAAATTCTATCTCCCAAGGCAAAATGAGATTTTTACCTGAAAGCTATTCTTTTCTCCGCTGCTGTGACTCTCTATTTCCAAAGCTCTGTGACTGTCCTGAGGCGTCTGGGACCGAGGAGGGCTTGATAAAAAGAGAAGTGCAAGAAAGAAAGAAGTTATCAAGTTTGTTATGACATCATTTATGGTATGAACTAAAAGCTAGTCAGTGAAGCTGTGTGCACAGCTCTCCCAAAGAGCTGCACTGCCTTGACCATAGTTGACTGTAGAGATGACCCTGTCAATGGGTGACACAATCCAGCCACTGCAGCCAATTAATCTCTGATCTTCTACCATCTGCTCTGCAGCTTGCTGCACAGAGCTGCTTTTCAGCAGCGCAGACGCCTGCAGGACTGTATGATCTGCCCGTGATACTCACTAAATAATGACTGGCAGCAAATGAGGACTAGAAGCGGGGTCTGGATGGAAGTCACAGTAGCCCAGGTAACACTAGGAAGTTTGCATCCTGCCGTTAAATTTGAGGCTGCAGACTTCACAGCCACCAAAACCAAATAAATGAGTCAGTAACACTGACAACTTCCATCAGATTTAAGTTTTTTCATTGCATTTTACTCATAGAATTGTGTTGTTTTGTAAACTAGATACAGGACAATTCTTTAGCAATTACCTAAGAACTAGTACCCGATGTACCTCATTACGGAACATGGTCCTTTTTACCTCCTTTCTCTGCCACCCGTCCCAGGCAGCAGTGTCAGCAGCACTACACGCTCCCCAGAGCCGTGCTGGCACTGCCTGCACGAGGGCTGAGCTTTGGAGGGAGGGCCACACACACCCAGGGTGGTTTATCTGCCAAAAGGTGGCCACCCGGCACCACCCAAGCAGCACTCCCGTGGGAAGGTCAGCTGCTGCTGCTGCTGCACTTCTCAGCACGTGTCAAAGCCCAGGGTGGCATTATCAGGAGATGGGAAAAGTCTTCTGGAGTCCTCTCCCCTCTAAGTTCAGGACAGGCTTCCACACCAAAGTACTTGGGTACTCTAGTATTTAAATATGGACTCCAGTCTTTTAAATATGAAAGTTTCCTCTCTCTCCCCCTCTGCAGGTGTGTATATCCCTGTGCATATGTATATACACACACATGTGTAAGCATTTCTATATTTGTCTTTGCCTCTTAGGCACGAGAATGGCTTTGTAGAACAGTGATCTTTACTTTGCTTACAATAAAGTGTTTTGTTTACCTGTCGCAATGTGAACTTTCTCTTGAGCTGCTTCTTCCAGACTCGTGTTGAGCATCAAGGAGTATTTTCTCCATGTCACCGTTGTGGATGGAAATAGAGGCTGGTACCTGCTCCTGGCCAGTCGGTGTGGCAGCGCTCCCACTGCCGTTCCCATTACTGCTGAAGTGGAGTTCCACCCAGGAACCTGCACCGCACCATTGAAAACAGAACCAGAATAAACCAAGTGGATTTGCGTAAAGGCATGTACAATATGCGACTGCTGATCCTCCCCAGTGTGACATTACAGTGTGACATGCAAAGTACCAGCACTGACACCTCGCCTAATAAACACCACGGAATGCCAAAACGCGGGGGCACTTTCGTTAGCGAGCTGGAATGTCTCACAGAACTGGGAAGACGCTGGTCAGTACATTGTGTCTCTTTCTGCAGCTGAAGAGCTTATTTTGGGATGTGTTTAACTGTTATTGTTCAACACAGGTGGTAGCCAAATGAAATAATCTCAAGGACTTCCTCCCCCAAAAGTTTGTTTATTCATTTATTGAAAATATTTTAGGCTCAAGAAGCCAGTGACTGCATTTTGTTTAGCCTTTTTTCAGTAAGCGTTTTTAGGTGTTGCTGTTAAGCAATAGAGGGTATGTGGCAACCACCAGGTCATGTGTTGCTACTCGCAGTATATTTACCACCAACAGTCACATGGTGCTTTGTTGTTTTTTTTAAGAGTGTGCTGAATAACAACTCCCTCCTGAGCTAGGAGTAACCAGCACAAAAGAATCTGTAGCTGTTGTCTCATTTCTAAAGCAGCTCAAGGGACAGATAATATTTGAATTATACAAACATCAGTGGAATTCACCTACGTAACACCTTTACACGTGTAACCAACAGCACAAGTAGCCAGATGTGCTACTGGCTGCTCACCCACCCTGGAGCAGTTCACAGGAATTTAACAGTAAGGAGGAGAAATTGGCAGGCAAGACTCCCCAGGTTGTGCAGAGCAGAGGATGTCCAAGGTGTAAGGAGAGGGGGAGACACAGAGTCTGGCCCATTCTGCTCTAGAATTTAAGTCATATTCTGGAGAACGGCTGAAGGGATAAGGGAACAGTTTTTGAAATAGAAACATCAAATGCAGAAAGATGTTCCAGTTGTGAAGAGAACGAAGGTTCATAACTGAAATGAAAACAGCAAAAAGCCAAACTGCTTTATCTGCATTAATGGTGTTAAACTCTCTCCTCTAAAAAGGCAGATGACCACTAACTCTTGAACTGAACCATACCAGGTTACAGAGTTTTGAAGAACCATTTTTTTCCAGATAGCCTCTTTTACTTTACAACTATTTTGTTGTTCTGGTTTGTTTGTGGATTTTCTCCCCTCCACGTGACTGTATGTGGTATGTGTCCAGGGATGTGTTTATACCAGACAAACTTTTCCCTACTCTTTCCCTACAAGTTTACGAAAGCCCGAATTGTTACCCGAGAATGATCCCAACCACTCCAGTTGCAATTAAGACCACGTCCAAACGGAGCTCTGGCTCCAGCCACCCTGAGAGCATGAGCCAGTTCCCAGCCTACCTGTCCCTGCTCCTCAACTCATCCCACCTCCGCTGGGCTGCACCACAGTCCTCTGTGAACACACTCAGGGGCTATTTTCTCCCGTAAAGATGTGTGCTATTTGAGCCACGCTCACATTTCAACAGTCATCCACAGCATGGGTAAACCCAGCTGCTCCACTCAGCAAACTACCACTACCCACAGAAACCTTCCTGGGTACAGCACAGCCAACACACATAAAACAGGGAGAAAACATCAGGACTGGAACAGAAAAGGCACAGTGCACGTGTTTTACGCAATTTTTTTTTTCTTTTTCCTTTTATATACTCTTGAGAGTAAGGCTGTGCTACTGCACCAGGAATGTGCTGTTATATTATCATTTAAAGATAAAAGAGCTTCTATTTTTATGAATTCGGAAATACAAACAGATAAGAGCATGTGTAATGTGGTAATGCAAACCAAAGACTGACTCATGGTCAGGATTTTTGAAGAGACTGGTATTATGATGTTCTGGCCCAGGATACATACTGTGGGAATACACATTAGCACCAAAAAAGGTACTCAATCAGCTCCGGAAATCTTGTTGTCTTAATATATGGCTTTCAAAGCTAGAAACAAAAAAGCAAAATTCCACAGAAAGATGAGAACGTCTCCTTAAGATGCTGAAGTCTCGGTGTAAATCACACCATTTAATATGTCATTGCACACAGATCTTCCACTTGCAAGGTAGATTTTCTCCTGACTTTTGCAGAAGGCACAAACGTGCGACCGACCCCGATCTCTCCTCAAAGGCAAATCCTAAAGGGCCCGCAGAGCATTTCTCTTGACGAGGATTTATGCTCCCCACGGTGCACAGATCTCATGAGGGTCTCTTTTAATCCAGCCCCATCAGGCACTTCAGCCACACCACCGAGACAGCCCGGCTTGTTAAACCTGGCCTGTTCTTCCACCCAAGCCCTCAATTTCCCAGCCCGATTAGGAAGCTCTGTCCTCGGTTCAAGGAGCAATGACCGCCAGGCTGCGGGCACGGCCTGACGGGGGGAACCCGGCCCGCACGGGGCACAGGTACCGGCGAGAGACACCCCAGGCCTCGTCCGCCGCTGCCGAGGGGCACAGGGCCGAGTACCGAGCCCCTCGGGGCTGCTACTGGCCCCTCAACGGCTCCGAGACGCCACGCCGCCGCTTCATCCCCCCCAAAGCGCCCGGGCGAGGGGCGGGCCCTAAGGTGAAAGCCGACCGCCGCGAAGCTTCCAGCCAGGGCGGCGGTGGCACGACCGACCGCCTCAGCGCCGCGCAGGCCGGCGGGCACCGAAGAAGAGAGGGCGAGGGAGGCCCGGCCTCCCCTTGCAGCGGCCGCGGCCCTTACCCTGCAAGTTCTCCTCCTGCGAGCTGAGCCGCGACATGGCGGAGCCACACGCTGAACCCCGAGTGCTGCGGTCGCGGCAGGACACGCACTGACGGCCGCCACCGCCCCTCCCGCGGGACTAGCTGTCGTGACGTCAGCGGCCGCCCCGTCCCCATTGGCCGCCGCCGCGGGGCGGGGGGCGGCGGGGTGGAGTGCAGCGGGTCGTGCGCTCCGTCACGTCCTCAGGGGCCCGCTCCTGCGCGCTCGCGCTACCCCACGGTCACCGCTTCGCGCTGCGCCGGGGCTCCGCAGGCTCCTCGCCCTCCCCTAGGCTCCCTCAGGGTCCCACACAGTCCATCACGTTCCTTCACACTCCCTCATAGTCCCCTAGCGCTCTCTCATGCTCCCTCCTCGTCCCTCACACTTCCTCAGGCTTCCTCATGGTCTTTCACATGCCTCCACAGTCCCTGGTGCTCCATCATGATCCCTCACGGTTTGTCAGGCTCCTTCACTCTCCCTCATGGGCCCTGAGGCTCCTTCATGCTCCTTCATGCTCCTTCATGCTCTCTCGTTGTCCCTCACATTGCCCCAGGTCCCTCATGCTCCCTCGCCACCCCTCACCATCCCTCACACCGCCATGCTGTCAGGAGCTGTTGGGGAAGGTTAGCTGCCGTTTGGGCAACACCCAAGCCTTCAGGAGCAATGGAGGATGTCCCGTGGTGGCCTCTGACCGCAGCCATGAGAGCCCGAGCCGAAAACCAGGGTCATTTTCTCAGAGAATTCCTCATCTTCCCGCTCAGTACCCACTGGGCGCTGTATATGGCTGTGCCCTGCACACCCCCGTGTCCTGCGGGCTTCCCGCTCCTCTTCCGTAACCAAATACCGCACTTCTTACGTGGAGTTACACAGAGCAAACGGAAAGCTGTGCTTGGATTTCAAGGGAAACCATATCTAACTGCAAAAACACAAGTGCTGGCCTCTAAACCAGCCTCTGACAGCTCTCTCACTAATGGCAAAGGGCCTTGAAGTAGGTAGTAATGAATTTCTCTTTTTCAATGCTGGCTGGGATGCCGTCCGAGCAGACAGCGAGGGCTCTCCGCATGGGAAACCACTTAGTAAAGACCAATGTTGCCATTGGAAACCAGTTGCTGATCTACTGCTGGGTATTTATAGACGCATACATAAAATTTTATTTTATTTAATTAAAGGATAGGCAAAGTGTTGTTTACTTAATTAGAGGATGTAGGCATTTTCTCTAGGTTGAAATTGTTCTCATTTGTGCCTCTCTGCAGTAGGGTATAATGAAATCCAAGTAAAATACATCTTCTGGTAAATTTTTTGTAAGTTACTGTAATAGCAAGGAGTATTAACCTACAGCCTTCCCAGAAAGACAAGGTCAGGCTTTCATTAATATGTGCATTATATTCAGTACAGCCGATGCATTATCAGGCAAAGTGGAGTGACGGTTTGGCCAAAGAAGACATTTTCATTGAAAATTTTAATTGAATAACCGTTCAAAAAGCAAGTTCCTTATGTTTATGTGTTTATTTATGATGTCCTCCTGTGCTAGGGCGATGGATGGGCACAGACAGGGCTCAAAGCTGGAGCTGCCGGGGTTTGGTGCTCGTCCCACAGCCCTCTGCTGCTCTCTGCTGTCTGCCAAACCACGCTTGGAAGGGAGATCCAGGCAGCCTTGGACACAGAAAGGAAGAACAAATCCATCTTCCCAGGAGTGTGTTAGTCTTCTCCAGGTGAACACTGCACTTTCATGCCTGAGGGACTGCGGTGGTGTTTAAGGAGCAGAGAGCTCACCGCTGTATGGACATGGATATGGGCTGGCTGGCTCGGGAGGGAGGAGGGGTCACCAAAGCAACTGCCACCCCACTGACACAATCACCTTTCCAGACTTCTCCCACTGAAAAAATATATACATGGAGAAGCTTTACAGCCATAGGATATCCCCTGTCGACAGGCCTGGATAGCACTTTCCTCCGCTCCAGGAACCAGCAGTAGCTCCGTGATGTCACCACAGGCAGCAATGTGCTGTGACAGTATCTCCTACTAGCACAAAAAGCCCTGACAAGTATTTTATCTTCTGGTGCCGTGCAAACCCTGAGCGTATCCTGTGTGAGGCAGTGTATTTGCCTGTGTCAGCAGCACAAATATCACATCACCTCCGAACTGGCTTCCTCTGTTACTGGCTTCTTGGAAACAACAGGCTCTTTGCTAGGAGGAATTTGTGCAAACACGGAGCTCGGTTGGGGTTTCCTGATGAAGTCTCTCCCCTGTTGTTCTCCTGGGAGGAAGAGAGGAGCTCACCTCACCTCATCCCCTTTGGAGGATGCCCTTCATAATTGGACAACTATACAGGAAGGTAAGAAAGACAAGTTTCAAGTCCATTTTTTTTTCTGGTGTGGTGGAAATGTGTAGCTGGGGTCCAGTCTATTGGAATTGCCCACATGCCATTAGATTCTCAGCTGCCCCAGCGTGCTGGGGAGCAACAGGGAGAGGTGTAGAAGGGAACTTGGAGCAATGCTCTACCCACTACCATTAACAGGGAGATTTTGTTAAGAGATTTCCAGCAATATTCTGGAATGAGAATGAGCAGCTTGTGGGTCAACCCTTCTAAACCAAGAACTTGGATCATTCATAGTAAAACTATGTTTAATATTTCTACCAATACTTGACAGTACTCCCTCGTCCTCAGTGTCACTGCAAGGAGTCCTGGCCAGCCCACCAGGACACACACTTCTAGTCAGCCCTCAAAAAAGGGGATTAGAATAATTTGCAAGCCCTTTGAAGGCAGGCAGCCAAAGGTGCAGCATGTGTGGAGCAGATGTGAGCTGCCAGTGCTGCTGCCAGGGCTCTGCCAGGTACCCTGTGCCACTACTGCCACCTCACACCACACATCTCTGACACTCACTTTGTCTTGTTTTCTGTTGACTGATCTTGCCTTCAGGAAATCGATCTACCAGAAGCTCTTTCTGCTCTAAGGCAGGTATAAAGCATGGTCAAGTTAATCTTCTTCTATACTAGTAGATGTCACAATACAGCTGTGACAGGTTACCTCTGGGATCTTTCATTAGTAATTGGACTAATGCATTTATTTTCATATAAATCTTTATGGTAAATGAGTTTTGGAAAAAAGCACTCTGCTGGGATCATGGAAAATTGTAAATTGTATTGGATGAAATCTTTAAAAGCTTATTAATTTGTTGAGCTGTGATCCTCTTTCAGGTTGGAACTCCTTTAATTTTGTTTACTTGAATGTCAACAGAACAGTCGTGTATTGATTAGTTCCTTTAAATCAGAGACAGTGACCCACCTCCTCCCTGGACTAAAGGCAGCAATATTTTAGGTAGTTATGAAGTCATGCTTGCTGCTCAGACAACTTCACCTTTGTGTTCAGTTTGTAGCATGTGCTTTTGTCCCCATGTGGCAGCTTGCAGCAGTTGTGAGGAACAATTATTGTAGGCATTACACAAAAACTGCTTGTAGTCCCAAAGGGATTATAAACTTAAATTAGTCTAAAAATTTATAATATTGATTGAAGGGGTTTTTTTGTTTCTTATTGATATAAATCCAAGTAATCTACACCAGCTTTGTAATGGATACAGTGTAAGACATGGTCCCACCAGAGGGTAGTCTGAGGAGTGATTGGGGAGAATGTGCCGGCATCACTCCAGGTGGTGACATCACTCCACACAACAGGGGATGCTTTCATTATGTGTCTCCTATCCCTCTTCAGCAGCACCTGTGCAAAACTCAGGGCCTCAAAAGCTGCTGAAATCTGAGAACTACCTGCTTTCAGCAGCTTTTTTCCCTGCCAACAATGGCTTAGTTATTAACCTTCCCAGCCGTCTCTGGAAATCGAGCCAGTATGTATATTTTTATGCTGTGCATTTCTTGGAATGGTGTTCATCATTAACTACCAAACCATTCTGAGATACTCATTTCTGAGCTGTTCGTACTTACCCAGGCTGTTGACATGAAGAGATCTAATAGATACACAGTCTGTTGGTTTGAGTTTTTTATATCTGAGAATTAAAAACCAAAACAATCTTGACACAGTGAATTTAATGATCATATTTAATATATAGTCTAAAGAAGGAAAGGAATTAGGGGTTAGGTCTACACATGAAAGCTACTGGGGAGGATTTTGTGCATTTCTGCTGGCAGCCCTCAAGTCAGCTGAGCTCATGGGATCAGGCAGGGAGACTGTGAACGGGACATACCTCTTATGAGAAATTAAGGTAGCAAAGAGGAGTAAAATAACATCTTCTCATCCATCAGGATTCAGGAGAAACTAAATGAAAACTGAAGTTTCCTTTGGTGCAATTTTTAATGTTAGGTTTTAAAAGGCATTTACACTACAAAGGTAGAGAGCAGAAGAAAAGAGATCCTCTTAACAGGTGAAATAAAATCAAGACTTGGGTGCAAAAGGGCCCCAGTCTTCTATTTGGGCCAGGAAAAATCTCACTTTTTTTGTGAGATTTGATTTCTTCAGGTTTAATTCATGAGCATGCATTGCTCTTTCTTGCCTATGCTTGTCTCTTTTCTACGTGTTATTTCTTTCTTACAGAAATTTCCGATGGCCCAGTGACAAAAATCTCATCATTAAAATCATTCATTCCTTACAGAATCATCAGTTGTTTTCCAGCCTGGAAAGGTGCAGGAAACAGGACTCATTGACTCTAAGTAGGACTTAATTTATTTTAGATATTCAAATGGATACTCTACCATTTGCACTCAGAAATATAATTCTCTTAGTTCTAAAAGATGCTTATAGGACAAGGTTTGACATTAGAAACACAGATGAAAGCTTGCCTGAAAGACAAGTCAAGAAGGGCTGTCTCAGGACATCTTCTATCAGGCTGTAGTCCCAAGGTGTCGTTTTCTGCTCCATAGGATGAGGAGTACAAAAAAAACCAAAACCAAACCCACCACCTCTGGCATAACTACTGCAATCCCCGGGCTTTGCTGTGTATTTTGTACAGGGTCTTTCACACCTTTCTCCAGCAATTACTGAGTAAGGGGCTGAGGAGAAGATTCCTGCCCAGTTCCTGCAGGTTGCTGCACAGTGCTCCATGTAAAATCACCGGGCTGACCTGCTGGTCTGTGTTTCAGGGAGGTTGTAAACAGAGGGAGCCGGAAAAGCCAGAAATCGGAATGTTTAACACAAAAAACCAGGCTTGTGTTGGTTTGTTTTTCAGCCTCTAAAATGGAAGATATTCTGACTGCTTCTAGTGTGAATCAGAGAAATGGAGCATAAACATTTTTTCAGCTTTTATTTACTTGCTAACATTAGTTTTTTTAAGATCATTAACATTTTTGTCCTGTGTGTGATAAAGCCCTGAGCAGCGGAGTGCTTTGGACAAGGCAGTGGATACAGCTCAGTACACGGAAATTGCCAGAAGAATGCATTTTCCCTGGCACTTGCCAGCTGAAAAACAAAACCCAATTCTTTGAGTGATGTAAACTAACGATGGCCTCTTGCTTTACACCACTTACAACACTGCACTCAATGTTGTTTGTTTTGCTTACAAACTCCCACAAAATGTTGCAATTCAACTCTAAAAATAGAAAATAGTTGTGTTTATCCAGCAGTTCAAAAGCTATTGTTTGCACAACCCTGCTCAGAGCCACAGTCCCTGTGTGTCGAGGGCGATGGCTCCCGGGTTAAACTGGGGAGCCGGCTGGAATCTGGGGGCTGGGGGGGTCTGCCCATCGCCGGGCAGGATGAGCCGCAGTGAGCTGAGCCAATTTAAAAAAGTATTTGTGTGACAACCAAGCAAGGAAAAGCGCTGGGGGTTTGTCGAAGCTGACGACAGAGAGGTCTGGCGTGGGTCGTGCACCCTTGCCTGTGTGTGACACTGAAGTCAGCAGCTCTGTGTCTGTAGAGAGTCCCCGATCCTGCCGTGACTCTGGCAGACTGACCTCTGCCCATGGACACTTCCCCACCTCAGTGGGGTGCCAGCGGGGCAGGCAGCTTCAGACAGGCAGCCAGGGCTGGGGCTTAGGAAAAACCACCCCTGTAAGCGGGGAGTCTGCCCTGCCTGTGAGTAATTGTCCTGTTCCATGTCACACAGCGCAGGACGGATGGACAGAAAAAAGGAACATTTTGAGTTCCTTTGAGAGCAAAACTTTGAGAGCAAAACCCAAAGAGATTCTGTTCTTGCAGCTTCCTATCACTAGAGATTTTGTCATATTTTTGTCTTTCTAGGTGTTTCTGTGAAGTAGACATGAATTTTGTTCTAATGGTTTTCTTAAAATGCTACTACGTGTCCTTTTGTCAAAGGGTAATTCAGCTGCAGAGCAGGGGGAGAGGGCACCTGAAATGCAGCTGTGGCTGAGCCCGGGAACAGGAACGGGTTTCCTGGAATCCGGTTGGAAAGCTCACCCCTTCCTTGGCTTTGCATTCAGGTGCTGCACAGTCGGGGGTTTGGACTTGGGTAAACCAGATTTTTAAATGCAACATTCCCAATATTTAGGTAGTGTTTAAGGGTAAGAAACCTCCACACCCTCCGTTCTAAAAACTGAGAACACACTTCTGCTTTCCAGTCCCATGCTCAGCTCCCTGTGCCATGCCTGTTGGCAGCTCAGTGACATTCACTGGGAGTGGTTCCCAGTCGCCACTGCCGGGAAGACATTAAAAAAACAATAAATAGGCCTCATATCATCTTTATTTGTAGATAATTTTGCAGTCTGAGGCTGTTACAAGTATCTTGCAACCAAATACATTCAGTGTATCTGTATTGGTTCTGATGTGAAGGGGAATTTTCAGTGTGGTGAGTATGAATATTGAAAAGGAGTAATTTTTCAGTTATGAGAAGTAGTGAGAGCCAGCACACGAGGGGTTAAAGACATGCTTTTCATACCTGCAGTGCTGTAATTCTCAAATCATACCTTACAGGAGTTTGTAAAGACACCTGCCTTTTTCCCACCATCATACCATTTCCCCATCATTTCAGAGAAGGGGGTTCCTCAGTAACGACACTCCTGTAAGAGGTGAGCTCCAGCGCCTGGCCCCGCGCTTACACACCTCAGGATTCCCAAATCACTCCGTTCCATCTCCTTAGCTAGGAGCAAGTGCAAAGGCTGCTGGCTATTTTTAAATCTGAATCTCCTTCAGATCTTCTCTGCCTTTTTTCAGTCATTTAGCCCCTGCTTCAGGAGGAGTTCCGTTCAGATTCTGTCTCTGCCGGATGCAAATCCTTGGCTTAATAATTAAGCTAAAAATGCGAGTCCTTCTGGCAGCATCCAGGTAACGGGGAGCTCAGCGTGCACTGGCAGGGAGCTGTTTTGTACCAGCGGGCTCGACTGAGATTTCGGGAGGGGAGGGCGTTAGGTTCTCGGGGAGCTGGTGCGATGACGTGCCTGCGCTGGGCTGCGAGCTGCAGTGACACTGCAATGGCTGAGGGGCGGCTGCTGGATCCTCGCAGTGAGCTCATTCTCCCCGCAGGGAGCGGGATGTACAGTGCATCACCCAGCAACTGCAGCCTTCTGCTGAAATTCATCTTCAGCTTCTCCTCAGTTAGGCTGCTCTGAGTCTTCACTTTGGGGGTGTGTACATGGTGAGCAGATT
Organism: Gallinago jamesoni; assembly: GCA_025769975.1. Taxonomy (NCBI): domain Eukaryota; kingdom Metazoa; phylum Chordata; class Aves; order Charadriiformes; family Scolopacidae; genus Gallinago; species Gallinago jamesoni. Next base: position 38,261,202 of record JAOQGH010000002.1, read on the forward strand.
TTACTGTATGGTTGATTTTTTTTTTTAATTATTTTTTCTTTTTCTTCTCTGTCCTCTAAATGCTTCCCTGGACTGATTGATGAATCATTTCTCATCCGATTCCACTATTCAGAGGACAGAGATGGAAAATATAATCTTACGCAGCAGGGATGGATTATTATTTTTTTTAGCCTTTTGCAGCGTGAATCGTAAAAACCCTTTTAAATCCGTCTGCTAGGAACAGCCTACAGGTCTTAAAATGAAGTGCACTGCAAGGAATGGTGCTCTCCTCAGGTAAAGCAGACAAGCAGTGTGCACCATGATGGAGCATGCCTGGGAGGTTAGTTCCTATACGTGTTTATGCATATATAAATATGTACATAATGTGTGTTTTATATATATATCTCTCTATATGTTACACATGAATCATCTGCTACCTAACGGCTTTCTAGAATCCATTTTCAAATGTCCTGTTTTGCATTCTGTGTTTGGGATTCCCCTCCCCCCCCCCCCCCTTAATAGCTAGTTTCTCTTTGGAGTGGTTAATAAACATAGCTGGGATTTGCAGCAGCTCTGCGTTCGGATGCCAGCAGAGATAATGTCTCTGCCTTCCATTGGTTGAGTGGGCTGCTGCTTCCTGCTCCATTTATTCCTCAGGATCTTCATAGAGTCTCTGTCGTGTAAGATTGAGTTAAAATGTCAGGGCCTGTAATTGTTGATAAATGTCCTCTGCAGCAGTAACTGTTGGTGTTTCAGGGTAATACAAGTTATGATGAATTGCTGTAACAAAATAATCTGGTTTCTGTGCTCTCTGAGTAACTCATTTGGACATTTCCCATTTTCTGGACTCCAGTGCATATACTGCTTCTCTTGAGAACTGCTTCCTATTCTGTGCTGTTTAACCTCTTAGATTGAAAAAAAAAAGTTCAATTTTTCCCAGCTCCTTGCTCCTTTAGTGGTTTTAAATGTCATTTATCTCATCAGGATTTCTTTTCCTTTCAGTTAATGTGCTGCGCCTCTACTGACACTGTTTAAAATGCAGACAGCAATTAGAAAGCAAATGCATTGGAGACAGATTGAATTTTGTCTGTTATTTCCCACACCATGATACTTGCAAAGAACTCCGTATCGTATAAAATAATAATTTCCTGGCAGGAAATGTTGGGTGCTGCCAGGCTGGCATCCAGCATTCTTAACCCACCACCTCTTCGGCACGTTTGCTCTGTGGATGTCTAAGTGTGCGGTAGGTGCTTACAGCGTGCTCAGAATTGGCAAGTTTGGTGTAGGGGCTGTCTTAACACTTTTGTGGTGGACTTGCTGCCTGTTTTGGATTGGCTCTTGTCAGCTTTCTGAGTAGCAACTGCTTGTTCTTCACCTGGAAATATCGGACTGGTAGAAAGTTTAGCTTTTGTAGTGGTGAATTGAAAGGCAAATGAGACTGGTGTGAGGACGCAGAAATGCCGTGGCTAGAGGAAGTTGGATTTGTCACTAGGGCCCTGATGGAGAAAATAACAGCCATTTTAAGATGACTTTAAGCATGTGCTTAAGGCCCATTGGTAGCCCTGAAAAGCACAGTCTTGAATATATTTGTGGAACTGTGTGCCTATAAATCTTTCCCTTCTTATACGCTCTGAAAGTGGCAGTTGTCAACACCTCCTACTTGCTGAAGTTTCAATAAGTTTTCAAGTGCACTGTCAATTTGTTTGAAGACTAAAATTTTGCTTCACTTTTTTTTTTCTTTCCAAAATGTATCTCTGAAATATTACCTTTTATTGAGGATGGCTCAAATTCAGAAAAGTGCCAGCAAATGAATGTTAACAAGTGAAGGCCTTTAAATAATGAGCTTTTGTATCACTTTCCTTTAAAACATGTAAAACATTTATTGCCTTCTCCAGTACAGCTCTTCATATATAATCAACAGCAGAGGTTCAGCTTAAATGGAAAAATAAAAATAAAGAAGAATATTCTAAAAATTTTACACAAAGTTTTGAACTCAAAGCTGTTCCATCCAACTACTCTGGTTGTGAGTCTCTACCAGGACTGAGCCTTTTTAAGACAGATAACAGCATTTGTACTAATATATCTTAAAGTAAAAACAGTCAAATATTAGCCAATACTTCAGACTTCCAAATTAAATCATTCCTGTAATCCTGTCTTTATTAGACCACAACTGGCTTGTAGCATTTATGTGCACGCAAAGGAAAAGGGAAGGTTACTTGTCCCTAGAGCGTCAAGTATTGGTTATTATTGGGGGCAAAATACTAACTGATCTCTGCTCGTTGTCTGACCTAGAAAGGCAGTTCCCTGATTTTCCTTTGGCACTTACAGCCAAGTGCTCTGTCATCAAATAGCCCTAAAACCCCAAAAGATGTCAGGAATTTAGTATAGTTCTGTAGAAATTGGTCTAATGGAGAATGACATCCTTTTAGATTTTTAAAAAAACTCTTGAGTTCTATGCAAATCCACAAATCATTACTTCCAGGAACACATGATTAGGGATTTGTTATTCCCTGATGATGTGGAATCAAGATGTAGGTTCAATAATTTTCGTCTGTGTCACTTCCTATATCCTCCAGCGTGACCCTGCCTTTTGTATTCCACAAAAGCGGAGGCAGCGTCTGAGGAGAAATTGTTCAGAAAGACTTGGGAAAATGTCTGGAGGACAAAATTTGTTACCTCCAACAGCCACACAAGCAGCAGGGTGTGGAGCGTTGTCTGTCTCTAAGTCCTGATGCTTTTTCAAGTTATTCCCTTTTTTGAGTTATTCTAGTGCCACGGTGCTTTGACCTTGACAAGGTCATGTGCAAACGGGCACCTTATTTTTCATGGGGCTGAGGTGAAAAGAAGAGTCAGTTTAAGATGCAGAACATATTTTCTGTCCTTTTAACTGATGTTCCTGGGCTGTGGCTCTCTCTGACCTTGGTTCCCAGCTCAGCAGCAGGGAGACCTGGCTGGGTGTTGGAGGAGGCGATGCCCCCTGAGCTCTCCAGACTAACTGGGTGGGGTGTCCCAGTTGCTGGTGTGGAAAGCTGCTGCCCAAATGGTGTTAGATATTGCAGGGGGCTGGGTTTGTCCCAGTTCATAGCAATAATTTACTGCTCTGGAAGTAGGCTGGTATTGATCGCAGAGCAAAGCGTTAGCTGGGCAAGATCGCTGTGGTGCGAGGCGCTGTTCAGAACGGCCATCAGCCCACGGCAATCCCCATTCCTCTGTTTCAATCAACCCTTTGAAAATCAGTGTAGGTGTAATTGATTCAACTCAGGCATTTAATACCAAAAAGGCTTCTCATCTTCTTGCTGACAGGTCTGTTGTGTCTTGCATGACCCTTGGTTGCATAATAGATGTGTCCCTTGGCACGTACGGTAGGTAAAGGACAGCATTAATGAACTCCAGATGGCACAGGCTATATTTTACCGAGACGTAAATCTCAAACAAACTCCGTATTAATGGTGTTTAATTAAAAGAGAAATTGCACACAAAAGGCCTGATTCTGATGCCACCGAGTCCATGTCAGAAATCTTACTGACTGCAGGGTCTCAGGAGGTGCCCAGAGGGAAGACTTGGCTAAATATCCAAAGTGTCTGAAGATTTACTGCTTTGCACTAACTTCTAGTAAGACTCTTACAGTGGTAATCCCACAGCCCTCCGGAAAAGTTTTTGCTATATTTTGCATTTTAACTAATTCTATACTAAAATAATGATTTGAGTAATTTGATACTGGATTACTTTTCTAGCTGCCTCCATAACAAATGAATTTTAGCCATGGTTTATGATAAGAATGTGTCTAGTTTGGAGGGAGCCAATGCTTTTAAAGCAAATCTCTTGATGATACCCATATGCACTTCAGTTTGCATGATGGCATGGTCGCAGCATCCCTGATCCTGATTCCTTTTGGATGAAACTAAATCAGAAGGTGTTTTCCAACCAGTGACTGGTGCTTACACCACAGGATAACACTATATTTTGAAATTCTGTCAAAATGTTCCGTAATGTTGGCTTTTTATAGATACAGGGTTCATTCTTGTATGTGGTATTTTCTTATTCACAACTAATTATTTCATTATTGTCTAATTACCTCTTGCATGCTAGGACAGGCCAGATCATCCCGACAGTATTTCTTGGGAAATGCTGGTTTGTGCGGGATGGGAAGGCAGATCATACGTGTGGTTCAGTCAACACAAAGCGGTTGGAGTAGACGTGAATGTCCCAGGAGAATGAGCAGACACGGAGTACCTGGCTGAGAAGACGCAGGGCCCGGCAGCACAGGTGACCACACACAGTGCTCAGCCCTTCCACACGCTTTGCACGAGGCCTTTCCCGTCAGCAGAACGGGGGGGGGATGCCCTGAGCGCCCCGAAGCTTGGTGACAGTCAACGTGATGCGAGCACGAGCCAGGTCTTGCAGCTGTGGCTCATGTGATGAGCACTGAAGTTTCAGGATCTCGAGTTTGCATCCAAAGCAAAGTCAGGGGAAGCTCCAGGTGAAGGAGATACTTGCATGAAGTTAGTAAAGTAAAAATGCAAAGGGTCTTAAAGGAAAATTTAACTTGATCTGTAGTAATAATAAATAAAAGGAGAACACACTGGCTTAAGGGTCGATATCCATTTTCTCTCAGATAATGCTTGCCATTAAAAACCTTTTCTCTCCAATCAAAGCAGTTTGGGGATTTCTAGCGTTTTGAATGGCTCCATAAAAACTTACTGTAAAGTAATAGTGGATCACTTTTTACTGCATAAGCTATCTATTTTACCAGTTGTCCTTGAAGGAGGCATTATGGATTTCGTTTTTGTAAACAAACATCTGGTGTTTCCACAAAGCCCCTGGCAATGGCCATAACTGGGAGCGCTGCTGGGAGCCACAGGAGACGTCCCTTCATGCTGGCAGGTTCGGGGCTAAGGCAGCCCTGTCATGCCAGTGTGAATGATTTATTATTTATGGTGCTTGCAGAAGGATTCATTATACAGTTTGACGCTTTCACCTTTTACACATGCAGAAATTCAAATCCCACATGTTGCTCATGCCAGTTTATGTGATTTACAGGGACAAAACCATTGCTGCCAAAGCTCGTAGTGGAAGGGAAATCTCATTATGTTGAACTGCCCTTAGGATACATTCAAGCTTAGCAGGAGTTAAAAATCTAGTTGTTTGCTCACAGGTGCCCCTCATTTCTCTGTCAATTAGCCCGGCAGGCTGAGGAGGCTGACCTGGTTTTAGGCAGAGCCTTGCAGAGGTGTCCAAGGGAGTTGTGCCGGCTCTTCCTAAACACGGGTAATTTTGTTGTTTTCTTTGGTTTGGAATTGTTGGGTTTTTTCTTCCCCTCTTCCTAAAATATCTGTGTGTCACTTAAGACTGACTTTATGATTTTGTCCTCGTAAGGTTTTATAATTGTAAATTAAGCAAAAACATAGAGGCAAAGCAAGCAATCCAGAAAATGGGATGTATCTCAGATTTGAAGAGGACCGGAACAGAGGAGTGCTTGATGGGCTCCTGGAGTGGTCCCACGTGAAGTCAGCGGTGGGTAAGGCTGGTGGGACAGGCAGAGATGGGCAGAGCAGACGGCACAGGGGATGGGGAGAGTGACTCAGAGTGTGTGTGTCAGGCTTGTCAGCAAACATAGGACCGGAGAAATATAACCAATCTTCCCCCTCAAAGTTTGATGGTTTTGGTTTTTCTTTTCCCCAATTATTATTTTATTTGTTCAAAGGGAAAATGTGAAATAGGGAAGTGTGTGAAATTACTTTCTTCAGACATGCTCAGTAACCAGCAGGATGGCAGTCGAAGGCCAGAATCAATTTGGCATTGACAGAGATGGCACATCCAAACCCCCAGGGGGGCAGGAAGATGAATAGAACCCTCAGAGCCCCTGCAGGCAGCCAGAGTCAGCTCTGTTGCTGGGTAATGGGAAGCTTGGTAAAGGGCTAGTAAAAATTTGAGAAAAAGCTCTTAGCATAAAACTTATTTTCCCCTCCTTTACTTGTGAAATGCATACTGGTATGAGAAATACAGTGTGAGAACTTTTTTTACCTTCCAGCAGTTAAACTGAGATTGAGGGATCCCTGTTGTCCTTCTATTAGTGGTCTCTGCTGTGAGCACTGCTTTACTGTGTGAAAGCCCCAGGAGCACCTTGGCAGAATGGTGTCCCTGGGGCACCAGTCAGTGTGGGTGCAAGCAGTTTGTCCCATTGACAGCCTGGGAGAGCTGGGACTCCATAATCTCAATGGAAAGTCTGGATTTTGTGAGGGAGAAGGAAACTGTAGATGTTAGCCATTTTTTTTTCCTGTTTTCAGTTCCTTATCGCCAGCTGTATCTGGCACTGACGTGAGGCAGGTGTGGCAAAGAAATGAAGTAGCCATGGAGACAGGGGCTGACCTTGCAGCATGGCTTGTGTTTGCTCTCCAATCTCTCCAGCAACCTCTCATGAGGAGCTTCAGGATTGGAGACCAAATGATCTTCATGGCCCATGATGGGTTCCTGTTCCTAGACAAGAAGTTGGATGTTTTCTGGGGTTACAGAGTTCATGTGGAAGAAAAAGATGTAAGAAATTTCTCCCATCAGCTAAGGGTAGAGCTGGAGATCCCTCTCATGCTGTTAGAAATATTTGGATGTATTTTACTGTAAGAGTGGTAACAGTTATGTGAGGGAAGAAAAGTTGCTGGTTAAGTCGTTGTGAATAAACGTGAAACTAAAGAAGAAAGGTGCTATTAAAATTCTGCTAAAATATCATTACTGTCATTTAAAATAAGTCACTCAACAACTGCATTTGGCTCTGAAGAATATCATACAGAGAAGAATATTTTCCTTCTGGTTGTATTTCTATGTCAATCAGCACACTGTGGTATCAAGTAGTGTTAGTCGGCTCGAGAGGAGATGCTCCTCCTGGGAAGGAATGTCTGCACAGGAAGAGATGTACATGTGAATTTCCAAATCGGGGGTGAAAGATAAGGAGCAAAAGATGCAAGGGTTTGTTCAAACGGCAGATGCGTCTTTGGGACAGAGTTTGAAGGTATTACTGTGTACAGCAGTGCTAAATGAAAGCAGGTGATTCAGTCACTAGTAAACTGTTCTGGAATTGTGAAATACATTGCTCCTGCCTCCAGCCACCCCTCGGGCTTAGCGTGTCATCTTTGCATTTGCCTCAGCATCTGTTATTGCTTTATCACTTCTCTGAATACCGCTGTTTGTAGGGGTGTGTGTACTGGCTGTGGTTTCAGAGCACTGGAAGTACCTGCTCTCTGTTTAGCGTCACTTTAACCCTGTGTTGCAGTCCCCGTGTCCATGCTCTCAGCTCTGGCACATCGTGTCACATGTGGCCCTATCAGTTTAGAGACAGGGTTTCATGAACCCTAGCTTTGGTTCAGGAGCTCAGGGTTGGGATTGTGACCATCATTTCATCCATGCTTATTTCCCATTAATGTGACTTGTCTGTTTAAAGTAACACGAGTGCAAGCTTGGGTCCCTGGAGTTTCCTTGGAGTTTTGGATTCCAAGCACTAGCTTGACACACTTTGAGTCAAAATTTTGAGACGTTATTTCATGTTATTTACAGTTTGATCACATCTAAGCTTAGGCCATCAGTCATACAGGTGGGTTTAGCAGCAGTTATTTGTTACAAAAATGTATTTATTTCATTACTGTTGCGCTTTCATACGGAAGTTGAAGCCAGTTCCTCTGTTTGGAGTGTGCCCTGCCGAGTGCCCGTCTATACAGCCTGGATTCAACATCAGAAATAGGAAGGAAGTGAAAACCTGAATGGCCCCGACTTGCCCCTGGAGATTACAATATTGCTTCATTTCTTCTACAACTCGTAATGATCTTAGGTCACTTCTTTCCAAAAGTGCCTTTGTGCGGTAAATCATACGCGCGTTTCCTTAGACTGCTTTTTGGAGCTGGGTGCCTATCTTAATTGCTGCCTCGTTCATGAGAAGAGGGCTGGAAAGGAGCTCACAGAGCCAGAGCTGTATGTACGATACCGCATTTGGCAGCTTACACACTTCTTCTTAAAGTTCAATTTGGATTCTGCAGTATTTGTAATATTCTTTCTGGGATATAGGGTTTGGGGCTTTTTTAAGCATCGTACCACATCTAATTTGAAGATGAAGCATGAAGAGTTATTTTTAGCATTTGCTGCTCAGTCATCAGAGATGATAAAGGACAAAGAAGAATGAAATTTACAGTTCCCTTCTCTCTGGCAAGAGCAGGGAAAAAAACCCCATCCTGCTTCCTGGCTGAGTAAGGCACTTTCCTCACCAAAGCCCTCTTCAATTAGATTGTGGAGCTGGCTGGGCTCGAGCAGGAGGACACCCGTTCCACGTCCTGCCTGCGTTTTGGGCAACTGTTGGGTTTGGGGGTTTCTTTAAAAAAGACATGAAGTGCAAATTGCACGTAGGCTGTTGTGTGCTCTGTGGATTCGCTGCTGACCCCGAGCCCTGGGTGGGAGGTGGTGGCAGTGTTCCCGCGGTGCGTGCCCGTGCCCTGCTGCCCACTGCCACAGCTGGCAGACCTGCGGGGATCGGGGGGGGGGGTGGGTTTCTCTGTAGTCCTTTGAGATCACTGGAGAGGGGTAGCCTGTACTAACACAAGGTGGTCAAAATGCTTGGCGTAGTTCATGTGCCAGCCCAACTGAAATATCTCAGAAAGGGTTTTGGTTGTTTTTTTTTTTCTTATTAGGAAACTTCTTTCTCCCTTTAAGCCCCTCCCAGGTAGAAGACAAACTTTTCACTTGACACAAATGTATTCTTGGAAGAAAATGTTCTAAATTAGGGCTTTTAAACTGTTGGTTTTAATTAAATGTAAGATTCTAAAAAATCAAATGTCATTCTAAAATGTTTTGGTTTGATTTTTGACATCATCATTGCATTTTATCTTAATATTTTGACTAAAATGATAGAGAAATAAATCTGTCACAAAAATTCTTCAGTCGGCAAAGTTCAGCAGAGTGGCAGTGTGCTTCAGGTGCTGCCTTCTGCCTAGGGTCCTTTGAGATCTTACTGTAAATATAATTTACTGGTCTGCAGCAGAGTTACTGCTCTTCTGTTTAAAAAAAAAAAAAAAGAGAGAGAGAAAATCTGTGAAGCAAAAGCCTGGGGCAGGGATGCAGCCGGGCAGGGATGGGCAGGGATACAGCCAGACAGGGATGGG
>JAOQGH010000002.1:38270417-38297582 GCA_025769975.1 Gallinago jamesoni
CAGGGATGGGGAGGGGTGGGCAGGGATACAGCCGGGCAGGGATGGGGAGGGGTGGGCAGGGATACAGCCGGGCAGGGGTGGGCAGGGGTGGACAGGGATACAGCCGGGCAGGGGTGGGCAGAGGTGGGCAGGGATGCAGCCGCAGCCTGCTCCGAGACAGGCGTAAGACAGTGTGAAATAAAGCAGAGCACATCAAGGGCACGGCTGCGCGGGCTCCATAGCAACTGCAGCTGCGCCCATCGGCAGGGATTGGAGTCTTCTGCTGGGTTTGGGGATTTTTAAAGCTGCAGCATGGGTAAGTTGTTCCGGAGTATATATTTGTTTTCAAAATCTTGTTGGCCACAAGCCCGTTCCCCAGCAAAGGAGGTGGTCTGTTCTGTAAACCCAGCTAGCGAGGGTGATGACGACCCTGCCCAGGGGCTGAGTGAGTCTGGCTCAGCCCTCGCAGGACGCGGCGTCTCCCAAATGTCTCCAGTGGGAGGGACACGGTGCACGGTGGCTGCTCCTCCGGCCGGGATGGACGGGGACTATTTGCATCTTGGGCTCTGAAACATGAAGTGGGGAGGGAAGGAATAGAAATTCTCAATTGCAGTAAGGCACGAATACTTTTCAGAGGTTCGTGATAAAACTTGTTTTTTTTCCTTTGATATGGCTGTGTGCTAAAAAACTGTCACTGTGGCTCAAACCAAAATAATATTTTGTTCACCTTACCCTATGCTGTAAAGAAAAGCGGGAAGGAAAGAAGAGTGAGACAAGGTGAACTTTCATCACAGAAAATGCCTACTTAGCTCAAAACAATATATTTCATTTCCATTTTCAGGATATTATAACAAAAACAAAGCAGTGGAAATTGGGCGCCAGACTGCATACAGAATCTAGCAGGAAGAAATAGAGATGTTACAGCCTCTCCTCCCATCCTCCTCCCCCCCTTGCAGAGCCGTTGCTGTAGTTAGTGTTTAATTAGGGTGAATCTGGTGGGGTTCTCTCCTTGTGGGAGGATTCAGGCTGGTGCCTCCCCCACATTGAAGGAAGGCCAGTGCATTGACTGGGGCAGCTGCCCAGAGAGCGCCTGCGGGCTCTTTTAAACTGTGATTCTATAGCACTTCAGACTAATATTGATTTATTTTTTTTGGTGTCTTTTATTCAAGTATTCACCATGCCATGAAAATTTTATTCTCCTGTTTTCTTATTCACTCATTTAATCCATTCTAAAACTCTCAACTGTATCTTTTATTTCTTGTTTTATGCTGGTGACTGCATCAGGTCTGGGCTGGAGTTTCCATCTGCACAGTTGTTTAGATCTCTGGGTGCTGGTGACAGAAGCAGTAGGTTTGGTGTGTCTGTAGGCGGATGTGACACTCGCTGAGGACAGCAGGTGACATACACGTCTGCCTGTCCCGTGTGACACTGGGTGTGTGGCACAGGCTCTGTGGCACCGCGCTCCCAGCCGGTTCTCTTCCCAGTAAGGTCCTGCCATCACCAACAGACACCGCTTGTATTTCTCGCTGCAAAGGGACCCCAGTCCTGGGTGTGAGAGCGGTGGCAGTACAGCTGGACATGGGTTTTGGCATTCCCCGTGACAGTGTGCTGGTGTGGACAGATGCTCCTCAAGGGCTTCCTGCTGCCCCCTTCTCCATCTTCCTGCCCCGTGCCACTGCACTGTCATCTCTGACGGGTGAAGTTCTCCGTGTTTCTGCTTTTTATCCCACATCCCTCAACATCCCATGGCATACAAAGAGTCAAGGCCCTTTATTAGAAGAAATATTGGAAGCTTCACTGGTAAACCCCTGCCAGACTATAACTGGTGGTCTTGAATATTTTAATTATTTAAACACATTTATGGCTGCAGACGGATGTAAAAATCACATAGTTATCTTTTCTACACCAATTTTTGACTGCAGCTGGAGTACCCCGGATCTTCTGATGGCCAGAAGTTTTGTAACCCTGAGGACTTTACTGTGTCCATGGAGATTTGCAGGGTATGATTGGGATTCAATTGTACTAGCACTGGAAGGAAAACAAGAAAATCCTTGTATATAAATGGCATCCACATTCTTGCTTCTAATTAAAAAAATGAAGAGAAAGACTTTAATTACATAAAGTAGATGTTTGCTAATTTGTCGCAGGCCAAGCTCTCAAGCACTGCTTGGTTAGATGCTTCTGGAAGTGAACTTTCAGCTTTCATTCTCCATAGTAACAGGCTGATCATTCATCTGAACAATTAGACGTGCTCCTGGTTGTGAATTCCAAGGGCTGGGCTCAGGGAATGGACAGGGCAGGGCTCCCCCGGCAGGAGCAGGGCTGGGGCTGGGGGCTCTTCCCTGTCTCCCTGCGCTGGGCATCGACATGAGACCCCGACCTGCTGCACCCAGAGCACAACGGGGATGGACCTGAAGCCGCTGCTTTCTCTCTTTTGGGAATTATTAGCAAATAGAGTTTACAGTGGCAGTGACAACACCTTTCTTATCTTTGTTTTAAAGTGAGATAATAAAAAAAAAAAAATTGGAAAATTACCATGGGGAAGGAAAAAAACCCCAGTTCTCTATTATTTGGAGTAATGGGTAACTGACATCTTAGATAAGGAAAATAATCTTGTAGGAGCAATATAGGGGTGCTGGGAGCACCCAGATCCTCCCTGGGAGCTGCCGTGGGTTTGCAGGGCTCGGGGGAGCCGGGTGCATCCCATACAGCAGTGTCCTCTTGGCAGGACCGTGGAGGGAGGGGAAAACAGATGTGAGAAGGACAGTAATTGGGTTTGTGTCTCAGCTGCGGAGCGGCTGGCACTGGGGCTGGCCTGGAGTGCGGGTGTTGGGGTTCCTGCAGACCCTCGGACCCTGTTGCCTGCTGGTGGGCCGGGCTGCTGAGGTTCGTGTAGGAGAGCGGGCTGGCGCTGGAGGAGGCTTGGGGTTGTAAGGTGTTGGTTAGCGTTGGAATTCAGTTCGTTAAGGGTGAGAGCTGCAGGTGGGAGAGTGGGGACAGCACCACCCGGGCACTGCTGCCCTGTGGAGGCTCAGCCCGACAGGGAGCCAGCTCGGGCTGCTCAGCTCCCACCGGGTCCCATACAGGGGTCTCCGTGCGGGGTTTCTCCGGGGTTTCGGCAGTGCAGGGCCGAGGGAGGCAGCGGGGTCTGCCCCGTGAGCAGGGGCTGGGGTAACGACCTCTTTCCCCGTTGCCCTGCCGTGTGCCAGGGCTCACACTGAGCCCAGCCGTGGGGTGCGAGGTGGCCACCGACCCTCCGGCTGGTGCGTGTCTGGGGCGGGGGCGGAAGGAGGTGTTGGGTGGGCAGGAGCGGGGGCAGCGATCCCCACCTCGGGCAGCCTCCCCGGGGGCTCCTCGGGCAGGAGGCTCTTCTGCCGCTGAGCTTCAGCTGCGCCACAGATGCTCATGGATCTGAGGACGTCTGACTAGAAACAGCAAAACTCCTGGGCTAATAATGAGACGCCACCTTTTCTTTTAAATACAGCGAAGAGAGAGGTTGGGATTTTTTTCTTTCACGCCCAGCCTGATTCCCATGCAAGCTTGCATTTGATTTTTCCCCAAAGAAACTGTTTCCTGTTGTGATAATGTAACCAGATGGGGAGGGTTCAGTGGAAATATCTTGGGAGAGACTGGCAGAGGAGTGGATTCAGGAAGCAGATCCTCCCCGTAATATTGGCACGGTTTGGTAAGTTCCATCTGAAAAATAAAAAGCTGCTCCCTTTGCTGAGTCACAGCCCCCTTGGAGCTGGAGCGGTGACAAGCCGGGAGACGCGGCGCTGCTGGAGTTGAAACAAAGGTGAGGAAAGATTGTCCAGAATCCTTCTTGAGTGCATTTCTTGTCTGAAATGATTTTTAAATATCATTAAAGTCTCTTGTAAGTTTGATTCAGTGTGTAGAAGTGTACAGATACGTTTCTGCCTTGCAGGGCTTGGGATTGCATGGCTCTTCTGAGGCAAATCCTGGGCAAATCGCGGCGGTAGCCCCTTCCCTCTCGGAAGGCAGAGCCTGGTCCCGGCTGGGGAAGGGGCTGTGCCTGGCCCTGCTCTTGGGGGGACGTGTTCTGGATGCAGCACCACATCAGCCCCTGCCCTGGGCATAGCCCCGCAGGTCGGGGAAGCCCCCACCGGCCGGGGTGGGGAACAGGGGACAGTGGCACTCGGAGAGGGGAAGGAGGTGGCCAGTGTGACCAGAGGAGAGTGCTGGAGAGGGACGTTCTGTTTGTCTTCCTCTGGCAGACTGAGCGGGGAGGTGGTGGGCAACTGGGTCCATTGCCCCTCCACTGCCTCTCCCTGCCCTGCAGCAAAGCAGCTGATGATTTTCTGTTTGAGCGGCCTCTCGGTGTCCTGGCTCTGTTCTGCTTCCCTCACATCACTGCATCTCTCTGGAACTAAGGCCTGGTGCTTCTCCAGGCTTTGCACTGTTGTTTGTTTGCTGGAGCTGTAACAGCTTTATTTATACTTGCTTCTGTACTGTGTTTCAGTGGTTCAGATCCACAAACAAAAATTGTTTGCTTTCTGAAGCTTTTTCATCTTCTTAAGTCTGCAGAACCGGGTGTCAAATCTGGAGAAAAAGTTCACGTGGGGAGGAGGGAGTTACAGTTTTGGAGGAAGCCAACAGGGTTTCCTTCCAGCGGAGAAGCTGCAGGTAGTGCAGGGACACAGGAGCCTTCACGGGTCACCATTAGATATAGCACGTGGCATTTGAAAGTAATTCTGGTTTGGTTGAAAAGCTCCTAAGATATATATTATCTAGACAGAAAAATAATCTTCGGCTATTATTTCAAATATATATACGTGGACGTTTAATTCGTGATCACCTTACTTCTAAATTGCAGATTTGCATTTTAAGAACAAGAACGTGGGTGAGGTCCCACCCTGCTTCGTACTAGGAATCGCAACTTTCTCTGACAGTTCATAGAAGGCAGTTTTGGAATATATTGCTGCTAAAATCAATTTCCTAGCTTTTTTTTTTTTTTTTCTTTACTCTAAACAGCTGATCAGCTATGGCAAAAGCCAAGGCAGAGTAGTGTGCAGGGACTGACCTGAAGCTGCCCAGCACGGGAGCAGCTGGGAACGGTGTGGAAAGGGCTCCTGGAGCTTGGGGTGGGCAGGGCTGCAGGGCCCGACAGCATCTGTGTCACGGGGTGCCCTCTCCTTCCCCCTGCCCCCTCCGTGCAGCTCTTATGTTCCTAATATGACATTATTTATTTCATTGGGCCCCCCAAGGGGAGGGGTTTTGTCACTGACTTCGGTGGGAACAGGACTGTAATGTAGTTAAACTGCAGTAGCAGTTGTCAAGGAAAAAATACTGTCTGGGATGTAGTGTATGTATTCTTTATGGCCATGTAAGTATTTTGATTCTTTCCTAACTGTAGGTGGGATGCTCCTGTGCTGCTGGACTACACAGAGAAAACATAATACGTTGTTTTTTCTGTTGAGTGATTTAATTGAATATGAGTTTAAAAACAGATGCAGAGACATGTTAGCTCCATAACGTGCACTGGGTGGGGATTACGGGGAGGCATTACCAGAAATGAGGACAATCTCACCATCCTCCTCGTTGTGCCATGGTCAGCCTGTGAGGCTCCACACTCCTATTTATAGACTGCAATAAAGCAGAATATTCCCCTGCACGGGCTCCACAGGCTGAGAGCTGGTTTGGGTCGGAGGGGCCATCATCCACACACATGGGAACTGGGCAGGGGGTGGTCGTGCTTCACCTGTGGCGGGTGAGAAGTAGAATCCAGAGCAAAATGCTCATCCTGATGGAGACAACGGGGGAGGCTGAGGGTGAAGCACCTTGATGAGCTTTGTGTCCAGAGTTATTTTCTGGAGAACTCTTGATTGTGTAGGGAGAATGCATCACTTCTTGAAAGCACTGTGGAAGTTTAATTGTATGTCCAGACTGTAGAAATGATAGCTAACACCGTGCACTACAGAGACAGTAATTTTGATGATACTGACTTTATTTCTTTTAGCATCCTTCTGCAGTCAGAGTATGTAAATGCTGTAACAGATGGAGAAGGGAAGGATCTCCTGAAGCTGTTTGGTTTAGGGCTGATGTAGGTGCTAAACCCGCAAATTGAAACACTTGTCTCTTCTATATTCTGCTTTACTGTTCCCAGAAGGTCCCCTCAAGAGTCCCCGTTGCAGGATGGTTTCTGATGAGTGTAGCAGAGGCTCCATTGCTAACCCCAGCCCAAGAACTCTCTGCTTCCTCATTTGGAAAGGATTTGTGCACTGTGTATTCAAAGCAAGGCTTTCAGAGCAGTGTGGTTCTGCTCTTGACAATACCTGGGAGGCGTTTGCAGCAGAACCTGTTGCACTGCTGCTTTAGTTACTGGAACCCAACCCAAGGAGACAACCAGTAGAGTTGCCCTGGTATCTCTTACAAAGGCTGTTCCAGGTGGCGCTGGGTGGGCACTGCCACTTCTGCCCCTCTCGCCCTGCACCCGGGGACACTGAGCAGCAGCCTTTTTCTCCCATATTGAATTTGGCTCGGGGTGGTTTCACCCCAGGAGCAGCAGAAGGAGGGAGAGCTGCTGCTGCCAGGGTTTGTGGTGGTGATATAAAATGGAAAATTCATCTTTCCACTGGGAAAATCATGTAACTTCCTCCTGCCAATGCCCCGTACGGTGGCTTCTTGTTCCTGCATTGCTGTGAAAAGGAAAATGAAATGTCCTTTTTGCTTGCAGAATATCAATCATTTTATAACTGCCTGTTTAATGTCTCTTCAAAAAAAAATCACAGATGCTGGTTCTTTTATTACCTGGTTGTACTTGCTGTGTTTCTTTTAAATGAATATGCGTGTAATAATGAGTACCTACCACTTATCTTTCTGCAACATCATAATGCTTTTCATCTTACTTCCCATCTCCTGCTATGCAATCTAATATCTTATTTACCTAGCTGTATACACAAGTGATGTCCTCAGTGATGACTTGGTCGTTTCTTCTAAATCTCTGTGAGTAGGATATGCCAAGTCTTATTTTTAAATATAGATTATCTTGTACTTTCTCATGTTGAATTTCTTGTTGCTCGGTTACCTAATTTTCTAGTTTGAGGTTATTGTTTTATTTTTTTTCTTCCCTTTTCTTGTTTTATATTCCTCTCTCATTTCGATTGACCTAAATAATCTTCTATCATCAGCAGATTTTTATATCCTAGCCTTTACTCTTCTTACAGGTCGCCAGCAGAATATCAAACCCACCAGCCCGAGCTCTGGCCCTCGGAGCTCGCAGCTGCGAACCTCCCCATTTCAGCAGTGATTCCTCCCTTGGTCCTGTCCCCCAGCCGTGACTAGACTTCCTTACACTTACCGTTACTAAATCTCCTTAAGCAGGTAATTGTGTCCAGCCCTTCAGTGCACACTGTGAAGCTGGGATTCAGATTTATGTTCTCACATTAATGTGGCTGTCTCACTGAGGCCGTGTCTGCCAGCCCAAACGCAGCTCCCGTCTTGGGCTGGGAAACCCTTTCCCTGCTGGTGAGTAGCTTCTCTGCCTCCGGCCACAGGAGCATCAGCACATCTGCTGGGGCAGGGACTTCTCTTACAGCTTTAATGTTCTTTGTGTATTTGCACAGTTCCTACATATTTTATCATATTTTATTGTCAAAACTTTAACAAACTCGGGTTACCCTGGAGCAGAGCAGCCACAGCTCTTGCTGTTCCTTATTTTGCACATCTCCAGTCTCCCGGAGCTTGGCAGCCATGTAGTTGTGATGCCAGCTGCTGGGAGGGACCCAGACCCTGGCAGGCAGCATTTTGCTGCCCCCAGGCACCCTGGCTGGCTTCTTGCAGGCAGAATCCAGTGCCTCCGGTGCTGGCTGCTCCCTGCTTTTAAGAGCAATGATGAGATGGAAAGTCAGAAGCCAGATGGATGCATCCTCTTAGCTACAGATCAGTGAAGTGCAACCCCCGCGAGAAGCAACTTTCTCTGAAGGAGTAAGTGCAAAAGGCTAAAAGATTGGAAAATCCTGACTCCAAACCCCATATTACCCAGACGCCACCCTAGACAAATAGCTAGGAAAGAGCTCCTCTGTAGCTGTTCTGTGCCTGTAAATGGAGATGTTTGTGAGAATGTTCCCCCAGTTCTTTTTATATAGCACTTTTCATGATCGTCTGAACAAATCTGCGAGGGAGATACCTGTTCTGAGATGAGACATCAGCAGGCACTGCTGCCAGAAGATGCCCCTCAGGAGTGAGTGACTTGGCCAGAGACGTGAACTCCAGCAAGTAAATTTTAGTCAGCCTGTCTTCTGGTTGTTAGTCTTGCTTAAAAAAAAAAAAGCTATAGAACTCTTGAAAATATGATTTTCCCAGAGGAATGAATCCTTTGACTTCTAATGTTAAAGATGGATTGAAAGAACTCTTGCCCGTTTATCCCCCTAAAAACCCTGAAGTATTTCAGAATGGGTCTGGCTTTGCCATGCTGAAAAGAAGCCTTAAACCTCCTCACTGATGTCTTCTGTAAAACTACAGAGAAATGGGTATCTGCATGCCAAGAAAATTGACTAGAAAGGTTTGACTAGATCTCGCATCGAATCAGCTTTAAAAAATCAGATTATAGCTTAAAAATTCTCAGCCGTGTACATCTGGTTAATGCACAGCCCCCTCCTACCAGAGCTCACCTTGAGAAGGTCAGCAGCAGTGACACTCCACCGCGGCTGCGTGGCCGGGACTCGGTCACCAGCCTCCCAGGAGAGAGGCTTTGGTTCATGTCACCAGCATTCCTCGCTCCCCCCTGTGCTCTCCCGCGTGCCCTCAGCGTCTCCCTTCCCACTTGTTGCTTTGCCTCCTGTGATAAACAGGAACTTTGCTACTGCAGGGGTTTTTAGTGTTTCTGTTTCATTTTCTGGGCAGGCATTTTGCCCGAAGGATTTTATTCAGTTATCTTCTGTGGGATGGGTTGGATTTGTTTGGTTTAAAATCTTTTTTTAAAGATTTTTATAGTTGGACATATGTATTTAACCAGATAAACTTGGAGTGCTTCTCCCTTTCTAAGTAAATAAAGAGTACTTAGGTACTTCAGACACTTGTCATGGGTTGCAGGATCTTCATAGCACAAGTGTCAGTAGGGTCCTTCTCTGCGCCCTTCAGTGCCTGGCTCAGGCTGGGATTTACAGGAGTGTGCCTGAGTCCCCATCTCCAAACTGACAGTTTATTTGCCAAAACATGGATAATCAGAATGGGTGCTTTACTTACCAATAGAAATACAAAAAATATTCTCAAAGGAAGGCTGACTTACTCAGACTTGGTACAGGCATGGCTAAACAGGAATTTGCTTTCACATGTAAAATTCTTTCAAGGTGGTCGTCTGGAAAAACCCTCCCCTCATCGGGTGTTACAAGGGTCGGGTATTATGCTTAGAACTTCACGCGGTGCTTTTCTTCAAGGTACCCAGCTGACTCTGCTGTCGTCCTCCTTGGCCACTTTGCAGTTTCCCTCACACTCCAGCCGCACTTGCCCTGGTGAGGAGTGAGCAAGGAGAGACCCCTCTGGCGTGAGCCCGTGTGTGGGTCACGGCTTCATCCCTCTGCCCCCCGAGACTGGGAGAGATTCCTAGGAAAAGAGCAGCCACCTCGGGATGGCTGGCTCCTGTGCATCATCCCGTTTCTAGCTCTGCCCGTAACCACCACCGTATTTATGTTCCAGCACTGACCCTGGCCATGCTGTGTCCCCGTCCTTTCCCTCCCCGAGGCACACGGAGGGCACAGGTGTGCACGGGGACCAGCACGTGTTCCCAGGAGCCAGCCCCGCACCATTGGTGGGATGGACCACTTCTCACCTTCCATTGCTTCCTCCTCCTCCTCTCCAGTGATTTACTCCATCCAGGGCTTGGTCCATTGCTGGAGAGAGAATCTTTCACTTGTGAACAGAAGCTCTGGAGAAGTGGCTTTTAGGCACTTACTTTTGATTTCCGAGTATATTAATGACTGGATCCTGACAGTGGATGGAAAGTTTCCTACTGACTTAAGTGGACCTTGGCTCAAGTGCCTCATTTGTAACCAGTGGAACAGACGGGAAGAGCCTTGTTTCAGCAGCCGTGGGAGAGGCTGGAAGGGGATATGGCTGTTCCAACAGCATCCTTCTTCTCTACCCCCCAGATTCCCTGCAGAGACATGTTTTTTCTAAACCTGAAGTGGAGCTCTTGTAGGAAGTTGGCTAACAACATTTTTTCCTTTTTTTTTTTTAAAATCCTTTTCTGCTTGCTAAATATTTCCATATTTTACCTTAACATGTTTTCAGTTCAGTGCATAACTTAAAATGTGTAGTATCCCCGAGCTGGGTATTTTGACTTCTTATTTCTTCGTAACATTTATTATCTGTGCGAAGACACTGCTTGTGTGCTGATTATTGGGTGAATTGTGGAGTCTGTGAAACCTTATGAAGTAGATACACAGCAGTTCATATTAAACTGTGATCTGGTGTCCTTAAAGGTACTAGTGGTAAATTCAATAGCTTTTCTGACTGTTGTTTTTTTAAATAAAAAAAACAACCTGCTATTTTGTAGCTAAGTTATACACTAAATACTGCAGTTCTGATCTCCTCAGCAAGACTTACAGGTAAGTGAAGGTTTGGTTTGTTTCTCGGTGTCTCCGTTGGTGATTTCTATGAGAGGTTCCCGTTGCTGGGAAGGTGTAGGTGAGACGTGTTGTGGAGAGAGCTGTGTCTGGGGGGGCTGCTGACCCGAGTGTCCCTCCCGGGCTGCTCGGGAGGCATTTCGAGCTGTCCTCAAACATCTGCCTGCCCTCAGGTGTGACACCTGGCCCGTCCCGTGCCTACGATTGTTTTCAGTGGGAGCCAAGCTATTTGTATAACCTTACACTCCGTAAATCCACATCCTGAAGGGGAATTCACCTCCCCTCCCCTCCCCACAGGGCGATGGGAAGCCCCAGGTCTACAGGAGAGCAGCGATGACTTGCTGTTGCTGAAGTTAGTGCTGCTCCAGTTTAGAACTGCTGCTCTGACTTGGGAAAACTTGGCTTTTTAACTAAAACTGTCAGTAATAACACTTTTGTTTTGTCTCTTATATCTGTGAATAGCTTGGTCCTATCTTGTGTGTGTCTCTGCAGTGCTTTCCTTTAAGAAGACAAAATCTTGTCTTGTCTCCCAGTTTTCTATGAGAGATTGTACCAATACATGGATGAACAGCAATAATTAAAAAGCGCTGCTCTCGCTGAGTCCTGCAGAGCTCTGATACGCTGAATTGCCAGCTTCCTCCAGGAAGGAATACAGGGCTGAGTTAATAACCCCCAGAGCACATAGTAATTTCCAGAACTGTTTTTTGTTTCCCTTCCACATGCTAGGATGCTATCGTGTGACAGAAATCCATGTACCTGAAATAATTCCAGCTAATTGTGTGGCAGTACACGTAAGTGATTGTTATGTTTGTTACAGCATTCTCACACCGGGCATTCGTTTAGTGCTGCCCGCTCCAAGTGTTAAGAAGCCCCATTGTGTGATACTGAGCACTAAGGATTAAGTGATGGACGTGTGATATTTGAACACCTTCTCTTTTCTGAACTGGTTTCTCATCTCTAAATTGTCTCTCTCTCTCGGCTCTGCCGTCTCTAGCCGTGTCCTTGCCAGAAGCTCACCCGGTGCGAAGAGCAGCACGTTGTCTCTTTGGTTACTGAAATGCAGAAGATCTCCCTTTCACCAGAATTTACCAAAAGCTCTCTCGGTCTTTCCCAGGGACCATCTTCCCCTCTGAGGTCATGCAGGAGGGCTCACACTTGATTCCATAAGAGTTTGGACCTCCAGCCCCTGCCAGGACCGCCCTCGTGGAGCAGATGTTTGTGGGAGAGGAATGGTGGTAATCCCCGGCGCTGTCGCCTGCGGTGGGGGCTGCAGCCCTTCCCCTGGACCATCGTCACGATAAAGCTCCACCAAGGCTGGTAGTTTCAGCTTATTTTTTCTTTCTTTCTAAATCAGTTTATGGGCCAAGGGGCTTGCTCTCTATTAAATAAATGGGCAAAGATGGACTGGAATTAGGGAGGGGAGTCTCAGCAGCTGGCAAGAAAATGGTATTTAAATTGGTTATTTAGTAATGAAAAAATCAAATTTTAAATAATCAGATCCTTAGTTCTTTCGTGTTGAAGGAACAGTTTTCATTGGGGCTTGATGGGCATCTAACAACTTGTAACTATTTTCATGTGGGAGATCAATTGACTTTCCATTCAAATTATTGTTTGTTGCTGTTAAATGTAAATTTTTCTCTTAGTTTAGATGGGCACACATCTACTGAGAAAAAAATCACAAATTATCAAATAGAAATATATCTTTTGGATAACCATAGTCAGCCTAAATAAAGGTTTCTCCTCCCATCAGCATCCTTCCACACTGCCCAGTTCCTCAGAGCTGAGTTTGATGAGCATGAGTCATTCTGGAAATTAGTCTTAATTCTGAAATCTAAAACACAATGTTTTTGTTGCCACAGTAAGAGTCTGTTATTTTCAAACTCATTTATAAATTGAATAATTCAAAGAACATGCTGCCTTTTCCACTCTCAAATCCAGCTGTGTTGTGTGTTCTCGCAGAAGAGGGTTGGAGAGGTAGCATTAAATAGTTATTTAGGGATGTTAATAACATGCTTAAAATGTTTCCATAAAGTGCTTTTGGATCATACGATGCCATCTGTGTTACAGTTGATTGTAGTTAATTATACAGGCATGAATTCCTTGGGAAAATGGATGGCATTGCTCAAACAGTTTGTTTGTGATCAAGATAATGGAATGACACAATATTAGACTGACGGAATTAAGTCAGAAATGCATTCCTCATTAATAATCCTCCCCAAATCAGTGGAATTATTCTGAGTTGCTCCAGTTTAACTGAGAATTAGGGTAGGTGAACTATTGTGATATTATTGCAATAACTCCATGTATTTTTGTACCTTAAGTGTTGTGGAGTATCTGAGAAAAAAGAAAAATTAGCCTCCTACATAAAAGCCACTGTTTCTAATTAATTATTTCACTTTCTGCAATTTAGCCATAAGAGGTGAAAAAGCTTAACAGGTGCTTTAAAATGTACATGTTGAGATTTAGCAGAATTATGCCTTCCAGTACTGAAATTCTATTAATTTCTTCTGTTTTACTATAAACCATTAACTATTCGCACAATTGACACCCAGCTATGTTTTCCATTTAAAAATCCCAAGAAACTGTAAAACCTATGATGAATAATCAGCGGATGGCATTTAGACATGACTGTGTGTGATGCAAACAGGTAACTGCTCACCCCCCCCGGTGCAGAGGAATCTGTGCACACTACATGTGGATCTTTGCTGGGGGGTTGTAAACATGGTCCGCCCATCAGTGAGTTAAAGCTGACTGCGGTTAAGGATTAATCCTTGAGGAAAAATCCGGGTCAGTCAGGATTTGACATGTGTCTGTTAAGGCTATTGTGGAATTGATCTATTCCCAAACAAAACTTTGGCGAGACTTCCAGCTGCAGAGACCCAGCACTGTGTGCTGGGGTGGGAGGGTGGGGTTTGTTATTTTGAATTTGAATCAGATATTATTTTGTCAAAGATACGTTTCAGAACTTATTTCACACTGGGATTTGCTCTAAGCCAGCGGACTGGTGATAAAGGTGCTCATTGGCTTTGCCCTGGGGGTAGCTCCCCAGGGGTTTGCTGGCTCGAGGTACTGTGTGGTGCTTCTCTTCAGAGTGGGGACCTTCGAGACAAGAAGCTCTTTCTCAGTGGCCCAGGGCCTGAATGCAAGTCTCTGCCGTCCTGAGTGTCCCATGTACCCGGCTTTGCTTACGCTGGTGGCTGCTGCTGCTTTAGAGCAGGAGCTTTGTTCTGGACCTGAAAGTTCCTCAGTAAAAGCGTGGTGAGGACAGGCACGCTCCGTTGGGAGGCTGGGTTGTATTTTTTTTTTTAAAAGTGTTTTATCAAACTAGTCTCAGTTTAATGATTATCTAAACAGCAGTGAGAAGAAGCCCTCATGGGCTGGTTCCAGGAAACACACACCGTAACCACGTGTTCATGGCACTACGGGTCTTGGCGAGGATTTCCCCATGGCGGTGCTCTCGGTACCTGCTTACGGGGCTTCAGCGCGTCATTTCCAATGGGTTTTCCTCTCCTCACATTGCAGCCAAGTGAATAATGTGCTGTTTGTGACAAATGCTTGTACAGAAAAAAATCACCCCAAAACCAGCGTGTGAGGAGATGACATTGGCAGAGCCCTTTGGCTTCACACAAAATACCTTTTCGGAGGAAAACTCGTCTCTTGCATTCGGATCTATAGACTGTTGAAATCCTCAATGAAAACCTGAGGTTGCTCGAGAAGAGCTTCCCCATATGAGGAACTGGGAAATCAGCTGTAGACAATATTACATTTTCTTTCTATTATAATATTTTGAGATACACCGGAGACTCAAAAGGTTTGTCTGAACTAATCAATTATAACAATTTGTCAAAAATGGAAAGGACCAGTGTTCACAAGGCCGTATCATACATTGGAAGTTTTCAGTATTTGTAAGAATAGTATTTTGTTTAAAATATTGGTACTCTGGGTAGGGGTTTATTAATTTAAGTGCAGTGAAAGATTGATTTCAGGAACTACTGTCTAGAAAACACATTTTCCAATTAGCCTTGATGTCTGAATTGCAAGTCAGGAGGCAAAAAGAATGATGAGCCCTGCTACAGGCAGCTTATGATGCATTATTAATGCTATTTTCAATATCAAACATGCCAGGAATCATATGCATAATATATCCTCCCAGAATCAAAAATATGAAGACCTTGCTGTTCTTTTAACATGATGTGTCTTAGAGATGTCCTAGATGTCCCCCTCTATGTAACTCATTGCTGGGGGGGGGGGAGGTAGGTAAAAATACCAAGGCAAGGTAAGTGGTTTTATAGGAAATGGGTCCCTGCCCACTTCTACCCAGCCCCGCGGTGGTGGTGGTGGCCCCGGAGCTGATGGGGTGACTGTAGGGACTGGGCTTTGGCTTTGGAAATGCTGAGCTTTGGCCGCTCAACGTCTGGGCTGAGCACACCTGGGCGAGCTGCTGGAGCAGCCCAGGACCACCAGGATGGCGTGTCCTCACCACTGTGACACTGTCTCTGCTGCCTTCTCTCTCGGCACAGGGATGTCGGCTTGGAAATGTTTTTGTGGAAAACTTTTCTCCCAGTATTTGGGGGAAATATTCTTTTAAGACTGGCATGTGTCCACCGGTCCCCAGATGGCTTCTCTGTGCCCGGGAACACACCAGCAGACACCACTGGCTCTGTGTTACAAGAGCGGCACTTTTATTCCTACAAATAACTACTTTCAGAGTTCCCCACCATGGGGCTGGTCCCGGGGCACACACAGCCCCTGGCTGTCCCCCCAGGGCACACACAGCCCCTGGCTGTCCCCCCACCGCTGGCTTACTCTGCCCAGCCTGATTCCCCCGGGAAGCACAGCCCAGCGCACAGCAGAGGGACCGGTGCTCGGAGCACACGTTGCAATACCAGCCCTGCTTTCTTGGAATAAGCTAACCAATTTTAAATTTTATATTTTAGTGGAGAAAAATCAGATTTAGGCAGATGGTTGGCACGCAACTTGTCGACTCATACGATTAAAGCTTGGTAACATTTTAAACAAAAAATAAAAGGTTAAAAACTGAGGGTATGAGGACACAGTGGTACAAAGGGACCTCAGAGAGAGTTCCCAGCCAGTGAACTGAGCTTGGGAACCGTTGGGTCCCCAGCTCTGCAGGGGTGACAGCAGGGCGGTGGGCTCCTCTGCACAGTGCTCCTGAGGGCTCTCTGAGACAACACCAGCACAGGGTAGAGAAATGGTTGATCTTCAGCCACAGGGAGTCCCAGGGACACCCGGAGACCATGTGTGCAGGGTATCCAGCTGCTCTGCACCATTGCCACCCACTCTCTCCCAGAAAATCAGCCACCAGGATTGCCCTCCTCCCCCATGTCTCTGGTACCGTGCCTGCCTTTCAGTGTACCTGTGTCAGTTCCTTAGGTTTATTTCCTATAAGAAAAAAAACAAACAAACAACAGTTCTTGTCTGTCAAAAGTAATCCTTCTGATTTAAATTATTTTCACAAATCCCTGTACTGTTCAAATAATTCAGATGTGAGCCATTAAAAGCTTGTATTATGCTGCGTCTCATTTCCTCTGGTAGCGAAACAACCCGACTCACCCGCTGCATCTATCACTAGAACACAGCATTTAAGAAAATAATTGTAATACGCACAAATGCTTCATTTGTCACAGTAGGTAGGATTTGGTGCCTGTGGCTACAGACTGCCCCATTTTTTTATCTGTAAAGAAAGAGGGTTTTTAAGGCCTCCAGTAGAACAGTCACTGATGTAGGGCATCTTCTTACACAAAGCAGCAAGAATCTTAAATGCTGAGAACATCTACTCCTGGGTTTAGTTTTTTCAGACAATATCTATAAAATTTTATTTCTTTCTATTTCTTTGAACAACCAAACACATGTTTTTATAGAAACTTCAAGGCTACGAAGTCAAGCACCAGACTGAGAAACAACAGAATTGGGGCTGTTTGTGCTGCCTTGGTTTGGTCAGCTAACACCAGGAATTTGATTTTTTTTCCCCCACTTTTTCTCTCGGTCTCGGCCTCCCCGCTGTTACCCTGACCCAGGGGGGGTTTGGAGGGGCTGCTCCTGGCACTCCATTTCCCCAGCTCTCAGCAGCTTTGCTGGGGGAAGCCAAACCCCCTGTGTGTCCCCCTGATGCTCTCAGCCCTCACAGCGTCACAGCCCTCTGCTCCCTCCCTCTGCGCTTCCTCCCCAATGGATGCGGGTTTTTCCTCTTGGAGTTCAGGTCAGGCAGTTCTATTATTGGTGGTGTTTAGTACTGATATTTGACTACTATTATTTATTGTTCTTTTATTATTACAGCTGCCCTGTACTGTTAAGCCTCTTCACTCGTGCTTGGACAGGGAGAAGTGCTGCTCTGTTGGGGTTTTGAGGATGAGTC
The DNA here is from genome assembly GCA_025769975.1 of Gallinago jamesoni. Lineage (NCBI taxonomy): Eukaryota > Metazoa > Chordata > Aves > Charadriiformes > Scolopacidae > Gallinago > Gallinago jamesoni. The sequence goes on from JAOQGH010000002.1 coordinate 38,287,356, forward strand.
AGGATGAATAAACCAATGCATTGAAGGTCATCGTCCAAAGAGATCGTTAGCCACGTTAATAAGGTCAGTATTAACAACGTTGGAAATATTTTTCTAAATTTGAGCTTTTTGTGTATTTTTTATAGTATAAATTAATCGGATCTTTGAAACAAGGGTTTAGTTCAGACTGGAATTGTAGTGACAGTTAAAAATGAACCCAAATAAGTTTTTGAACTGGGAAATACATGCAATCTGTGCAGGATATAGTTTTATTTAAGCAAGTCAAAGTTTGCCAGTGAAACATTTTTTATTAGATTTTACATTCTGTACATTCCCATACTGCTGTAAAATTCCTGGTCCGTTCTGCTGTTTGCTCCAAAGCAGGGAAACCCCGTTGTCCTTGTCCTGGGGTCAGAAGTTGGGAACTCCATTCAAAGTCAGAGCCGTTACAGCACTGGATTTCACTCCTCTCTGCTACCGGCTGTAGGACCCTCCAGTTCTGGGAACGTTGCTTTGATCCTTCTCCCTGCCAATGGAGTTTCCCCATTTTGCGTTTCCACGCGTGTCTCTCTTGTGGCAGCCTGTTCACTGGTCCCCGACGTTTCATTCAGGGTTGTGCTCCCATTGATTTTTTTTCATAGACAATTTTAGAATGAACTTTGATAGTGGGGTCAGCTTCGTCTAGAGAAGCAGAGGCAACTCTTTCTTTGTGTTGCTGTTTCTCATTTAAATAGGCACGATCTGGGTTTTCACAGCCATAGTCCGTATCCACAGTTTGAAAGATTGCCCAGGGTAGCTCTCGAGGAGCTTGTGTGGGGATTCTCCTTCCACAGTGCTTGGACCAAGCAGTGTTGTTAGAAGGGGGGATCCGTCAGAAAGTGTACGGAGTGTGAAAGAAACATTGGGGAAACCCCCATATTGTGGGGTGGAGCAAACAGTACCTTCATCCCACGGCTCCAGAGATAAGCAAAGCCTCCAGGACGCAGCGTTTGCCCAGAATTTCTTCCTACCCTCAGGTTTGCATTAAATTAAACCTGTTGATGTGATTGTGAGCCCTGAGTTAAATACTGATCAGAGGGAGAATTGGCAGCAACCTGAGCACCCTCCTGCTGCCTTGTTCAGCACAGAGTGTGACACCTTCAGTCAAGTTCATCTCTGCACAACTGACAGATTGCAAGGATTTCATTTGATATAATGATTAGCTTAATTATTTATTTTTACATAGAACTCTGATAGAGTTTTCTGAACAATAGGATGGATGCAGCATAAAAATGGCATTAACAGATAAAAATGCCATCTTTCTCCCTACTTTTATCTGTCATTGTCTCAGATGCAAATTCTTTGGAGTGAGTTTGTGCCTAACTCTTAGGGTCCCTGTGCCTGACAGGTATGCCAGACTAGAATGGGTTTTTTGCAAGGATATGAGTTTCCAATAACTCTTACATTCTTTCTTTAGTAGTATTGATTCTAAAGGACGTTTGAGTTTCATTGATAATTTGATGTTCTAAATTTGGCACAGCCTCTGCAGACTTTATAACGCTCACCCATTCCAGAGCACTGCTGTTTATTTTTGGACAAAGTGTTGGAGAATGTTGAAATAAAAATAGAGAAATGCATGTAGCTTTTAGTACTGTACTTAATATTATATGTTTTGTTGACAAATCTGAAGTTATCACTATAAATTGTGTATGTTGTATGGTTTATGAATGTGCTGGGGTTAATGGGTAGGCTTCAAATGCAAATTATATTCAGACCTGAATACTGTGAAGATGGGTCCACTTTTGCCCAGTTCTCCATCATTTAACAGAATGAATTTGCTTGTCTCAGTTTCATTTGTTTAAATTGGACTCAAAACCTCTCAGTGTGACCAAAACTCCTGCTTTGTTACCAGCCTTAGATAAAGCTATAGAGATCTTAATGGCTGTTTTGATGATTCACTGCACGCTCCCATATAGAAAATTCCTCTTGCCTTTGGGTAATCTCTGCTCGCTTCTCTACTTTTTTTGTTACTTTTACTATTTTCATCATGAATATCTGAAAACTATTTATAGGAAACCAAACATTGCTTTTCTTAAGACTTTTTTTTTTTAAAGAACATAAAAGTATTCTGCCTGTAGTGAAGCCATTTTTCCCAGTGGAGTGTCTCCAGGCCCTGGCAGTGCTGGGGGATGGTGCTTGGCCATCCTTCCCCTGCATCCCCATCCTCGGCTCTGCCTGAATTCCAGCGCAAAGGAAGCGACAGAGAATGTTTATAGTTTGTGAATTAAATCTTGTGCTCTCAAAAGGTGTAAAACACTTTATTATTACCCCTGGCAATGTGAGTAGCTCTTACTGAATCCAGGAAAAAGCCGCTTTACCTGGCTGAGGTGCTCCCTAGAAGTGTCTCGTGTCTGACTCTGCTCCAGGTGGGTGAGGCATGGCCTCTGACGGTGCGGGTGTGATTTCCCTCCTTCCAGGCACGTAAGAAAATGTAGTGGGACGGAGGGAAGGAGGAGAAGCCCCGAGCGAGCGCTGGGACGAGGGCCTCGGGCAGGACTCCCCTCACCATGTCCAAGAAGGGCAGCAGCAGCCGAGCCAGGGGGGAGAAGCCGGACGCCTTGGCCGCCTTGCAGGCTGCCAACGAAGAGCTCAGGGCCAAGCTCACCGACATCCAGATAGAGCTCCAGCAAGAAAAGAGTAAGGTGTGCATCTCTTCCTTCCCTTCCGCAATTAATTAAAACAAAGTCCGTCGTTTCTGAACGCTGACCGCTCTCTGCCCCGCTCCTGGCTAACTCCTACACCACTTCCACAATAGATCACAGTGCAGGCACCTGGAGCCTTCCCCGGGAAACAAGAGGAAACCCCTTTATTGCAGGTTTTTAAATTGTTCTCCATGTGTTTGTCACATGCGTACGGTACAAAAGAAGCCTGACAGCGAGGGCGCGTTGGCGGCGTGGCTGCAGGTGCAAGGGCGAGCAGCGAGGGGGCAGGACCCAGCCTGCTGCCCCCCGCCAGCGAGGAGTGGAGCTGACAAATCACAGAGCTAAATCCCAGCAAAAGATCTGGAAAGACAAACATCTGCCCAAAACAGATGGCACGCTCAGAGTGGTGGGCTGAAAGCTGTCCCTGGCCTTTGTTTCTCTCGCTACAGCTTTCCCCAGTAAATATTTACCTATTTATGAGGTTGGCTACATTGAGGGTTTTGAACGCAATTTTGTCTTACTCAGAAATTCTCTTTGCTGATCCTTCTCTTTCACATTTACACTAGTTTCATTTAGATTTTATGCTCAAAATCCCTCAAAGTGGCTGCTTACAGTTTCCAGCTATAGGTTAGCGAGCCTCAGCCCTGCCTCCTGCTCTGCTGCCAGAGCATCAGAACCCCCAGTTCCACCCCGAGCCTTTGGGAGAGCGGCGGCTGATGCAGCTGGAGCCTCAGCTTTCAGAGCCTTCAGCCGGAGACTTCAGCCCACGTCTCAGTGAGGGCATGAAAAATTGATTAGCTTTTCCCTAATCCCCCAAATTAGTTTCTACTGATAATGCTCTGGAACTGAAAAAACCCCAAAGTTTAATAGAAGCATGCATTACATGCAGGAACAGAATGATATTCTGCATTTTTCCATTAATTTGCATCATTATTAGGCATTGTAGACTATTAATCCAATTTTTAAGGAAGCTTCTAAGGGGTGTAGGGGGATGTACATATATATATATATATATATAAGATGTACTAATCCTTTTGTTGTGAAGCAGCATTTGCAGTTTTAAGACTGAGGACCCCATTTTCCTTCTCCCCGTCCTCCCCAGCCGCTTCTCTCGTGGCTTTTTTTGAGTGTATGCTGTGGTTTTAAATTGAAATGTCATTTGACCCTTCTCTGGTCAGATATATTTAGTTATCTGTAATGCATAATTCATCGCTTAAAAAGCATCTGCTAAAATGCAATTGTGAGGGGCTTCGCAGTGGCTTGCACGGAGCTGCTTGTGTCCTGCCTGCGCACCCACACGCAGAGCAGTTCGGATCTGTGTGCCAGAGGGTGCCAAAATAATGTCAGCATCTGATTTCTCACCTCTTCTTTTGGGGACATGGTGTGAGAGCTCTGCAGGTACCCAGCTGATAAGCCAAGCAGGGACTCAGACTCACTCCACAAGACACTGGCTAGTTCCTACATGTGCATTTTCTTAACCATTAGGCTGTTTCTAGCCCTGATTACACCCCCCTCCGCCTGTTTCGGAGTGTGCCCCTCCTGGAGTGTTTGGATATGGATGGTTGGTTCACCTGGATGTTGTGCTTCTTGCATAAATTTGGGGTACTTACTTATATTGTGTTAATTCATGCTTTTCAGGGCACTGAATTGGGCAAATCAGAGAGTCCGTAAGATTCACCAGCCTTGGTGCTTGGACTTTCATCCTCAATATCAATAACTTACAAAGTTATCATGATACATTTTGGGTTTTCTTTTTCTAAATATGTAGATACTTCTGCTTATGATGGTTTCCAGTGTAAGAAAGGTCTTTTTCAGGGTTTTTGTTTCTTAATTTTTGATTTTCCTTGTAGGTCAGCAAGTTGGAAAGAGAGAAAAATCAGGAAGTTAAGCAGATCAAAGAGCACGAACAGCATAAAAGTACAGTGGTCGTAACAGAGCTCAAAGTCAAACTTCATGAGGAGAAAATGAAGGAGCTCCAAGCTGTTCGAGAAGCACTTTTGAGACAGCATGAAGCTGAACTACTTAGAGTAATAAAAATTAAAGATAATGAAATCCAGAGACTGCAGACCCTTCTCAATGCTGTACGAGATGGGGCTCCTGACAAGGTAAAAACGGTGCTGCTCACAGAGGCCAAGGAGGAGGCCAAGAAAGGGTTTGAGGTTGAGAAAATAAAAATGCAGCAAGAAATTTCAGAGCTGAAGGGAGCAAAGAAACAAGTGGAAGAGGCTTTGACAATGGTCATCCGAGCTGACAAAATCAAAGCAGCGGAGATCAGGAGTGTGTACCACCTGCACCAGGAGGAAATCAACAGAATTAAGAGGGAGTGTGAGAGAGAAATCCGCAGACTGGTACGTGTCGCTGTCTGCCTCTGTGTTCTCACTAACACTTAGTTATCGATAGTAAGTGAATGTGCAGTGCTGGACCGGGATGAATGGATACGGATGGGCTTTCAGACTTCTGGGGCTTGCTTCAAATCTGCTTTACCTTTGCCAGAAGAGATGTCAAAATGTTTTTTAAAAATGAATAGGATGTTTGGTAAGGAACTTTTTTATCTGTGTCAGTGCCTGTTAATATTGTTTACATTTCAGATGTTGGGAAGAGGCCTTGGTTACTAACTGGGTAGGGGAATTCTATGAAACAGTTACATTTCTCATCCCTTGCCTCTATTTCCCCACCACTTGTTCCTTGTTGATCCACCTCGGTCCCTCCCTTCCCCTGCCTTTGCTAGTCCCCGTGAACATCCCATAATGAGCTTTACACAATTCCCAAATGCTCCCTCTTCTGCATCCCATGGTGAGTCTCACACCTTGTAGGCAATGACCCTTTCCCTCTGTGAGGCATTGAGGAAGGAGTTCCTCTCCATGACCCACCCTGGTGGCTTTCCCCAGGACAGGCACTGCTGCTCCTCCTCTGGTGGCCGGGACCAGTGGCTCAGGAGGTCACTGGGCTTCCTCACCCACATCACTCACCTGGTCCTCACTGGGTCTTCGTGATCAGCTTTCCATCGCCTACTCAAACCATCTGAGTCTCGAAGGCAATAGCTTATGGCTTTGGAGTATTCCTCCAGCGGCTTTGGGAACTTGCTGGAGAGATTAAATGGGATCATGTTGTTTGGAAAAGGGGAGAACCCCCTGCAGGAGGGAGCTCCCTCCGAGAGGGAAGTCTGTCCATGACAGCCTGGCTGCCACCAGCACTTGCTGGGCTTCAGGGTGATGTTTTCTCCGCTGCCAGCTCAGCCACTTGCCTCCCGATTCCCACAGCCTTGTGAGTGCGGGACGGGACCCCGGCACTGTCACTGCCTCACCCGAGGACATGGGGACAAATGTGTTTCAGGTGTTGTCTCAGTATTTATTTGAAGTCGCTATCTTTTTGTGTATGCTGTGCTTTTTTATTGCTTTTATTAGCATCCAGTGTCTCAGTATAAACTCATCCAGGTTTCTTCTAAGTCATTATCCCTGGATTATTACCAAATCCTGAAAAAAAAAAAATCTAAAACTGCCCAATGGGGTTGCAGAGCAGCCCAAGGCGAAGTGCCCCAATGAACCAAGGTGACTGATGGTCACTGACACAGCGGGCGCTGCTCCGTCAGGCAGGGGAACGTCACCTGCCCCTTATTTACACACCCGGTCTCTCAGACTTTAGGTTGTGAAGTTGTTTTTTTTCTCCTTGTAGATTTTTTTTTTGAAGAGGATATTAAAATAATTTATAACCAACTGATCTATTGATACTGTCCAATATCCTGCAGTGTAAGTACTTTCCTCTCTAAACACAGGTTATGAGATGCATTGATTTAATGCAGCCGAGCGAAGGGGTGGCTAATGGCCATCCTGACTAAACTTGCTGCGTTACACGGAAAGTCCACGCTAATGGCCTCTAATGTAGGAGCTATAAAATAAATATGTTCTTAGTTATAAGGAATAGAGTGGTTTGATGTTATGTTTTTTAAATTGCCTTAGAAAATCAAACTTTTTAAATTCCTGCTTGACAGAATCAGATTATCTAACTGTACTAATTAAATTACATGATGCCGTGGTTTTGCCAAGCCCTGAGTGCTTCCTGCCTGACTCGAAGTGCTCTCAGCCCCACTGACTCCCCATCATTGATTTCTGGGGGAGCTGTTGGCTCCTGGTACCTTGCAGGGGGCTCTGCTGTTTCGGGGGGAGAGGCTGGTGCCTGCCCCACTGTAGGATAAAAGCTCCTCTCTAGGAAAATGAGGCAGTTCTCAAAACACTTAAACTATTAATGAAAAACAATGCTTTTTTTTCCCCCTTTTAAGACAGGGGCCACCAACACCGTACTGTCACTGAGCCTCACTGGCTGCAAGGAGACACAGGCACAGACTGGCCAACGTGAGTGTCCGTCTGTCCGGAGAGCGCTGGGGCTGCAGCTCCCTGTGCCGGCCGTGGCGCACAGCCAGCCCTCAGCTGCGAACGGCTCCCCATCAGGGCTCTGAAAGCTCCGTCATTCATGCCCAATGCATTATTTAGTCATTTTAATCGAGGGGGGGAGTAAACTTTGAGCAAATTATTATTTCACAGCTAGAAAAAATACGAGACTAGAAAAAATCCAGTTGTACTCATTGATAGGTAGCTTCGCAATGATGTGAAGTCCTTTAACATAGAGTAATTTTTGAAGTTACTAATCTCTGATAGATACAGGTTTTCATTTCCAAGTCGAGTATATCTATGCAGGCTTAGCTTATGGAACATAATTCCATACATAGTCAGACAAAGAGTCTTTTAAAAAGGTGAGTTAGCACTAGTCCATTATTCTCCTTCAAATTAAATCTAGGGTTTTTTCCTGTATTGGGCAGACAGAGCTCATTTGTTGATGTTTCACTTCAGACTTTTGGAAAAATGTTAGGTGGCCCTTGCAGTACTGGCTGTGGTAGAAGGTACAGCATTATGTGAAAAGGAACTGCACAGCCATCACATTTCCTTCCAGCAAATTGGAGTTTATGTTGCTCTTCAGCATTCTCCTCTTCTGTCACGTTTTGCCAGGGAGGTGCAGGGTATAAATGCTCAGGCTTTCAAAGGGGCTCTGCTCTGAACCTTCCCGTGTTGCTGACTCACTACAACTTTGAATGAAGTTAAATTATCACACCCAGACCCAGTGCCCGTGACTGAACCTTCCAAGGTTTCTGAGGGAATCCCTGCATTTTCACCCTCTTCCAGAAGAAACCTGGTGATGGCACAGCTGCCCTGCAGCCCCTCAGACCAGCTCTGCCTGTGTGCTCTGCTCCTCTCCAACAGCAAAACTGAGTCCAAAACATAACTGTGGTCAAAAGGAGAATTCCAAGCACACCTGTGGGCTGGCTCCTGCCCAGTTGTGTGCTGGTGTGTTGGTGCCCCTGCCTGTGCAGCACACCGGCCCCTACACCGCTCCAGGTGGGGATTTGGTAGCTGTGCCCTGCAGGCACCCCGAGGCTTGCTAACGGCTAACAGGGTGGAATCTCTCTTTAGAAGCAGTTCCCGCCCCTAGCATTTACCAAATAGAATTTCTGTTATTTTCAGGAGCCAGGGTAACCATCACCTGTGGGTGCCGATGGCTTCAGACTAGTCCCACGCCACAGGGCTGAGCATCCTTCAGCTCTGGGAACAGCGTGGGAAAGGAAACAACGTGCTTTGCAAAAGTGTGTGTTCAAATTATTCTGGCCTCGTGTTTTGTGTTTGCCCATCTGGCTTGTGCTGTGTGTGTCTGTAAAGTCCGAGCGTGATGTGCTCTGGAGAAGCACAACCGACCCAGCTCAGCTGCCTCCGAGGCTTAGGAGATGGGAATGCAGGGGATGAAAGCCCCTCGCAGATGGCAACAAGTATGGCAACGACCTCCTCTCTAGAGAATTTCTAATTTTAGTAAACGTTTTTTAAGTTTTAATTTGTTCATTTTAGTACAGCTTAAAATACTCCATGAATGTATTTAATTGCATTCGTAAGGTCTCCCCCTGGTAACAGCCCAGCGTGGGGCAGGGAGTGCGCTCCCGGGAAAGCAGCCCTTCCCTCGGGAGAGAGCCCTGGGACCGACCAGGGGCCTGACGTTCAATGGGCAAAGAGCTGGGCAGTTTATCTGCGGTGTGGGTCGGTGGGAAGGAGAGGTGCTGAACTGCAGCACAGCCTCCCTTCTGCCCATCTTGTTTGTGGGAGGACTGAAAAACTCCCAAATCTGAAGAAATGAGATTTGTCAGAGACTGGAAAGTGTTTCTTTTCAATTTAAGGTAAACTTTAGTAGATGGTGACTACCCAGAGGTTTAGTAACCTGCCCTACGCCTCGGGTGAGCCCACTGTGTGCCGAGACCCTTGTGTTTTCTGTGGGGTGAGGCAGCACCATGGGCACAGGGGCGCCTGCTCTTCTCGGTGTCACCCCGACCCTGTGTGCCCAGGCACGTCCCCGAGATGCCTCTGCCGGGCAGGGGAAATCAGTGGTGATGTCTGCTTTAAAGGGCGGTGTCAGATGAGAAGTGTAGAGAGCTGACTTTTTAAATATTAATTTTATTGGTGATTGATTTAGTCTTTATCTTCTCTTTTCTTATTCCCTTACGCGTTGAAAAATTGCCATATTTGGTATTATAAAGGTATCTCAGCAGTCATCCTGTACTGAAAGGTAGACACGTTATTCAAGGTGAATAATTCCTTCTTGCAAATGTGGATTTTTTTCATCATTTGCGGTTTGAACCTCATTTACAACAATATTTATTCCAACTAGACCTGGGCTGCTGAAGGATTTTGTTGTATATTAAAAGCTATACAACATTGCTCCTACACTTTGGAGGGTCAATAAACCCCCCAGTTCTGAGTCATTCCTTTCTGTCCTACAGACCAGTGGTTACAAACGCTTTTCTCTGTGCTCCTAACAAGAATCCTGCCCTCTCCTGTGCTGTGGCCACGCCGTTGTGTTCCTCGGTGGCACTGAGGAGTTCCGTGTCCTGGGCAGGTCCTCGGCGTGAGGGACAGATGATATTTGCAGGGGGAGCAAAGGAGGGACAAGTGGCAGAAAAACCCTTGAATCTTTCTTTATGCACAATTATTTCTCCCATCCAATGCATCTTTCTCTTCAGATGTAGCATTAAATTTAATTCTGCTAGAATTACTGTTATAAAAAGTGCAAGTTATTTCTCATGAAAAATCTGATTAGTAATTCTTTCAATATATCTTATTATAAATCCAGAAGTATCTAACAGTTTGATGTGAGTGGCTTTACATAGAGCATGGTGTTCGCAGAGTTCAAACACGGTGAGTTAGGGACAGGAGTACGCCAGCAGTGTCACTCACCGGGGTGCTACTGCCACCCCCCAGGCTCTCAGTAAAACATAAACCATAGTGTTTGGTATAAATGTGCAATATCAGGACAGCGGCTTGAGTTATTCTTGTATTTGGCAAAAACTGGTTAACTTTATCTGTTGCTGTGAGTGACATGTATCACCGGGACAACGGGGCAGTTGCATTTATCTCTGTGAGAGCCTTAAGGACAGCTCTAGGAATATGGAGAGGGAAAGTGAGACCTTAGAGCCCCTTCCAGACCCTCAAGGGGCTCCAGGAGAGATGGGGAGGGACTCTGGATCAGGGAGGGGAGC
>JAOQGH010000002.1:38302417-38326041 GCA_025769975.1 Gallinago jamesoni
GGGTCCCCGCTGTGGTCCCGGCGCTGCTCCGAGCTCTCGCTTCCAGCGGGGCAGACAGAGAATTAAACACCCTCTGTGACCTGTTCTCTCCCCGTTCTCCTCCACAGTGCAGTATCCAGACCATTAAACTCTAGTCACCCTCTCACAACGCCTTGTCTAACATAGCTGTGGCACCTTTCTGCTTTTGCCTTCATTTGCTAATATTAACCCCCCTCAGTTAACTGACCTCGTATATCTGACGTATGCAAATTTTCTTCATTGCTGATTCTCATCAAGATTTCTTTTGCAACAGCCTCAGTTTTCTCAGTAGAAACGTAAATCCTTGCCCATGAGCAAACCAGTCTCTTTTATTCTGTCCCGAGCCTCTCCTGCACCTGTTGAATGAGGAACCCTCGAGCCCCCCGAGTGCCCCCAGTGCTCCTGCCCCCGTTCCTGCTCAGCCCCTGCCAGGGAGCAGAACAAGCCCTAGAGAGGGGGAGAGTCTGTCACGTTTGGAAACAGATGTAACTGCTCTCTGATTCTGAACGGGGACAAGTCTACCTAGATTTCTATTCATTTATAATTTGATTTAAGCGTTTTCACTCAGATAAAGTGCTACCCCTTCACGAGTGACCCTTTAGAGCCCAATAAGGGCCACAGCTTTATGGAAGAAGAGCTTATGCAATGGTAGAATTGCATGGGTTTTCCCCCTTTGTACGTCAGGACTTTAATATCACTTTCTTCTAACAAAGTCCTCAGAGCGGGTGGTGTGTCTGAAGCACTCAGTTCAACAGTGGCATACCTTGGAAACATGGCCTTGATTTTTGATAATTTCCTTTCTATTTTCAAGTTTACCATTTGTGACTGTATTTGCATATACATACTTCTGCATTTGCATACTTTGTTACATTGTCACTCCCGACTTTCCGTTGGGCTCATCCTGCAGCTTTCTGTGCTCGGTTAGGTGACACGGGTTGCGCTCTGCCACATCATTTTTTGAAATGTTTGGATCTGGGATGAGAAAAAGATTGAGCTTTGAAAAATACTGATATTGCCTGCACACTTATGAACAGTTATTTGCAGTCGATCTTTGTTTTAGGAACAGCAGTTGGATGAAAAGGATGCCCGGCGTTTCCAACTCAAAATTGCCGAGCTGAGTGCCATCATCAGGAAGCTGGAGGACCGGAACGCGCTGCTGTCGGAGGAGAGGAACGAGCTGGTGAGTGCTGCCACCATCGCTGCTTGGGGACACGCTGCCCCCCGAGGGTACCGAGGGGCAGGAGGGGCTGCCTCCTCTTTACACTCTGTATTTGGTGATTTGCCACGTTACACTCTTCTTTGCTCAGATAACAATGATTTTTTTTTTTAAGATGGCATTAGCTGAAATAATTTTTATTTATTTGGAGGGTGTAGAGAGGTGGGGGTGCGTCTCTTCTCCCAAGTCACAGGCGATGGGACAAGAGGAAATGGCCTCCAGTTGCGCTGGGGGAGGTTCAGATTGGAGATTAAACAATATGTACACTGAAAGGGTTATTGCACATTGGAATGGGCTGCCCAGGGAAGTGGTTGAGGCACCATCCCTGGAGGGGTTTAAAAGATGGGTTGAAATAGCGCTTAGTGACATGGTTAGGGATGTTTTTTATCAGAGTTAGGTTGATGGTTGGACCGGATGATCTTAAAGGTCCTTTCCAACCCAGACAATTCTATGATTCTATTCTATTATTCTATTTTTCAAAATAAATGTATTGCCCACATGGTACACTTGTTGCACAGACTGAATACCTCCTGAAGGAGGAGCGATATGCTTCCCAGTAGAAAATACCAAGGGTTTTTGATCAACTCCGCTTTGCATTAGGAGAAAATACTGCTAGTGTGGTAGTTAAATAAAATTATTAGTATGTTTGATAAAAATAACAGCTCTGGAGGTGTTAATTCTCTCTTTATCTTTCAGTTAAAACGTCTCAGAGAAGCTGAAAGTCAATATAAGCCCATTTTGGACAAAAACAAACGCCTTAGTAGGAAGAATGAAGAGTTGTCACATGCCTTACGTCGAATGGAAAATAAATTAAAGTTTGTAACGCAAGAAAATATAGCAATGGTAAGTGTCTGTGTGCTGCAGCGAGAACGTGTGATTTGGTGCTAATTAAGAAGTCAGACATCATCCCGAACGGGCAAGTTTGATAGGAAACTTTTCCCTTTCGGGTGCTCACTGCAGTGTTCTGTGGTGTGCTGCTGGGTGGTTTGTGGTTTTGTTTTATATGGAATGTTTTGGTTTAGGTTTAAAAACAAATAGTTCTGAAGAAAATCTTTTTTTTTTTCAATCTTTTTTCTCTTCTTTTCAGTTGAGTGTTGTCAGTGGGCAATTTGCTACATGCTGTGGCATGGCAGGGATGTCAGAGAGCTGAGGCCACCCCTGTGGGTGCTGCAGATCAGAGCTAATGAGAGGAGCCCCGAGAGAAGGGACACTGGTCCCAGCTCTCCTGATCCCTCCCCTGCCCTGAGTTAGCTCTTGGCAGATCGAAAGAGCAGATGTGGCTGGGCTGCTGCTAGCCCATCTCTTTGATGCGGTGGCCCCGCGTGCCTGCTGTCCTCCCCAGTGGCCACGAGCTCCACGCGCAGCCTGAGGAGCAGGATCTCCCCGTGCTCGCGGTGCGGTTGTACTGCCCAGGGCCGTTAGAGTCGGGGTGACGGGAAGGGTTATACCCCGTCCTGCTGAGCGCTTCCTCTCTGCCCTGTGGTTGCATTTTTAGAGGCAAAGAGCTGGAACGATAAGGAGACCGAGCTCTTTGAACGACCTTGACCACAGCCAGGAAGAAAGAGAAGTCGATTTCCTGAGACTACAAGTCATTGAACAGCAAAACATCATTGATGAACTCTCCAAGGTAAATGCAATCCCCCGCTCTCACGAGAGGCCGCCTGAGGCCGCAGCAGACGCCCAGGAAGCCGAGGCAAGGGGTGCTGGGGACTCTGGGGGTAACGGGCATCGCTTGCATCTCTGAAACCCGGCAGGCATTTCTGTGATTGCTACTAATTGAAATGAATATAAGTTATCTGGGGCATAGTATATGGAAAAATCCTCTCAATGCCTGTCGTACCTGCATGGCAGAAGCGTTGCAGCACCTCCAGTGGAGATCCTGCCGGAGAAAATGCCAGAGCTCCCTTGGCTGGAGACAGCACAGGGCTCACGCTGTGTGCAAGGGGGCTGGTCTGCAATGGTGTGGTCTCGGTCTTTGGAAAGAGCAAATACTGAAATCAGAATGCTCCTCAAGAAAATAACTTCTTTTTTTTTTGTTCAATATCTGTACAATTACTGACATTATTTCATTCTTTTTTATTAGACCCTGGAAACTGCTGGCTATGTGAAGAGCGTCATGGTAAGCACAAAGTTAACTTTGTCCTCATCTTTGAAAGATTTAAACTGCTGTCCATGAAAAGCACACAGGGTAAAATACTATTTATTATCCCCTACAGCTCCGTTCAGGCAGCAAGCTTACAGGGTGTTGTTCTCAGGGTAGATGTTGCCAAAGGCTGTATCAGCAGAAGTCGTTCACCAGGGAAAAATGTAGTGATAGTGGAAAGGAAAGCCCTGGTGAGAGGAAAGCTAGTTTTTCCCCACTGGGATGACCTCAGAGGCAAAGGTCAGTGTGGTCACCCTGTCCTGATGGCCAGTGGTGAGTGTCCCCATCTCCGGGACAGCTCTGCCATGATGGAATTGCATTTTTTTTGGAGTCTAACCCACACTGGCATGTTCTCAGACACTGTCCTTGCCCGACTCATCCCTTTGCTATTATCAGTGAAGATTTTGGGAAGTTAAGCCGCTAATACATATGATAGAATGAGCAGTGCTTTGTTAGTGCTCAGTTCCTCACGGCAAAGCTTGTGCTGCCGAGCAAAACCAGTGTCTGGTTTTCTTCTGTCACTGCTGCTGGGATTTGCCATCGGGCTGGAGATAGTGACACATATTTCCCACAATGTCATCATGTTTTTTTATGGAATGGTTAAAATCAAAAATTATAGGGTCCCTTTAGAACTTTAGTTCCCTTTAGAACTGTTACTCTCTGGAATCCTGGAGGGGCCGGGAGGAGCCTCGGAACGGGCTGGAACACACAGTGGAGTGCAATTGCTCATGGAGCAGCTCTGAAACGACACTGAAGCTGTTGTACTGGTTATAATCATATTTCTTTTGCTATTTTGCTTTTCACGAATATGAAGAACAATTTCTACTTGTACATGGCAAACTTGGAAGATGTTGGGGTAAAACCAACATTTGGCAGATGAAAGCTTGTCTATCGCATTTCCAGGCAGTGCCCAACACTGCATTACCATTTCTCGTTTGCCCAGTGACTGCTATAGTGCTGACATAAATCCCAGCTCTCAGAGACCAGCTAACATCTGTATCTCCTTCTTTCAGGAACGTGATAAGCTGTTAAGGTATAGGAAGCAAAGGAAAAAAATGGCCAGAATTCCCAAGGTAATCGAAGCAGTTTGTCTGGTGACACTGCTGGGTGTGCTGGCACCCCGGGGTGTCCTGAGCCTCTCAGAGCCACGCGTGGGGGAACCTTCCCCCCCAGGGTCTGCAGACGGGTCCTGATCTTAAACGTGGGTGGCGTGGCAGAAGGACGTTCACAGCCTCTGTCGGGACATTCAGGAAAGACCCGGCTGGGGAAGCGCTGGCATCGAGCATTCCTGCTCTGCACTTACCCCGAGCCGTCCCCGGGGAGTGCGGTGCAGTGATTGTCTTATGTGAGACAGATTTCATGAATTAACACATCTCAAAATGATCTTTTAATGGCACTGCTTGAAAACATATGTAGGTTGTAAATAATTCATTATGGAGTTTAGTAACATGCGAAAATTGCTGGTTACATGCAGCAACGGTTAGAGCTCAGGGAAAATGTTAGTTAATGAATACTTGGCAGGATGGTAGTATTTATATTAACACTGTAATGACATCACAAGGTATAATGTCAGGGTCCTAAGAGTAAGCTGTGCTCTAAGTATGAAGAGTTAAGGCAGTGATGGAACTAATGAATCAATAAATAACAAATTGCGGTCGATGTGAGATAACTCCTTTACTCCTGTCATCCTGCAAAAGGCACCCGGGCCTTTGAAGGAGAGTTATGTTTTGTCTCCTTCAAAAGTTATTCACTGCCGATAAATAATAAAAAAGCACCAAAATCTGAAAATGTTTTTTGTAGATCAACAATTACAAATATTGTTAAAACTGTGTTTGAAATGTCATCTTTGACTTTCAAGCATTTAACAGTAAATCTTTTTTTACCAGCACTACCTTCTTTTAAACACAAAGCAGATTTGAGTGGAAAAATTGATTTCTTCAGACTGAAAACATTGCCATGGTGATTAACTTCAAATTTTCAAGGAGAATATGTCTTGCAAATCTGACTTTTCCTGTGGCCGTTGTGGTGGTGACAGGAGGGACATCGTGGTGACGGTGATGGATTAACAAAGGCATTTCCACGCCCAGCGCCCACCTCACGCCACGATGAACACCCGAAGGAGTGCAAAGGGTGCTCTGCCGCAGGGGGACATCGGGAGGGGAACACGACAAAAATGTCAGGGCTTGGAGGTGGCACGTGGTGACAGCGCACAACAAATAGGGCACTGCAGAGATTTGGATGGGTTTAGCTGTCGTTAGAGCGCTGTCAGGGGGTGTGTAGAGAACTGGCTGGTGAGAGGGAGAATTGCCAGAAATGTGGAACTGAGGCTCCTCCGAAGGCATGCATGTTCAAATCCCGTGAAGGCGCAGAGTGTAACCACGTGTCCAAAGCCACCGCTGTCCCCGAGGGTGTGGGGCTGGGGCAGGCGATGGCACCGGTGCCACCCAGCGCGGCTGTGCTTCTGACCCCTTCTCTCTGCCAGAAGCCGGTTGTGGAGACATTTTTCGGCTACGATGAAGAAGCTTCCTTGGAGTCCGATGGTTCCTCTATCTCGTATCAAACTGACCGGACAGATCAAACCCCTTGCACTCCTGAAGATGACTTGGAAGAGGTATTCATCAAAAATATGTCCTATTTTATCATGAAACCTCGCTTCTAATGTTTAATGAAATTTCTGGTCTATTATATCATTTATCTGTCACCTCTGACCAGAAAATTAAAAATTGGTGTTAAATTTAATACTGTGTATGATGGTTAATATCTCTGGATCTCAAGTGTTCAGTATTTTCGCAACTTTTAGCCAACCTGGAAATATTATATCCTGAGAATGTTAGATTTATAATGCGTTTGTAGGTCACAGGTCTAAAAAGACTGAGAAGCTGGACAGCCCTGGGAAGATCTGTTCACACCGAGATCTCCTGCAGGTTTGTGCACGTGTAGGTGGCTCAGGTCCTTCTGTTTGTCACTTTGACCTTGGCACAGAGCGCAGCCTTAACGAGAAGGTTTGTGTTTGTGGAAGGAGAAGGAAGCAGCCACACAAAGCACCGGTCTCCAGAGGGAAGGCTGTTCCTCCCCGGGATATTGAGGCCGTGACTTTTCGGGAGGCTCCGAGTGCAGAGTGCCCAAAGGGAGCTGGTAATGCAAACGAGAGGGATTAATCCTGGTGCTTTGCAGGGCTTCCCTACAAACGCATTCCCCAGTGTGTGTCAGATCTCTGTACCCTTACATGTTTCCGGGTTTAACAAGAATCTTGTCAGGAACAAAAAATTCCTGATAATGACTTGCAGCCTTTTTTTGTATGATGGCTGCGATTTTTCATCTGCCCTTTCACCTGTTTCTTGGGTCGTAATTAGTTCTGTTAAAAGGGGACCTAAAGAATCCCTGTCTCCATCATAAAAGATACATGGGGGGTTACCAGGTGTGTGCTGCGCTGCAGGAAATCTGAGTGTATTCTTATATGTATGAGCCTATTTATTTTTCATTCCTGCACTGCCATGCTTTTCCCTGTTGAGGCAGCTGATGCGTGCAGCCAGCAGTGTAGTTTCATTTCATGTCGAATGAAATCTTCCACTCAACCTGACATGGAAGCGCTCAGTGCTGGCTGTTGTAGGGAGAGTCAAAAAATGAAGGGCTTTTTTCATGTTGATGTCACTATTTCTACAAGTAGTAACTCTAGATTAGTGTTTTAATAACTGAGTTGGGACTGTCAGGCTTGGCTTATTCTCCAGATTGGAGACCCTTTGTTGTTTCAAGAAAGTTGTATTTTCACCATTCAATGTGATGATTTTGCCTGTTACAGTAGTAAAGGGTGGTGCAGTTGTTGGTATGGTCTATGGATGGCAAGTTTTTATCTTTCCAAGGGTGAGGGGGATTTAATTTTTTTTTCTGTATTGCATTTTCTTGCAAGAGATGTTTACGGGACAAAAGAGAAGTAGTCTGAGAGCACATAAACAAGATCCTTAGTACTGTGCTTCTCAAATTGTATTTTGAAAGTAATAATTTTGGCAATTTTTTGAGAAAGGAAACATAATCCACTCTTGTAGTACTTTTTACTTTCATTGCAGAAGAAGAGCACCTGGCACAATGTGTATTTGTTCTGCCTTCCAGGGCATGGCCAAGGAGGAGACGGAGCTGCGGTTCCGGCAGCTGACCATGGAGTACCAGGCTCTGCAGCGCGCGTACGCCCTGTTGCAGGAGCAGGTTGGAGGAACATTGGATGCAGAACGAGAAGTTAAGGTCTAAATGGCTTATATTATATGAAAATAAAGGATTGTAATTGTGTGGGGGTTTCCAATTGTATATGCTCGGGTTCTTTGGAGCTATAGGGGGGTCAGGGCAGGGTGCGGGCAGGGGGCTGGGCTGGGCTGGCTGCCAGGGTGGGCTCCGGGGACTCTGACCCCAACCAGCCCATCCAGCATCCCCCGTCACCTGCTGGTGGGCTGGAGGAACCACCACTAATACAGCTCAGTCTTTTCACCTCTGATCAGTTGGAGAGAAATTGAGACAGAATTTTTATGGGAAATCCTTAAAATTAAGCTCTTTTTCTATAAAAATCTAGGACAGATAGCCATAAGTATATAATGCCTGGTATTTAATTCCTTCTGGATTGTGTGAGATTACATGATTCCGCATAAACTGTTTAGAGGGCTTATAGCCAAGGGAGATTCTTTTTCTTAATTAAATTGCAAAGTGTCTGTGCTCTTCTGCCTGCCTCATGTGGCCCATGCGGTTCCAAACGTCTGGCATAGAAGGGGACGTTTATTAAGAGTATGTTGTATATTACAAGGAGTTGGCAGGACTTACCATGCACAGAATGCATGGGTGAAAAGAGGAAATAAGGGGACAAATTCTGTTCTAACAGTTTGAAGCCCAACAGGAGAAGTCCCAGCCGTGGGCAGTTCCCTGGCTACAATTAGACGTAAAACAAACGGACACATTCCTCTAGCCCAATTCCATCTTTACAATAATATTTTGGCTTTCCTAGATAAATAACTGGTCTGGGTTTTTTTTCCAC
Organism: Gallinago jamesoni; assembly: GCA_025769975.1. Taxonomy (NCBI): domain Eukaryota; kingdom Metazoa; phylum Chordata; class Aves; order Charadriiformes; family Scolopacidae; genus Gallinago; species Gallinago jamesoni. Next base: position 38,310,809 of record JAOQGH010000002.1, read on the forward strand.
TGAATAATTCAAAGAATTAATAGCTGATTTCACCACTGTCTCCACTGGTATCTCGCAGTATCCCTGGTCTCCTAGCAAGCTCCCAGTTTGGCGAGTAAGTCACCTCACTCTCTCTGAATGCCCAAGCTAAAATTAAAATTAGCATTCCCAGAAGCAGGCTCTCTGCTCTTAAGTGCTAGGAATGGCACAGCTGAAGAAAATCGTAATGAAACAGGCCATGAAACGTGACTGCATTTTTCTTTATCCATAGTGGACAAAAAGAGACACCAATGCATGTAACGCAAACAAATAAAATCATTTTCATTGTAAGTAACAAGATAAATGGCAGATAAACGTTTGAGGAAATAAAGTGTTCTATAAAACAATATTTGGAAAATGAAATAGCTAATAATAATTATGTTTTAAATGAGCATGAAGCTCTAAGTCTAGTAAAAGGTTCCAGGCCGTGCGGTGGGAGGCAGAGACGGGGCACTGAGCGCGGCGGGTGCCAGCGGCGTTACATCTGCAGGGCTGTCTCGGCCTCCTGACCCGGCCAGATGGTCAAGGGGTCATCGGGTGTGCCCGGAACTGTGACACGGCAATTTTAACTTGTCTTGGTGGAGAAATGAGTCTTTGCATCACACCAGCTTTTCCAGAGCCCTTTCTCTGGCAGAGGGAAGGCTGGAGGGAGAGGGTGTTTCTGGTTTGCTGTCACCTGATGGGGGCTCTTTGTGTTACCCGTGACTTCACTCTCGAAGTTATTACCCTGTCCTGCAGGTTTCTTCTTATGATTAATGTTATGTGCTTAGCTGCAAATTTATTCTGCCCAAGAACTTAAATTATTTGTTAAAAGTATTTGATGTTTTAAGGGGTTTGTACCTGGGTTAGCTTCTGTCTTTTAGCAAAAGTTTGATTTATTATTGTTTTCTTTTTCCCTCGTATCCTACAGACACGTGAGCAGCTCCAAGCAGAAATCCACCGATCCCAGGCTCAGATAGAAGACCTGGAGAAGGCCCTCGCTGAGCAGGGGCAGGTAATGCCTGCGGCAAACGCCAGCCCTTTCTCCAGCCTTCGGGGGCAGGAGGGGGCTCTAGGGACGCGCCTGGCCCCGTTTCTGTGTGACACTGCAGGTGCCAGCGGGTGTCTGTCTGTCTGTCTGTCTGTCTACAGAATAATCGTTGTGCAACTTTTCAATAGCTGCTTCTTTCCTTGCAAAGCAGCCATACCAGGGAAGCAATTATCATCCCCCAAAAAACAGCCAGAAACTTACAATATTTTTTGAGAACTTTAAAATAATACTAAATAATTTGATCCTTACCTTTCTGGCTTCACCTCTTATTATTGTTAACCTTACTGATAAATCTTGTTCTGGGGCTCGTGGCCTTTATATATCCAGCAAACTAAGAAATTAGTTTCAAAATATGGCTTATTTTGCCTAGTGTTCAGAGAGATGTAGTCAGTATAATTGAAATTTAATAGTAACTGCATAGCTAGAAATACCCCTTTTAACGCAAACCAACCTTTTATCTGAAAGCTGTTTTCTAGTCACTGGAGTGTTTCTGTTCCATTTGTATACTATGACTGTTAAAATAAGATAGAAAGGGTGAGTTTTGGTATCATAGGAAATAATGGAACTACAATTTCATATGCAATTATTCTGTCCCTTTGCTGTAATGTGTGAGTTAATGAAGTACTTGCTGCTGGGTTTGTGCTAAACATTGCCAGCTTTGCCTACACTATTGGCCATTTCTCTTTCAAGGACATGAAGTGGATTGAGGAGAAGCAAGCATTGTACAGAAGAAATCAAGAACTGGTAGAAAAGGTGTTCAATTTTTCTGTTTGTATTATTCAAATGATATTTGTACCTTAAGTATTAGTATATTAAGTATTTTAATACAGTATTTTAATCTGTATCACACAGCCCTATTAGAAGTAATTCACGTGTAGTTACAAAATCTTTATAAACCTGCCAGAAGTGACATTCCCTATTGCCCTATAATGTGTCCCACTGTGAGACCATGGGTGTGGGAAAAACCTGGTATTCCCCTGGCACTGGTGCTGCAGTCCCCGCTCGTGCTGACCCCGGGGGTGGGCTCGGAGCCCCGTGTTCCCCTGGCACGGGCAGAGTGTGAGGATGGGTCTGCAGTGGCCCCCTGCAGACGGTGCGAACTCTTGGTGCTTTATTTCGCAGATAAAACAAATGGAAGCTGAGGAAGCTCGCTTGAAACACGATGTGCAGGACGTTAAGGATCAAAATGAGCTCCTGGAGTTCAGGATCCTGGAGCTTGAGGTGAGCACGTGTTGCAGCCGTGGTCCTGCCCCCCTCCCTGGGCTGTGGGAGCCGAGGCCGGGGCACCCCAGCTTTGGGAACTCACCAATGTTTACTCTAAAGAGCTGCTTTGCATTGAACGAGACCAGAGGGCTTGGCAAAAGAGCCAAAAAAAACCACCAAACCCCAAACCCCCAGGGCTCAATACTGGTATTCTTCATAAGTTGTTCTGGGGGTCTTACTACTTCAGTCCTTTTAACACACAGAAGATTGGCTCATGATGTAGATACACATTTTGCTGCACTCCATCTGTTCTGAAAATGCGAAGAGATAAAACCGGAACAGAACAAATGTGGGAAAGAAAAAGAAACTTTTTTTCATTGCCAAAAATCATTGCTGTGTTTCACCTCTTGCTAACCCTGCAGAGAAGGAATCACGTGGCCCAGACCCTCTGTTCCCCTGAGCCTTCTCTTTTCTGTATCATCACCTGAATAAACAGCATCCCTCAGCTCTTGGAAACTGCTTTCCAGGTTCTCCAAAGAGAGATTAACAAAGCAGCCACTTACAAGAAACATGTAAATGCTATTTATATTATACTAGGTATAAGCATATAGTTTTGTTCAGACGTATTGTGCAGTCGAAATAGGGGTCAGTGGCGCTGCCCAGTGCTGCTGGGGAATGGTGGGGCTGTTGGTGTGTCCGTCTGTCCTGCTCTGCAGTAACCACATCTATCCAGCTCTTGGAGAAGCTGCCAGGCGTGACGCTCCGTCGTGGGTAACCGAGCAATCACTGTCGTTTCAGGAGAGAGAACGACGGTCACCTGCCATCAACTTCCATCACGGCCCTTTTACAGAGGGGAAGAGCCCCCTCCAGGTGTACTGCGAGGCAGAAGGTGTAACAGTAAGGGATTCTCGTTTCCTACTTTCCCTTCCCTGAATAAAATCAGACACTCTGTTCTGACTCCTGGTTTCCCATTTCTCTCTTGTTAGGACATAGTAGTAGCAGAGCTGATGAAAAAATTGGACATTTTAGGGGATAACGCCGTAAGTGTATGTTCCTTTAATAAATTGTGCATGCTTTGGTAAATACCTGTGCTCTTGTTACTCACCAAAGCCTCCTTGGTTTGCCGCGGCACCGCCTGGCCTCCCTCTGCCCAAAGCACTGGGCTGCAGCCCAGCCTTTTCTGGCTTTTTACGATTTTGTTTGTAGCCCTCTGACCAGTGCCATGTGGGATCTTGCTGTCCCAGTATTGCTTTTAAATTTTCAATGATTTGGAAAGATTTTGAAGCTTTGATTTTTTATTTTTTTTTCTGGTCACTGTTCACACACGGTTTGCGTATTTGCTTACTCTGCATTTGCTTGGCTTTTGCATTTTAGCAGCTGTGTATTTTGATTTTGTCTAATAACCCATAAACCTCCAATGGTAACCAGGATGTCAACAAAACATTACAATAGCAGCATGAAAAGAAGAAAGAAGTAATTAGGAAGTTGACAGTGTTTCTCCTTTAGTGAATGGAAGTGGTTAGTTATACCTATAGTTAGGTGTACAGAAGATTTGTTTGCCCTTGTGTGTGGTTTTTCCTGTGCTATCCTCCATGGGCAGAGCCCCCAAGCCCCCCTGGCTGGAGGGGCAGAGGAGGGCAGAGGGTCTCACAGAGCCCTCGCTCGCTGTGGGCTCCTCCCTGGTGCAGCCATCGCTCTGCAGAGCGGTCCCCACCGCTGGCACGGCCCCTCACCCAGGCTGCCCCAGCTCTCCCACGCTCCGTACCCCTTGGATACCAGCAAAAACACCATCCCCAGGGCCATGGGCAGCCTGGAAGTACCTGGTGTCCACCTCTCCAGTTAAACCAGTTGGGTCATCATATCCCCACCATCCCCAGTCTCTGATTCCTGCACGTTCTGCCCCACGGAATCAGGCCAGGAGCTATTGGAGGGGCTGGAACACATGGAAGCAATTAATAATCTTCCCCACTGCAGTTAATTATATTCACACTGGCAGAAACATGAAGAATCCTAAAATCTTCTGTTAAAGATTTCTTCTGCAAAGAATAAAAAAATGGTCCCTGTAAGCTTAATCCCCAGGGAGCTGAGACTGACCCCACGGATGCATGGAAAGAGAACGAGTCTCCTAAAGCCCCTGGGAAGGGTGACTCCAGGGGGGACACCGGGTTGGTTCCGTGCAGAGCCGTTTGGACCACCTCTGGGACAGTCCCACACAGGCAATGTGGAGGCTAAGCAGAGACCGAACAAATAACAGTTTTTCTCATGCTTTCTGTTCCCTTTCTTTTCCTCTTGGCTTCTTTACCTACAGTAATGACCTCTAGTCTGTGACGTTATTCCCTCCTGGTTGGGGTTTTTTCCTTACACAGCCAGTCAATTCCGGACAGGACACAAGGGGGAGTTCACAGTTCTCAGCTCAGAGTTTTCAGACAACTGTGGTGTTGGTATCGCTTGTTTTTCCCTTGTTTTCCCATGTTTAACCCACAGCCTCGGCCACCGCCGGCAGACCCTGCCATGGGAGCCCCTTGTCCCTGCGGGGAGGCTGGGAAAGGGCCCCCAGGTCCCACCTGGCTGAAATGATTCCAGCCTTTTTTGCACGTTTTCTCACTCGCGTTTCTGTAGAGCCCTCCCGGCAGCTGCTGGCTGCTCCCCCTGAACTGTCATGAGTTAAATATTGCTGGGAGAAAGGCAGACCCTTGAGAGGTGCCTCTGGGAGCAGAAGTGAGGGTCCGGGGGTGCAGGACATCCCCTGGGGGCTGAGGATGCCCTCCCCTCCCCACAGACTGGGGATAGCTCCCGGGAGAGAACCCTGCTAATTCTCTGTGTGGGTGGTTTCGTTTTTAATATAACATAACTTGTTTTTTAAAAAAAATACTTATATTTATGGAAGAGACAATTTTCAGAGGTCCTGAGGAAAGGCCTCCTCCCCCCTGTGCCTGATAGCACTGTCACTGTCCCCAGCCTTCTGTATGGAGTTGAAGTTCACCCCAGTCTCCCTCCTTACCCACGTCCTAATTCCCTGGGGGAGTGATCACCCACAGAGCCCGGAGCACCCCCTGAGCCCGGCACCAACCTGGGCAAACAGGGGTCGCTGTAGGGGTGGGCTGCCCCTGCTGTAGGGGTGGGCAGGGAAAGAGACAGGGTTGGCATGAAATGCAAAACAGAGTTTCTGTATTTCAATTTAAAAAAAAAAACAAAAAAACAACAAAACAAAGCCAGAAAACCCCAAACAACCAACAAACAAACACACACAAAAAAGCCCAAAACACTAATTGAAAACCTAACATCTTAACAGAAATCATGCCTTTTGGCTGTGTGGAATAAGGACTGTGCATTAACCTGCTGTGATTGTAATGGAACAGAGGGCTCAAGGTTGCATCTCCTCTCTTAATGGCACGTTGTGCTAAGCTTGGTTTTGTCTTGTGTAACTGTGTGCTTGTTCCCTGGTGGGGGAAAAATAGATCTGGTGCCAACATCTGTAGTTTGGTAAATGTGGGGATATTAGAAGAATTAATTATATGTATGATAACAATTTAGCTTTAATAGTTACAATCGTTTTTACAACACTGTTGCACTACAATTAATTTTCTTTGCCTTAGTTTATTGTTCCTTAAAGATACTTAATTTCATATTTAGTTAACACAGCAGTAGCCCAAGTAGTGGATTAATATCAAGACACTGGGATTTGTTGTAATTATGTTCTGCTTTTGGTGCAGAATCTGAGCAACGAAGAGCAAGTCGTTGTCATACAAGCGAGGACAGTTCTCACGCTGGCTGAGAAGGTAAGAACAGCTGCCTCCGTGTGTGTGTGTGGAAGCATCTGACCCTCTCTGAACAGCCCACGAGAACACACTGTGATGTAAATGGTAGTTTCATCACAAAATGTTCTGATTGTTCATGTGAAATTATACTTACACTAGTTTTTGTCAGTTAAAAGGTAACACTCAGGCAATATAGACTTAATTAGTAGAATGATGTTAGAAAGTAAAAGGCTAGACTTCGAAACAATGCTTTTTTCCATTACCAATGGAAACAAAAGAAAAGATGTAATAATGAAGTTAATTTCCCCCCTATTATTCAGTGGATTTCAGTAAGCACGGGCAGTGGGTGCTGCACACCCTGGGGTGGCAGGAGGAGCTGGGTGCTCAGCCACGCTGGCTCTGCTCCGGAGGCTCAGGCACCCCTCTGTCTCTGTGCAGTGGCTCCAGCAGATCGAGGTGACGGAGTCTGCGCTGCAGCAGAAGATGCTGGATCTCGAGAACGAAAAGGTACCGGGGCTGGGGGAGGAACGGGCGGGAGAAGCGGCAGGAGGGCCACTGCGCCAGGACCACGTCACTGACCCCGCTTCCTTCTGTCCCCAGGAGCTCTTCAGCAAGCAAAAGGGCTACCTGGATGACGAGCTGGACTTCAGGAAACAGTCCTTGGACCAAGCTCACAAGGTGAGGAAGATCAGTCTTGGCTGAATTATGACACCTTGGTTAACTTTCATTCTGTAATATCTGCAGTCTGTTCTCTGCAGAAAACCCCTCTGCTTTGGGCAGTGCTGCCCGTGGAGTCCCCCGAGGACTAAACAGCCTGGATTTTATACCCTCTGTGCCCTGCGCTACCATGAGCCCCCTACAGACAGGGTTTCTTGGGTTTGGGTGGTCCTTGCAGGAGTTAACTGAACATTAACTTACTGAACACAAGTTTTAATTTAACAGAGGTCTCAATAAATGACTGATAGGAAAATAATGTTTTCAGTAACTTCTCTTTTCCTTCCAAAATAGAGATTTTAGCTTAGACATATCCTTAGATCTTAGATTACAGCTCAGCTAGAGAAAAATTCAATATATACCCATGAAAGACATAAGTGCATAAATTTTCATATAGATTTATCTCATTCTTTCAGTTCCATTTCAATTTTGAGCCCAGTTACACGGCAATGAGTATTTATGCCTCTCTTTCTGGATTCTATTGTCTATTTATGTCTCTAACCATTTGGGAGAGCTTTTACTCAGCACACTTTCTGTCCTGTAAGGACTATTTTTAAGACTGATTTTGCCAAATGCTGAGCTGTGTCTGGAACCAAGGTCTGTGCACAGTGGAAACCTTGGAATTGATACAAGCTCCCCCTTTCCTGCAGTCTCAGCCCTAAAAACAGATTATCCCCTGCCGCCTTGAGCTGCTCAGAGCCGCAGTTGGTGCAGCCGAAGGCTGAGCCTGGAGGATTCATCTTCAAAGATCAGCCCCGAGACAGGTGGTCCCCGGGGTGGTGGCCGTCCTTGGAGTGCATCCCGCGATGCCCCCCGACAAAGCCATGGGCTTTACTCCTGGCACAAACGCAGCCTGGAAGCAGTGAGAAAGCTCTGTTCTGCTCCAAAATTCCAGTGGCCAAAGCTCTTTTGATTTCTATAATTGGTTTCACTGCCATGTTTCCTTTGTGCCTCATGAGATGAGGAGCCGCTAATCTTCCCCCATGAACTGCAGCCAACGAGATTACCAGCTGTAACCACTCTGCTTTTTGCACGGTTCTCTCTCCCTTTGGCTGCTGGGGGGGGGATTTTGCTCCGAGAAGCTCTTGGCTCACGCAGAGGCTCCTGACACTGCTGCTGCTCCAGAGAGCTGGAATTTCCCCACACTCTCCCTTTTCACAGGTCAGCGTAATCAGGGAGGGATAGCGGTTGTACAGTCCAGGTTTGGGGCCCAACAGGAATCCATGTTCCAAATAACAGCATTTGTTGGGACAGTTACAGTGATCAAGGATGTTGGCATTATTTGTAAAAGTGAAAGCAGAATCTTCTTCTGAGATCTTGTCTGATCTTCCCCCCAGAGATACCATGGTTGCTCTCTTTCCGTTATCATCAGTGTCCATAACTCCTGCCATGATGTTATTCTTGTAAATGCTTGTAAATTCTTCTGTCCTGACTCTGCTAAGAACTAGTAAGAGAACACCAGCAGCAGCCTCAGGTGGAAAAACCTGACAGTTTTTGAACTGAGCTGAATTATCACAACAGACACCTATGGCACCTTCAAACAGCCTCTCCAGAGGTTCCAACCCCACTATTGCAGCAGTCATGGTCTCCTGAAGCCATGGAGAAACATGGTGGCAGGACACCACCAGCTTTGGAGAGGGTCTGCAAAGGTGCCACCATTTGCTGCTCTGTCTCCTGCTCTACATCAAACTTGCAGAAAAAGATTTTGTCTTGTTTCTTGGCTTGCATGAAGGAATAGCATCCCCCTTGGACTTTGAAGGAGAAGACATTGTCTGGCATCGTCTGCCCCCTTGAGGGGCACCAGAGTTGGTGACCCAGGGGAAACATTGCCAGTCCATTCCCTACACACTTCTATATCTCAGCAAATGTGGAGGGGACAGGTGAAATCTGGGTGCAAGAGACGTTTCCTGGTGCAGTGAGGCAAAGGCTCTGCCACCAGAGACTGCAGGAACACAGCCCAGCTACCAGGTAGATTTCTCCTGAGCACGAAGCTCTGGGAGCTGACAGCTCTGCCAGGGAAAGTGTTGGAAACACCTTCACACGGGGCATTTTGAGCTGGTTGGTACAAAAAGCTGCAGTCACCCAGCAGGGAGTCACTCCCTTCTGGCAGGAGTATGAGCTGTATCCTCTGCTGCTGCAAACAGCAGGGCTGGGAAAGGGAACTGAGAGACTGAACGTTGTGTTTTAAAAGTATCTGTAACTCACCAAATGAGTCTTTTGTGAACCTCTTTTCCCTTTTCCCTTTCCTTTTTTCTGTTTTGCCTTTTCTCCCCACGGCCATCTCCCCTTTTCTAGAAGGGAGAAGCTGACACCCACGTATTTTCGAGAGGCAGCCCAGGCTGGGGGGGCCATGCTCACAGCCCCACGGGGTAAAAGCAGCCTCAGGTATTTTCCCCCGGATTGGGTTTTCCGCACTGTCCTGTGCTCGGCACACAACCCTCTCCCCTCCCGCTGCCTTCCCAGGGTAGGATTTTCAGTTCCTCACAGAATCCTCACCCGACCAGAGACAAGGTCAAGCTGACAGCCTTATATTGTTTTTGATTAGCAAATTCTGGAATTAGAAGCCATGCTCTATGATGCCCTGCAGCAAGAAGCTGGAGCCAAAATTTCCGAACTTCTTTCAGAAGAGGAGAAAGAGAAGCTGAAGAGCGCCGTAGAGCAATGGAAGCGGCAGGTGATGAGCGAGCTGCGGGAGAGGGACGCCCAGATCCTGCGGGAAAGGATGGAGCTCATCCAACACGCACAGCAGGTAGGCACCGGGGCAGGGGCACAGTGGGACGAGGGGTGGGATGGTCCCTTGGATGGGAACGTGATGAACTTGTGAGCACCAGCCTCTCCTCCCAGAGCTGTACCCGGAACGGCTGGTCCCAGGGCCAGAGTTTGATTTGCCCTGGGTAATCCCTCCAAACAGGGCATTTTGGGTTTCGTGACTTTATTTCACATAGTGACAGTCACGGAGGACTCATCTACAGCTTAAAAACAATTTATTTTTTTTTAGAAGCACATACAATTTATATCTCCCAAAATAACGCATCTTCTGGGTACATCTGTATTTGGTTGGTTAATAAATATTTTTTTATTTGAAATCTGACAGAGAATTAAAGAGCTAGAAGAAAGAATTGAAGGCCAAAAAAGACAAATAAAAGAGTTAGAGGAAAAGGTAAGGTAATGCAGATGGAACAGTTACTGTATGTGCACATGCCCATGTATTCGTTTCACCTCGGCTAAGGAAACAGCCTGACGAGGAGTTTGTGTTCGTTAGTGCAGTGACCTAATGGGAGAGCGCCCCAGGAACCCACCCTGCGTTTGCATTGGTCCCTCTGAGAGGGAAAGGTGTTACCCCTGAAATGGAATCTTTCCTTCTCTTGTCCTTCCCTGCAGTCCGAGGCACAGGACTGGGCAAGGATGGGGGGTCCGTCTGCCCTGGGAGGGGGATGAGAGCTGCTGGGGCAGAGGGTGAGGTCTCACACGTGCTCTGGGCACGGAGCTGAGGATCTTTTCTCCCTCCCATCTCCAGCATCTGCTCAGACCTGCCTTCCTCAGGGGAGAGAGGAGGCTCCCTCTCCTCTCCTCTGCTGGCCTGCAGCCACGGCAGTCACTGTCACCCCGGTTAATGGCATCGGGCTGTCTCTGGGCAAGCCCAACCTGTTGAATTTTAGCCCAAAATCACCCTCATCTGAAAACAGCTATTTCTGCTGAAATTCCCATGGGAGAATTTCTTCAGGTACAGCAGGGATTGAGCCAGACTTTCACCCAAAACTAAGCCCAAACCTTAGCAGTGCGGGGTTTGGGGTTTTTTGAGGTATCAGAAGAATTCAGCTGATTTTTTTCCACCCCGTTTTTCCTGAGCCCTTGGCTGTGACTGGGCTGGGCTCCGCTGGGGCAGGAGAGGGCTCTCATCAGCCCGGGGGCCGCTGGGCTCTGCCTGGGCTCAGCCGAGCCCCAGACCTTACTTCTCACTTTATATTTCTTTTCAACTCCAAGTTTTGTTGCACCCTGTCTGTAACCACAGCTTATTTCTCAGCTAAACACACTGTAAACTCTTATTCTCTTTCTTCTCTTCCATTTTCTCCTCTCCTCCCTCCCCTTTTCAGTTTTTATTTTTGTTTTTATTTTTTTCTTTAGCTTTCATTCTTTGGTCATAGTCCTTCAGGCCACACACAAAAGGTAAGCCCTCGCATCACCTCTGATCCCCCTCTTCCTTTTGTAAAGCCTCCAAGCCCTCCCCTTGCTGAGGCCTCGGCAGAGCTGGGGGGTCTCCTGGATGCCCCAGAGAGCCCAAAAAAGGCAGCGTCTAAAGCCAGTGCTCCTTCTCCCTGCACAGCTGGGCTGGCTGCCACGCTCACAGCTGGATCAAAGCCCTCGCGTTGGCTTGTCCTGCCTTCAGCCTGCTTGGGGGGGGCATGTCATTTATAAATGTGTTTCTCCCAGCACTGTGCCTTGGGGCCTGGGATACTGCCCAGCCCCACCTCTGCTCCACGGAAACGGGAGGTAAAATGCCGACGTGTTCGTGCTTCCAGGGAGGGTAGAGATTGCCAGGTCGTGGATGGCATTGAGGGGAGCGTTCCCGATTAGTCACCAAAGGCTACAGAAATGCAACACAAATCCTTTTTCAGCAGTTGTACAATTCAAATGGATAGCTATAAATATAAACCTTACTGAAATTTCATGTATGGTTTTTCTTCAAAACCAAGACAGACTTGGTTTTGATCCATGTTTTTGTGTCCTTCTCTTGTTCCAGCCTACCGAGGAAGCTGGAGTCGCTCCTACTGTTACTAACAGGAAGACAGCACTGATTACCAAGATACAAAAAGAGACATTGCCATTTCAAGAACTCCAAATATCTCTCATATTTTGCTGCCGGCGATGGAAGGTGCAATCTTTCTCACCCTTTGGGACTGCAGCTGAAGCAGGGTGTGTGGAAGTGTCTGTGTGGGTGGCACCACTGGACCCTCTGACTGAGCGTTGGGAAAAGCCAGAATTGAGCTGACAAAGACGAAAGCCAAAAAACCCCTCTCTCCCTCCCTCCCTCCAGCCACGGGCTCCTTCCCGGGGTCCTGGCTCTGCTGCTCGAACTGACTTTCCGTGGAAGTCCTGGCTCTGCTGCTTGGGATAGCTCTCGGCTTTGCTCACGGAGCTCTGTAGTGATTCAGGTCAACTGAACGTCTCCGGTTCCCTGCTACGCAGGCAGCACATCGCTTCTCTGGAGAAGTGCCCGTCTCCTGTTTTGTATGTCCCTCATTTATATTTGTTATTCATAGTTATTTAAAAATCTGTCTCGGAAAAAAAAAAAGATTTTAGGAAGAGTTCCAGAGGAGTAACCCACGAAAAGATAAAAGTGAATGAAAAGGAAGCGGTTTGTTCCGCCAGCACGGGGTACAGCCAGTGGCCGAATGTCCCACGGCCCAGCTGCGGGGAGAAACCTGAGGCTGTGTTTGAACCCTCCAGCAAATCAAGTTGTGATTTTGGGGGGAGTTTTCAGCAGACCGTGGCCCCCAGCACCATGAGAAAAACGGCACAATAATTTATAATTTGCTGTCCTTAAGCGATGACAAAAAATTTAACATTGTCCCAACAAAAATTTCGACCTGGGAAAGAGGGGGTGGGACACAGGTTCTCCCGGCCCCGCAGGTGCTGGGCTGGGGCAGGCGGCCCAAGGCAACACAGGAACTGGGGGAGAAGGGAGCTGAGCCCGGGAGGCTGGCTCTGGAGCCGGGAAGGAGAAATGGATCCTCCAGAAACAGGCGAAGGAGGGAGAATCAGGAAGAAATCCCAGCGCTGTGAGTCGCCAGGTGGGAGCTGCAGCCGAGCACCCGGAGCCAGGGCTGGCCAGGGGGGACAAGGACAGGCTCCCGTCCACGGCTTTCCACGGCCACCATGTCACCGAGGTCCCCCAGGGCAGGATGCGGGGGGAACTGCCTTCCCCTGGGAGCGTGAGGCTGGAAGCAAAACCAGAGCCCCGGAGAGGTAAGAGCGGTTACGGGGAAGCCAGCTGGTCGGGGATTACACACACCATGGCCAGAAAAACTGTCCCAACACAGAGTAGGCTGTCAGGTTGTGGTTCCCAGGGTTTCAGTGCAATTATTCTCTTTACAGCTAAACAGTTTTATCTTTATGCTACACTTTGTGTGTGTGTGTGTACACGTGTGTGAAATGGAGAGCTGTGAGACTGCTCCTTGAAGGAGTCCCTGAAGGTGTGTGCTTGAGGAAGAGGAGTAGTTGGGTTGGTGACTCTTGCTGGGGTCACTTCTCCTGCACCAGGGCTGCCCCTCTCCACATGAACCTGTTGGTTTGGTAGATAATTACTTTAAGTTTCTTTTGCATTGATCCCATAGCCAAACTGATTCTTATTGGTGTGCTTTAGTTGGCAGAAGAGGTTGGGTTTTTTTAAGATTAGCAGCCCATTTTTCTAGAAAGGATCCACAGGGGAGATGATGAGCTACTGCAGCTCAGATTTGCCTGTAGTATTCCATCAGCTGCCTTCTGTGTATATACATATATTCATGCATTTTGAAAGGGGTTGCAAATGGCTTTCTTCACAGGGGTAGGGAGCTAAGGCTAACGAGCTACATTATCAGAATGCTAATTGGCAGGTCTTTGCTGTGCAGGATGACCCGAAACATCTTTGTTTAAAGTGAACTGAGCAGGGGAAACCCAAGGCTTTATAAGAGTCTGAATGAGCAAACAGCATTTGTGGGAAGATGGAGAGAAAATGAGCCAAAGGCTGCTCATTTCTGCTGCGCTGTAACTCTGGTGTGCCTCCCTCCATCTCAGGAAAGAGCAGGATTTGGCTCAGGAATAATAGAGGGATTTCCTGCAGATTAATAATCGCCAATTTGTGTCACAGCGTGGGGTGTGTCATTGCACTGTGTTTCTGCTTTAATGGGTCAGGGGGTGTTACAGACTGAAATGCGTAGAGGCGACAATGTCAGTCTGAATTCCCAGAGGAGATGAGATGAGATGGGATGGGATGGGATGAGATGGGACAGGATGGGGTCCTCAGGCAGGAGCAGCGATGACGGAGCTTGAGGACAGGCTGAGCCCAGCACAGACCCGAGGCGCGTCTGGGGAGTGCTCTGAGCACGGGAGAGCTCGTTGATGAAGAGGCTGCTGTTTGCTGCTTCCTGAACTCCCACAGCAAAGCAATCTGAAGCTGCTGAGATCTTCCTTCTAAGCAGAGCATCTGGGTTATTATGGCAGTAGCTCTTCGTTGTGCTTCCAGGGCAGCACCTGGGGCAACCCTTTACTCTCTCTGCGACCAAGAGGCCCCCGGTCCTGTTCTGTTGTACCTGAGACACAGCGTAATTAATAGGGGTGTTCTCATGTCTGTGAGGGGTAGAAAAGAGTTCTCAGAGTGTAAACACCCTGTAAACTCGTGCACAGCAGCAGCAGCTCTGTGCCGCGCCTCCTTCCCCCCCAGGACCGTCCATCCCATGTCTTTCTCTTGGAAAGAAAACTGGAGTCCCACTCCCTGCAGAGCCCAGAGGATCACGCAAGGGAGGTGCTCTGTGCTCCATAAAACCCTCCTGTGTGTAGGGTGTCTGAGCCCCACAGCCACCACATGTCTGCGTGTGTTCAGCACACGTATGTACACGGTGGGGCTGGTACACACAGGGCACGTGTCTGCTCCTCCGGCCGGGAGAGATCCTGGATAAACCTCCCCGGGAAAGCAGAACGTGGCCGAGAAACTCAAACCCCGTAACGGCCTCACGCAGGTCTGGAGGGGCAGACGTGGGAAATTTCCATCTGTCGGTGGCTTTTTCTGAAGACAGATTGTCCCCATGGCCAGTCTCCTCCTCCTCGTAAACAAGGTGACACCCCAGAGGTACGAGGAATTGATGACAGCAGTGTCAGAAGGGCTGTGGAGGAGCCCCCAGTGTGCATTAGCGATGCTGCTGCTCACCGCGGTGTTAGGACTGTGAAATGCTCACACATCATCAAATCAAGGCAACCTTTTCAACCCACGCTAATTGTACCGAGAGAGGGAATGGCGAACCCTAAAGGCTGTAGATCTATAATTTAGCAGATTTATGAGAGTGCTAATTGTAGCTACATCTCCTGGAAGGCGCGGTGGAACGGTGACCTGGGAGGGAGCGCTGCCCATCGCTGGCTGGAGCAGCCGCCCCCAGCCCCACAGAGCCGGGGGTCCCGCAGCACCCCGAGGTGGGGGCTGACGCCTGGCCCCGGGTTCCTGCCCTGGGGCTGCCTGTCCCCGGGAGCTGCCGGGGCTGTGGCCGGTGTCAGCCCGCGTTTGCTGCCCCGACTCCCCGTTTACAGCTTGGCTCCCCCCCCTGCTCCCAGCCCTCCCTTTTCAAATGTCAGCTCTTGGCGCCACGGCCGAGCTCCTCTCCGTGTCCTGCTGACCTGTAATTGGAGGTAATGCTGGGGAGCAGCCAGGATGTTCCCGTCTGTTTGTTATTTCATCTGTCGGAGCGGTTCCAGCGGTTGGTTCCGTGCCCCACAGAGCCCCACTGAGCCCCACAGAGCCCCGCTGAGCCCCACAGAGCCCC
>JAOQGH010000002.1:38339456-38396027 GCA_025769975.1 Gallinago jamesoni
GAGGGGGCTTGGAGCAACCTGGTGTGGTGGGAGGTGTCCCTGCCCAGGGCAGGGGGTGGCACTGGGGGGGCTTTAAGCCCCTTCCCACCCAAACCATTCCATCATAACTGGGTGTGCAGAGGACCGTGCTCCTTCGCTGTTGAGGTGGGAACTACCCGTCCTTGGGTGTCATGGGGAAAGGTGTGGACGGGGGACACGGTCTGCGCTCTCACCTTCAGGCAATGTACAGCCCAGTCATGGAAATGGATTTGGGAAGCTAAAGGAATGGTTTTGGGCACCCTGAGTCAGCTGCCTGATGTACAGAGAAGTGTTTAAATAAAAACATCGAAAACTGGGCTTGTAGGATGAAACCAAGCTTTTAGGCTTCCCATGGAGGTCTCGTTATAATTCCTGCACAGCCTGAAGTGTCCGCGGGATGTGGGTTGCTGGAAACCAGGCCATGCAGCAGGAATTCATGCATTTCATTAATACTTATTTCTATGTTTGGAACTACATTTTGCTTTCAGATATGCAAATGCAGAGCTAAATGACTTCGATGAAATTTGCAGTCTTGCAAGCAAAGGCTTAATTGGTCAATTAACATAGAAATTTGCAGTGAATTTCCTATTAAAATGCCGAGTGGCTGCAGCAGTGTAGCTTTTCCGAGCTCCTACCGGGTATTTTTCATATGCACATTCCCATGAAATACAGCTTGTTTGTAATTTGGCTGCAGTTCGGGATTCGTTGCTGCCTCTGTCCCTATAAAACACAGGGGCAATTCTCGGCTTTGACTTCACGCTTCATCAACCATCTCTTATCTCAGAAAGGAATGAGGGCTGTGCAGGGCTGGATGCAAAGCACTGCACATCTGCTGCTCTAGGTTAATAACAGTGCACTAAATCATAGTGCTCTGATATTAAAAAACTCCAGTTTGTAGCCTTAGCACTAATACATTGATTCAAACACATTTATCAGAAGGAAATCGGGGATAAACCATAAATTGAAACCACCTCTGGGGGGAGGAATCAGCTTGGAGCAATGCATTTCATTTGGTGAATTTGGAGCAATTTGCAGAGAGCACCTGGGTCACGATTGGGCTGAGGGTTGGTTTTTGGTTCCTGTCCATCCAGAGATCGGGGTGAATTGTTGTTCATGGCTCCAGGCTCTGGGGGACCGTCCCCATTTCAGCCCGTAGATTGCTTTGCTCTCAGTCCAACTCCAGCCTGTACAAACCCCCCATTTCAGACACCCCCTGCTCAGCCCCAACCGAGCTCTCCACAGGACACTTAACCGCACATTTAATTTTCTTTCCTCGAGGTGTGAACTCCTTCCTGGTTTTCATGGCATACAAAGACAAGCTGCAGTGCACCGATGCCCAGGTAACGCTGTCCGTGAGAGGTGTCACCCAGTCTGGGGGGGGGGGGGGGGGCAGTGATTTGTCTGAGGCTGGGCAACTCCCCTGTCTCTTGGCAGATGTATGAAATATTCTGCATTATCCGAGACCTGGGGGCCATTGCCCAAGTGCACGCTGAGAACGGGGACATCATCGATGAGGTACGGGGTTTGCATCCATTGAAATGAAAGGCTGACTGGAGTATTTTGGCTCAAGCGCTGCCTGTGAGGGGTGAGGGGTGAGGGGCGGGCTGTAGCGGGAGGGGGAGCGGTGCCCGCGCGCTCCTGCCCTTCGCTTGGTGCCCCACAGTGACTGGGGGACTGCAGACCCAGTGTCCCCATGTCCTGTCCCCACGCTCCCTGGGATAAGCTGAGTACCCAGGCCCTGTGGGGACATGCGGGTAATGTCCTTGCATCTGCTGCTGATGGAGTGTCAGGGTGTCACTGGTGTTGCCCAGTCCCATTCCATTGCCATCACCTCCAGGTACTTCAAAAAGGGGTTCTGTCCCCCTTCGGACAGGCTGTCCGTGTCACTGACCCCTCTTTCGTTCATCTCCACCCACCTAGGAGCAGAAGAGGCTGCTGGAACTCGGGATTACGGGGCCAGAAGGACATGTCCTCAGCCGCCCCGAGGAGGTAAGCTCTCCAGCCCCCCAGCAGAGCTGCTCGGGGGGTCCCACCCTCGGCCTCGGGGCGCTGGGACCTTGCTGCCCGAGCTGTGGTGTCTGCAGGTGGAGGCGGAGGCGGTGTACCGCGCCATCACCATCGCCAAGCAGGCCAACTGCCCCTTGTACGTCACCAAAGTGATGAGCAGGGGCGCTGCAGACGTGTTGGCGCAAGCAAAGAGGAAAGGTAACGCGCTGTTTCGTGTTTGCGTGTTAATTGAGCTCATTTAAATATGTCCAGGAATATCATTCTAGCTGCAAGGTTTAAGGACTCGTTATCACCCGAGTTCTCTCACGTTCTGCGGGTGCTAAGACATGGTGTTGGCTTTTCTCCGCAGCGTGTTGCAGAGCTCATTGCTCTGAGCTGGAGAGGGTGAGGAGATGTGCTTGAAACTTTGACACCTGGGTCTCAGTAGACGCAGGTGAAAAGAATGAAATCATTCACTTACAATCATTTGTCATTAGCTGAATGAAGAGTGGGTCTGGAGCAAACTCTGACTCCAAACTGGGGTAGAGGGGAAGGAGCTGGGAGCAATCCTGCAGGGAGCAGGGTGGGAGTCCCCTGAGGGACAGGGGGTCCGCAGCCACCTCTGCCCCAGCCCGGGAGTCTGCTGGGGGGACAGTGGTCTGAGCAAGAGGAAGGTGAGAGGGTTTGTAGGCACGGATGTGTGTTTGGCCTAAGGAGAACACAGAGGGATCTGGTTCTGAGAGCGTTTCCAGTGCTAGGAGATAATCTGGGGGATTAACGTGAGTTGAAGAAGGTGAAATAGCGGGCAGCCTGAAGGGGAGGGGGGCTGTGCTGTACCCCTGGGTGAGGAGGCTGCAGGACCCGCAGACGCGTGTGCCCTCCCCCCCGCAGGCACGGTGGTGTACGGCGAGCCCATCACCGCCAGCCTGGGCGCCGACGGCTCACACTACTGGAGTAAAAACTGGGCCAAAGCTGCCGCCTTCGTCACGTCCCCCCCCATCAGCCCAGACCCCTCCACGCCGGATCATCTCACCTCCCTCCTGTCCTGGTGAGTTCCTGCCGGGACAGACCCCTGAGCGCATCCCTCCTGCCTGCATCCCCCGCGCATCCGTTCGGGCGCCGGGTCCAGCCCCGGCATGGCCTGCAGAGTGGGGCTGGACCGGGGGGCAGTCTCCCTGGCACACCCCCCAAGATTTCCCTGGTGGGTAACAGCCTCCAGCTGCCCGGGACACCCCTGTCTCCCCCCTCCCCAGGCACAGGGGGGTGCAGCACAGAACAGAGGCTTGCACACACGCACCCTTCCCCTTGGCACTATAGTCAGAGTAGGGAAACTAATCTGGCATTTGGCACGCTGTTCCATGCCAAAAGAAAAAAATCTTTGGAGTTTTGGGCCAGGTGACTCTTTCAGAAAGAGTCTAAATTGTGCTTTGATGAAGCCAGGTAATTTTTACCAGATTTTCCCTGTAAAAGTCAGGCTGGTGCTGCCCAGTTGCTCCCTGAGGAGCGGAGCAGGGAGCAGTGTCCTGAGGGGTGCCCGGGACACCCCAGCTCGGGGGGACGGTGACCGCTGTGTGTCCCGGGACACACACTCCAGCACTGCCCTGGCACTAGAGCAAGAGGAAGGACTTTTATCAGAACCAGAGTTGGGCATTGGAAAAATTTTAAGATGTGCGAGACATGAGCATTTAGGGCAGATCTCAATGCAGTTGCTATTTATATCTCAGTTCATCTGATATTTTCTAAAAAGAGGCAACAAAACACAAGCGTGGCTCAGTCTAGCACAGCTTTGACAGGAACCTGGAGGCTGCTCAAGCTGCAGACCCTGGGTCCTCTTCCTGCCCTCCTGGACCCCTGTGGTGTGTGAGGGCACATAACATTGGGGTTTATCCCAAATAGTTAACCATATCCTTGCTTTAAAAGCAACCTTGCTTGGAGAACCGTTTCCCAAAATAATCCAAGGTTGGGATTGGTGGAATTGGAAGGTGCAAAGATTAAACATTAAAATAACATCCAGTTTAGGAGAGAATACACCTCGTGCTTGTGAGGCTGATTCCAGCGCTCGGTTCCCGTATAAATCAGTGGAGTGAGGTCCCTCTGTAAAAATTGCCTTTTAACTTGATTTTTATTGGCATTTACGGATGGCAGCTCACCTGCCTTTACAATTCTTGTTGGTGAAACCACCCTGTACCAAACAGACAGAGCACAGAGTTCCCGAGCCATTAGTGGCTCATGAGCCCTCCGGGAGTGGGTGGCTTTTGCCTGCCAAGAGGAGCAGTGTCACCGGGGGGAGATGGTGGTGGCAGTGCTGGGGAGGTGGTGGCAGTGCCTCCCCTGACCTCCTCTGCTGCCCTTTGCCCAGCGGGGACCTGCAGGTCACCGGCAGCGCTCACTGCACCTTCACCACGGCGCAGAAGGCAGTGGGGAAGGACAACTTCACCCTCATCCCCGAGGGAACCAACGGCATCGAGGAGCGGATGTCCATCATCTGGGAGAAGTGCGTGGTAGGTACCGCAGTCACGTCGGGTCCTTGTGAAGCTGTGGGTGCATGGGAGCGTGTGCCAGGTGATGTCAGCATCCTCATTAATGTAAAAGAGCCAGGGGGTGTGACATCGTCTAGACTGTCACTTCAGAGGAGCTTGCTAATGAAGAGAGAAGATGTGACACTCGAATGCCTTCAGAGTGTCTTCAAAGGCTTCGGGAGGGGGATCATCCCCCCGCTTTCACTCACAGGCACAGGAGAAAGTCTCTCCAGCACTTTCTCCTGGGGGTAGGACGTGGTGCTCCTCTGCCCTGGTGCTTGCAGGAGCCCCGGGGAGGCAGATGGGGACAGGGTGTCTCTCCCTTGGTGGCCATGGCACTGTTCAGGCTCAGTTCCAGTCTTTGGTCATTGAAATATCCTTAACCACCTTTGGTGAGTGTGAGGTGTCCGGGTCGGAGCCCAGCAGTGCAGGTCTTGTTTTTCAGAGACCTTCTATTTCACAGAGCCCAGGGGAAACAAAAACCTCTATTGCATTATTTATCCGACAGGGACAAGGCTCAGCCCCCACATCTCCCTTTTACCTGTAATTACAGCCCTGTCGTAGTGTGGATCTTCAGGCAGGGTCTGGCCATGGGAAGGGGGCCGCTCCCCACAGCTGGGGGCTGGGGGGGGGGTTCTGGGGATGATCCTTCTCCCTTCTCTTTCCCAGGTCCCCGGGAAGATGGATGAGAATGATTTCGTAGCGGTGACCAGTACCAACGCCGCCAAGATCTTCAACTGCTACCCCAGGAAGGGACGTGTCGCCGTGGGTGCTGACGCAGACCTGGTTTTGTGGAACCCCAAGGCTTCTAAAATCATCTCAGCAAAAACCCACAACCTGGTAAAATATTTACCAATTATTTTCTTGACCTGGTTTTTAGAGCCAGAAGAGAGCAGCAAAGCAATGTATTTCTTCAGATCAGAAAGATCATTCAGCAGGGGAGGAGTGTTCATGAGAATAAAGCGATGAAGGAACTTGCATTTCCTTCTTAAAATACCAGAAAATGCAAATACCTCTGCTACTGTAAAGCTGGAGGGTTGTCGGGTGTAGGTAGGATTATAACTGAGTTGCAGAGTGTTTTGAGGATCTAGTTCCTCCCCAGCAGTTTGCTTTAGTTCATCCAATTAGAAGAACCTTCTTATTTGGAACATGGAGGGTTATTTAAGTACAACGAGGAGCAATGTGCAGATGTGGGGTTGTGTGTGTAGTTGGGTAAACCTTCACCTTGTCTTCGTCAGCCTGAGCCATACTGAGTGTCCTGGTTTGTTCTTTCCAGAACGTGGAGTACAACATATTTGAAGGCACAGAGTGCCACGGGGTTCCCACCATGGTCATAAGCCAAGGAAGAGTTGTTCTCGAAGATGGAAACCTCTTTGTCACCCAGGGGTCAGGTCGCTTCATTCCGCGAAAGACGTTCCCTGATTTTGTTTATAAAAGGATAAAGGCAAGAAACAGGGTAAGGAGCATTTTATTTGCAGTGATCCCATATTTTCGTTGCAATCTCTCCATGTTACTGTGTTGCAGGCGCCCTCACAGTAAGCTTCCTGGTGCAGTAGGCAACAGAAACAAAAATGTTATTATTTCTTCTTAGGCCTTGGAAATCTGTAATGTTGTCAGGTAACCACTTTGTGTGTGGCTTGGCATGTTAATCAATAACGCCTATTTCAGTATTATAACTAGTAATACTAGTATTATTGTATTACATATAGTATTATATATAATAATACTAGCATTATTAGTATTATTTGCATATGATAAAGTTATAAAACAAAAACATGACTTCTAGCAAAGCTGGGTTGGTTTGTTTTGCACTGAGGTAGACGGGAGGAATTCCTCTCCCACCTCTCCTAGAAAAGTTCATGTTGTTGCATTCCCAGAGGCTGCCCTGCCTCTCCCAGAGGCCGAGGGATGTAGCGTTGGGCAGTTCCTGGAAGGGCAGTGAGACAGACCCTTGGGTGCTCACAGCGTGACAGCCCTGCCCCGTGCCCCGCGAGGCGCTGCGGATGGAGGCAGAGCAGACGGGGAGGGTTTCTTCCGTTAACGCGTTCGGGCAGGCAGGCTGGGCGCTCTGCAAACGGCCCGGGGGCTGCCTCTGCCAGATCTCTATCTGTCATCTGACCAGAGCTTTTGACAGCGCTGGGGTCAATGGCTGCACTGGAAAACACTGAGCAGGGTGTTTTCTTCACAAGATACTCAGCAAGAGGCAGACAAGGGTCATGCAAGAGAAACAATTCTACAGAAAATTGTATATACGTCTTGATAACCTATTGGTCTGTGCCTCTTTAATTTGAAACCCAGCACTTTTCATCCTCAAACCAAGTCCCTTCTGACCCTGTGGTTGTCCAAGGGCTGTCACTGCTCCCCTGGGAGGAGAAACAGCCCAAAGTGAATGGGTGATGAAATGGTGCTAACGAAGTCCTCAGGCTTTGGCAGCCGTGAGTGCCCAGGGCCGAGCTCACCCTCCCTGCAGGAGGACGTGATGGTCATACCGGGTGACACCGGCTGGGACGTGTGCCCCTGGGTTGTTGCCTGCAGGGGAGCACAGCCCCCCCCCCACACGCTGGGCACCCCCTGGCTGTCTCTGAGAGCCCCTTTTTCCAGGGGACAGGACCTTTGTAGGGGGTGCAGCACTATATTCCCGGGGGGTCCAGAAGCACCCTCTGCCTGGTGTTGAGGATGGGAAGAGCTGCGGGCTGCCCTCTGCCTGGGGGGTGTCTGGTCTCCTTTGGGGGTGCAGCCTCCCCAAAACCCCTCAGTAAGGGGCTGAGCACAAACGGAAGGACAAAAAGTCATTAGTTGTAGATTAGGTCTGGTTCTTGTTCACCTTCGCTTAAATACGTGCCTTTCACCTCTGCTTCCTCCCCCGGCAGCTGGCCGAGGTCCACGGTGTCCCCCGGGGGCTCTACGATGGACCCGTCCAGGAGGTCCTGGCGAGCGCCAAAGCCCCCACCCCGGCGTCCCGGATGGCCCCCTGTGCCGGCAAAGCCCAGGCTGCTCCCGTGCGCAACCTCCATCAGTCGGGGTTCAGCTTGTCTGGTAGGACTGGGGACCCCGAAAATCGGGGGGCTGCAGGGGGCGGGGGGGGGCTGGCTTGCACGGGCTGGACGAGTAAAGGGGTCAGTTGCTCAGTAAAAAGCAAGTCTTGGTGTTGCTGAGGGTGGTGGGAGCCTGGCCCAGGTTGGCCAGAGAAGCTGTGGCTGCCCCATCCCTGGAGGGGTTCAAGGTCAGGTTGGAGGGGACTTGGAGCAACCTGGGCTGGTGGGAGGTGTCCCTGCCCAGGGCCGGGGGGGCACTAGGAGGGCTTGCAGGTCCCTTCGAAACCATTCTGTGATTCTATGATATATTGTTTAATAAATGTTCAAGGTCCCACTTGTTATTATAGAGAGACTGTTTATTTACAGTAAAGCCATTTATAATGTTTTCCAGAAAGAAGCAATAAAAAATAAATACATTCAGGCAAATAAAGCCATGCCAAGCTGTACTGTGATAATATAGTGGCCAAAATGATATATAATGAAACATTAGTATTTCCCACAAGGGGAAGGGTTTATGATTTGTGCATTTGGAGCAGTGGGACCCCCCCCCACAGCACTGACAGCACCCCTATGCCTTTCCTCTCCCCCAGGCTCACAGGCAGATGACCACATCGCCCGGCGCACGGCTCAGAAGATCATGGCCCCACCAGGGGGCAGGTCCAACATCACCTCGCTGTCCTGACGGCACCACCAGCGTGGCTGTCCTTGCTGCCACCACCCCTGGGGCCAGCTGGGCAGGGGACGGTGGGTCACCTTAGGCTCAGGATGAACATCCAGCGTTCCTCAGCTGCCCCAGCCCCTCCTTATCCTCAGTAGAAAATAGAGGAACCCCCCCTCCCGAGAGGTAGCGATCCCGTCTCCGTCTCTCCCAGTCTCCTTCTCCAGTAGCTCCTGGGAAAGCCCTTCCCTCGTGCATGTGGGCACCAAGCTGTCCCCGCGCTCAGCCCAGCCGCTGGCCCAGGAGGGAATGTGTATTCCATTTTGGCTGGAATACACTCCTTTCTAGTAGCACCCACTGCCCTTTCCTAGTCCAAGGACTCGTAACCGATAAGCCCTTCCCACTGTGATTTTCATACAGTGTCACACCTCACTTTGCAGCATCCCCAGGCACATCTCCCCACCGCAGAGATCTCTGCTCCTGCAGTGGCTGTCCGTCCCAGCGGGGGGACAGTCCCCAGGGGCAGGATGGGGGGGGGCTCCTGGGACCCCCAGCCACCAGGGGTGCACTGGAGGGGGGGGGGGCTGCACTCTTTCTTTTAGGCTTTTTTTTAAAGATTATTTATACAGTTTTTCAAGACCCAACTGTAAGTAAGTCTTATAACCAGTAACAAGGCCGGTTGCCTATGCCAGACTCTTTTATAAAGGATATTGTAGTCCATTTATTATATTTAAAGGTATGTACAGTGAAGGTGAACCTCTGCACCACACGGCTCTGCATGTACCTCCGACAGAATGGCTCGCCATTCGTTTTCTCTTCCTTGCTTTGAATAAAGTTTGTTGGAAATCGTAGAACGGGGGAAGTAGTTGATGCATCCAAGTCGATTTTTGTGTTTTCTTCCTTTGGGCTTTTATGGATGGAGGTTTGTAACATCCCTTCATGACTTGCAGGTCACTGACTCCCCTTTCACAATGAAAAGAGGCTCGTTATTGGCTGTAGGGGAGCAATGGAGAATCCCACCTTTCTCCTTAGACCTGCTCAATCGCATTCAGTGCCACGGAAGCCTCTGCAAATAAAGCTGAAATACCCGATGGGGGCCTGAGTTCCCCACTGGGCCACCAGCACTTGGGATGCCCATGAGAGGCAGCTGTGTCCGTGAGCTGCAGGGTCTCCTCAGGCAGTCAGACACCCCTTTCCAGCTCTCCCTGGAACCAGGGAGTGAAAACGGGAACAAAAGAGTTGTGGAAACAGGAGCAGGCAGCTGCTCCATGGGTGAAAGCTGAACCGTGCTGCTCAGCAGCTCTGGATACACAAAGCCACCAGTCAAATCTGAATGAATGTATCAGTAGCTGAATTCACAATTTAAAACAGGAAGGGATACTGTTTTGGTGGTTTGTATGTGGGGTTTGGTGTTTTTTTTTCATTATCTGATCTGAAGTACTTCTCCCAGCTTAATGCAATGACCTTAAATACCTTCTGCATCAAACGTATATCACCTGGTCTGGTGGGAGGTGTCCCTGCCCTGGGCAGGGGGTGGAACTGGATGATCTTTAAGGTCCCTTCCCACCCAAAGCATTCTGTGATTCTAGCATATATAGAAACACATTTGTTCATATATTTTATATTTAATGTTAAACAAATTAGGTTTTTTCATAGAATCATTTCGGTTGGAAAAGACCCTTGGGGTCATCGAGTCCAACCATCTACCCTACTCTACAAAGTTCTCCCCTGCACCATATCCCGCAACACCACATCTCAACGACTCTTAAACACATCCAACACCACATCTCCATGACTCAACCCCCTTCCTGGGCAGCCTATTCCGATGCCCGACCACTCTTTCTGTGAAAAATTCTTTCCCAATGTTCAGCCTAAACCTACCCTGTTGGAGCTTGAAGCCATTCCCTCTCATTCTGTCACTAATTACCTGCGAGAACAGACCAGCACCAGCCTCTCTCCAGTGTCCTTTCAAGTAGTAGTTTCAAGTTGTAGAGTAGTTGTAGAGATTCATTTTTATTTTTCCTGCAACTGCACAAAGACGACTATTTACTTACTTCCTACGTAGAATTTTAAAGTGATGGCAGTGGAAACGGCATCAGGAGTGGGAAAGATAGAAGTTACAGCCCGCTGGCAGTGACCTCTCCCAGCGGCCCCGGCATCCACGGGGTGATGGGGCACCCCCGGCAGCTTGGTAGCGCATAGCAAGGGGAGTTCACTGTTCTCTGTCCTGGGAACATCCCTTTCTCCAGCAGCCAGGCTCATTAGTCAGAGGTACCTCAGGACAGCGGGGACCTGGCAGGGGATGGAGATGCTGTCCCCTCTCCCAGCATCGCCCTGCAGAGGGGTTTTGGTCCCTCCCTGCATGGCACCAGCCGAGCTCCTGCTTGTCCTGCTCCTTCGAAGAGAGGCTTTCCCTTCTCTGTCAGGGAGCCATCCATCCATCCACCCACCCATCCATCCATCCAAACCATCCATCCCTGAGGTGGGGTCCCGGGCAGTGCAGAGCCCCCACTTCTGTGTAGCAGGGGGCTGGGAGCGTCTCTGCAGCCCCCCCGGTGCCGGGAGATGCTGAGCAGAGCCAGCCGCCTGCGAACGAGCCGCTGGGAAATGAAACCACCCAGGGCACAAACACACGCTCCCTCTTTGGCCCTAATTCCTTGGGACAGTTTCCCTGCAGGCTGTGGGTCAGGCCGAGGCGGGCGAAGGGAGCGGGGAGACGCTCCGTGCCCTTGGCCGAGGGCTGGTGCCCTGGCAGGGGGTTGGACTGGGGGGGGTCTGCAGAGGCCCCTGCCCACCCCTGCCAGCCTCGGTTCTGTGATTGTCCTCACCCCTTCTCCTGCACCTTCTCCCTGCCCTGAGCCGAGGGATGAGTGACCCGGCTCCCCCAGTGCCCTTTGGGGACACAGGAGGGGTCACGCCAGGCACAGCCCCGCCGAGGCACAGGGCTGCCCATCGCCAGCGAAGGCGTCTGCAGAGAGAGACAAGTTCAAGCTTATATATTGATTTGTCTCGTTCCTTTACCACTTCCTTTCAAGTCAGGAAGAGCCCTTGTAGATGCCTTCTACACCGGTAACGCAAACCAGCACAGTGCGCCAACAACCATCGTAAATAACTCGAAGCACTGATGAGGGATGAAAGAGGAAAAGCAGAGACCTTCTGACAATCCCCCGGGCCGCTTTTATGGAGTTTAAGGCACAAAACCCAGGGTTGTGCAGTGAAATACTAAAATGCCGGTGCCTCAATGGGGGGTGCTGGGCACAGGGACCGTGCCATGTCCCCTGCGCTGGGGCATCCCGGCACGTGGCACCCTGCTCTCCCGTCCCAGCCCAGACACTAACCCAGCACCAGTCCCTTACAGACCCAGTGACTAGGAGTGGGTCCCCCGGGCAGGGGACACTGCCGCCAGGGGCAACCCCGGCCAGTGGCCATGGCCAGGGCACTCCTCATCCTCACCCAGACCCCAAAGCCACCATCAAAGGGCCCTTGGCCCCCCTGCCATAAAGACAGACTCTCCCCAGGGAATTACAAACACCCTCTAACTGACACTGGGAGGCTGCAAAGCATCCGGATTCACCTGGTCCCTTTTAAGCTGTTTTGCAGTTTTTAAGGAGTCTCCCGGTTCCTGCAGCTCCCGGCGCAGCCCTGGCTCTGTGCTGACGGGGAGCGTCCCACCGGGGGCTGCCAGGCCTTCACAAAGCTTTCAGCGCTTCGATGCACCGCCCCACACCACCAGTCTGCAAAAAATAACCAAAAAAATTACCTGGATGTTGACCCGCTGGCTACGGGCTGTGACACCCGGCGGCTGCTGGCCAGGACGCTCCGGCAGTAGCCACCAGGGCACATGGCAGGCTGGGGGGCTTCTGGCCAGGACACCCACCCCTGTAATTTGGAGCTAAACAGCTCCAGCCTGTGAGGTGCAAACAAGAAATGTAATTATAACATCCACCTGTTGCAAGATTCAGTGCTTTGGTTTTTTTCTACGGGTCAATAACCTGGAAATGACAACAAATACTTGGCAATGTTAAAAATACGCATTTATTACTCCACAGATGCAATGGCTTCTTCCAGTATCTGCAAAAACACAAACTTGTCATAACTTAAATATTCTGTGACATGGTCGAGTTTTCATGCAATAAAATTACAGAAATGTATTAACATAAAATACAAAGATATACTTTATACATATTTCCACTGAAATAGTTTTTTAAAATACCCTACCAAGGCATCGGGATTTCAGTCCTATGTCAATGTTCATATTATTAGCCTTTTTACTATTATTTTATTACTCTTATTCTCTTTTTGGCAAGGTGTAGAGTAATAAAAAATTGGCAACAGAAGAAACATCAGGACCTGATCTGGCATTTGTTTTCTACGCAAAATTCCCAGTGAAGTTTGTGGAATTCAATGGAAACACTAAAAAATATGCAACTTCGCAAAACTTCATAATACAACAGAGATAAGAAAACAGCCTCATGGCAAGGAATTTTAAGGAGAATAATTTATAGGCGATGTAGACTTTTCACAGCGAATAATGACACGCCCTGTATAAATCCGTCATACAAAAAATACATGTATTTAAATATTTATCTACAGAAAGTTATTGTACTCGGGTGGCAGTGGGGATGTAAACGAGAGCTGCTGCTGACGCTGCGCGGGGGGTTTGGGACCGGGAGCATTTCACACCGCTCCAGGCTCTAACGCGGGGAGAGAGTATCGGGAGAGGGGGGGCTCGGGGAATTTCGCACCACGTGCTCCCCCCAGGACCCAGCCCGGTGGCAGAGAACCCCAGAGCTCCTGCAGAATAGGATCTAGCTGCATCTCATACATGGAACATTTTGGTCCAAAAATAAGTGATGCTACTTGTCCTTCTGACAGTCCAAACTTTTGCCATTATTTACAGAAAGATGATAAACAGCAACATGGATCTTACTGAAAAAACCTACCCACAGCGGTGGAGTAAATCATCCCTAACCTTTAATTCCTGAATAAATACTCGGGTTTGACCCTCCTGCAGCTTCTCCTGCCTCACCTGAACCCCGTCAGGCCAAGAGGTGGGTCTCTCGTGGCAGCAGGGTTATCAGAGCGCTCTGATGAGAAGCTAATTAGGTGATCAGAGTAATGAGGTGACCCTGGCACCAGCAAACCGGGAGTTTGGCGGGTGGGGGGACAGGGGGTCAGAGCTGGGGAAAGGTGCAGGAGAGAGCACTCTCTCAGACCTCCTCCCCCACACCCAAACACTTCTTTTGAAGGCTTCCATGAAAATCTGGTTCTGCACAATTTTAGCCACATTCTAATGTCCACATAAAACTGTGGAAAATAAATGTGCTGTGTCACTTCATTTGTATAAAATTGTTTCATACCAGTTGTGCCTTTCTATTTTATTCACCAAACCCAAAAACGCAGCAAAATTTGTCCTGAAAGAGCCTGCAAATGTTAGAAATATTTTGAATCCATTTTTGCCTTAGGAATACAGAGTAAGGATGCAAACCCTGCGCTCTCCTGACGTCTGGCAGCAAAGAGATGTCGATGGTTTGAAGGCGAAGGAACCCCCGCAGCAGAGCAGCCGGACGCTGCAGCAGGACCCATGGCTTGTTTTCAGCAATAGTAACCAAAAGCCACTCTACAGCAGATTAAGCAACTAATATAGTGAAGGCTTCTGAAACAAGAAGAAAGGCAACATCCACAGCTGGACACAGGTAGAGAGATCTCCCGTCTCAGTAAGGAGTTAAAACACAGGTATTGGTAAATTATATACAGTACTTCCACGTTACACTGGAAATTAAGTAAATCAAAGGGTGGAATGAGCTATTCCCCGCTCAGAACTGAGCAGCATGGCACAGCCACCCGCGTGGCCTCCAAGGAACCCTGAACCTGTGACACACCTTGTCCTGCGCAGAGGGACAGACAGCACCATCCCCTCGGGTCCGTCACACAGCCCCTGGCTGCTCGCAGCAGCTCAGCGAGGAAAGAGAGTATTTTAAATACATTCTGCATTTCAGTTATGTGGTTAATCACTACCCAGCCCCAGAGAATCCATGGAGTGCACAAAAGAACATTGATTTGCCCCAAGCTGGGAAAGGAATTGTGACAGGTGATGAGGACAAGGACGTGTCTGGGATGTCCTCACGCTGGAGGCTCCCAGGAGCTGGTGCCACCGTCTAGGCCCAGAGGAACCCAGGGCTGGTCCCACGTCCACGGGGACTGCTTGTCCCCACGGCAGCCTTCACGAGCAGGGAGTGGCAAAGTGAAATTCAAACCACCCTTTTATTCAGTCTTCCCCATCTCCGCACCCGCGCGGTGTCTTCTCTGGGGCCCAAGGACATAACCTCTTCTCGTGTCACCTTACGGTATTAAAAACATGTGCAGATCAGCAATCTGACATTAAAAAAGAACAAGTACAGAAGTTGATCTACCTCCCTCGACAAGTTGCATAGCAAGTATCTTTACCCACGACAGGCAACCAGTGTGCCGAACTGGCCAGCCGTTAAACCCAGGAGGGCAGTTCTGTAAGAACTATCTGTTTTGCTACAGCTTGGCAGGATGTTGTCGGTGGCATCTCCGGTGGCACCGGAGGACAGCCTGTGGTGCTCAGCGCGACCTGAGAACGGGTTTTCGGGGCGGCACGGGCCAGTGGCCCTCGCCGAGTGGCTGCAGCCTAACTGCTGCCCGCCGAGGAGCAGACGGAGCCACACATGTTCAAGTTGGAGGTCTCGGACTCGGCCTCTGTCTCGGCTTCGTCGGTGGTCTCAGGGGGGGACACGGACTCGCTCGGCGGCTCTTGGCTCCTCTTTAGCCTGTGCAGAGCAGAGGGACCAGGCGTTACGGGGTCATCCCCGGATCCAACGCTCCGCAGGAGCGGTGCGAAGGTGGCCTGCAGTGGCCAGTGTGCCCCGGGGCTACCCAGGTACCGCTCTGCATGAGCTGCCTGTAGCACACCCACGGTAAAGGAGAGGACACACAGAGAGTCACGACAGGGACCGATGTGTCAGCAAAGCACGGCAAAGTGCTCTGAAATACCCCGCACCCACCTCCAAGGGTTCAGCTTTCGGGAGCGCTGCCCACCCAGACCTCAGCCAGAAGGGTCCTGTGCCCCCCGCCACCCCCCACCTCCCCACGGAGGGTCTCCTGCTTCGCCGAGGAACCCCACGTCACCGTGTCGGTGTGCTCCAGCACGGGGCAAGGCACCTGCTCAGCTCCAGCACCTTCCCTGCCTGCTCAGCACTCGCAGAGATTTCAGCACCTTCCTTGCCTTCATCTTCCAAAACACCATCCTCTAAAAGCTGGATGGATGAGAAGCTGCAACGGGGGAGCTGAAGCAGTGTCACAATCATGTGGTAAACCCCAGAACTGTCCCTGCAGCGTCTTTTGTTTGATGGTAGTGATTAATAATCCCTGATATTGTCTCCCTTTCTGGTGAGAACTGCTGTTCATATAGAGGCAGCACCTGAGCTCCCTGGCTGACACCAGTCACCCAGGCTAAGCCGGCAGTGAGATGTCAGGCACCGGCATCGATTCCTAAGGGAAGTCAGGAAAAAGAGCATTTGTTCCTTAACCAACAACACCCCACACACTCACTTCTCTCTGTTAAAGATGACAAAGTCTTGCTGGATGGCTTCAAGACATTCTTGGAGATAGTCATTTTCCTGTTGAGGAAGAACAACACAGGCATTAGCAGCCCCGTTTGCCCAGCATCGCTCCCTCCGGCGTCGCGGCGTTTCCAGCTGCACCATGGAGCCTCCCGGCCACCAGAAACCTCAGCCCAAAGACAGGATGGAAACAGCTCCCCAACTGCCTTCACGGCTCTCGCCGGTAGCCTGTTTCAGCTGAAGTGGGCAGAGCTCTCCACAAAACACAGACAGCCCACCGTTTTCCAAATAAACAGAGATAATACACAATAATCTGTACGTTCTGGTTTTGGGAGTGAGATCTGCCCGTGGGAAGGAACGGCATCACCGGGGAGAGACCAGCACAAAGCCTGTCTCTGGGAGCCCTTGCAAGAGCAAGGCAGAAAGTGGCACCTTGTCCCACAGAGGGCTGTCCCCAGGCGCCGGGCAGGAGGGACACGCAGGAGCAGGGGCAGCCCACACTTCGCATTTCTGCCTTTATTTCACCTCCTGCATCACCCCCGTCCAGGTGCAGAGGCCTCCTCTGAAGCCAGACTCCACCTCCAGCCTGAGCAGGGACGCCCATCTCCTGCCCATCATCTCCTGCCCATCACCTGCCCATCATCTCCTGCCCATCATCTCCTGCCCATCTACTGCCCATTATCTCCTGCCCATCGTCTCCTGCCCAGGCCCATCTCGCCCAGCCCTGCACCCCCAGCCAGGGGCCATGGCCGCGGGGAGGGACAGGAGTCTGGCCAAGGCCGTGGGTGCAGGCAGGCAAAGTGCCCCACGCTCTCTTGGCAGCAAAACCTGCGAGAGGTATTTGCAAATTTGCTGCCCTCGGACCAGGAAGGTCCTGGCCTTGCCAGGGGGAGCAACACTTGCTCCCCGAGTCTGGGGTTTGGGCAGCTCAGAGGCACGGTGCAGGGCAAGCAGGGATGGTGGGTGACACTCATTTGCTCTCACTGGCCTCCCCACACACCACCCTACCCGAAACAGCCCTTCCAGCCCCCAAAACAGCCCTCACAGCCCCCAAACAGCCCTCACAGCCCCCTGGGTGCTGCAGGATGGAGTACCAGCTTCCCTGCAGGAGCACTCCTGGGACGTGTCTGCTCTGTAAAGACGAGCTTGTATTTATTTCCCCAGCGATATGAAAGCACCGTGAGTCCCGCAGTGAAAAGGGACACAAAGGCCCTGCATCTCCACCTCGATTTCCTGGTGAATGGATGTCTCTCTGCAGAACACGCTCACTGACACACTTCTCCCACCCTCGTGTGCCGGCACCTCCGGCAGCGCAGCCAGGGCTCTCCTGGTGCAGGAGCCGGCAGAGCCACGGGCTCACCCAGAACAGCTCGTGTGGTCAGGGAAAACGGGGGACAGTTCCCCAAAACTGGGATGGACTGGTGGGATAATACTGTGTGGCCATCGCCAGTGCTTGGAGACAGTGCTCCCGTGTGATCCCATCCCAGCACAGACATGAGCAGCGCCTCTCGCAATGATGAACATCATAAAGATGTGTATATAATTTTTTAAAATTTTTCTCTTGACTGGTGTGCTCAGATCTATGGTTTTCATTTAATTTTCCAAAGTACAGATTGTTGTGAAAGAGTTTTATCCAACTTACATGAGAGGTTGTTGGGAAGACTCCATCAGGCAAATGTTTTTATCAAAATAAGCCTGCATTGTGGCAGTAACTACTGCTCTACACCCCCAAATTCAGCAGCGCAGCCTTTTTTCTCGACTGGCCATTACCCCAGAAACCACTTACGGACTGTGAGCTGTCTTTGCTGTTATCCCTCGACTTATTCTTCGCCAGCCTCTTCTTCTTCTTGTGCAAGGGCCTCGACTCCAGAATCATCTCCTCCAGCTCGAAGGTGGGGTCGCAGTGCAGGCGGCCCTTCTGCGGGGACATGGGACAGACACCGCGTCAGGCACGGCAGGGACTCTCCCAGCAAATACGCTCAGAAGCGAATTCTCCGTCAGAAAAGCCCCTGCCGGATGCAGCGGTTCCTCCCATGAGGAGAAGCGGGGACACGGGTGGCTCCTACTCACGTTGGGGACGAAGCCCGGTGCCACCCGCTTCTCGCTGACGTCGCTCCAGACCACGCCGGACAAGTACGCCGAGGCCTGGATGTCGGCCAGGCAGCAAAAGCGGTGCTCGGGGTTCACTGTCAGCAGCTGGGGAGAGAAAAGTGACCCCGTCAGAGGAGGAGGAGCCTCCAGGGCGTCCCGGGGGGTCCGGCCACGCAGCGACCCTCCTGCTGGGGGACATACCTGGCAGACACAAAAAAAGCACGTTAGAAAAACGTTGTGGAGATTGTGAAACCTTTAAAAAACAGCAGCATAATTCTAGGGACACTAATTATAGGTGGTTACAACCTTTTGGCAGAAAATAGTCAGCACTGAGCATTTTCCCTGTGCCGAGGCAGCCATGCAAGCAGCAGGTCACGGTACCTACAGCCACCCCAGCACGGGGACGGGGAAAGCACAGGGACGCTTGTGCAGGGTGCGGGGACAGGGCTGCCTCGGCCATCAGCTGCCACCTGGGGAACTTCAGGCACCTCTTCACAATACAAAGTTATCTTCCATCTTCCTGGTGAGATGTTTAATTCCCTCCCAGCCTCTAGAAGCCCGACTGCAGCCCAGCAGATGGCAATGTGAACCTGCCGAACGCTGCGCCGCAGCCGTAACTAACAATGCTGCTTCTCATCAAAACAAAATCTAATTTTGTCCATTGTCCACCCAACCTTAGCTTACACTGGAGTCACTGGGTACAGCTTTTTTATAGCACACCCACCAGCTACTCTTCTGAGTTCCCAAGCAGCCAGAAGCTGCAACCACAGCCTCCAATGCCAAACCACCAACTTTGTGGTGCAGAACCCAGAGAGCAGCAGATCATCCACAGGTACAGAACCCCCCAGACAGTTCTCACAACCACACACACCGAGTCAGAGCCTTCAGCCAGGCAGGACTGGTTAACACAGCATAGAATCACACAGAATACATAAAACCCGAATAACAATAACATAGAAGGTATTACACAAAACAGAAGATTAATCTGTGCTTAAGCCTGAACAAAGTAATAAAAATTATTCCTATTTCAATTTTACATTATTTATTAATATGCTGAACATTTTCCAGCTAGTCCCATGCGCACTGCAGCTCATGTACACTGTAAACCATGCCAGCAGGACGACTCACCTTTCTTAATAGAGCAACCATCTCTTTTGACCACGTAGAGGAGTACTGAACGCTGACGGTACTGAAGAGCTGAATCAAAGACTCCACAGGGTTGTTGGAGTGGATGTCATATGGCCTCTGGGGGCAAAAATGGACAGATGAGAAGACATTCCCTTTCCCCTCTGCAGTCATTCAGAAAGGGGGTTCTTAGACCCCGGCCCGGCCGGGAGCCCTACCCAGCCCCGCAGCAGCTCGTAAGCCATGATTCCCAGTGACCACCAGTCAACCTCGAAGGAGTAGCCCGTCCCACCGTTCATGAAGGAATGAAAAATCTCCGGAGCTGAAGAGAAAGGGCAAACGCAACAGGTTATTCACTGACCAGCTCGCTTCTGTTTCAGTGTTTCACGTAAGTCAGCACGTGAACCTTATGGCTATTTTTAAGCAGTAATGCCCGAGGGGAGGCTGTGCGAGCCGGGGAGAACAGCGGGAGCAGCAGCAGGGGTTATGGGGCAGCTGGGATTTGGGGTACAGATGGGGAGAGCCCCCCTAGTCCGGCAAGAGATGGCAGGAACCGCAGCAGGAACCACAGCAGGTCCCAGCCGGGGCCAGCAGGAGGGCAGGGTGGGATGGGGAGCGGGTGCTGGCAACGGTTCGCTCGCCCCAGGAGTTTCACTGTTCAAATGATTAGGCTCTGCTGGGTGAGTTGGGTGCATGCATTAACGTGCTAAATTAATTCAGTGCCTTTGTCACAGACAGGGACTGTCAGGCAGCATGCGGTGAGCACACTGAAATGGGAAACACAGACGTAAGGAGCCGCTCTTATTTCTTACCCATGTATGGCTTTGTTCCAGCTAATGCAGTTGCTCTTTCACCATCCCTAATTATTGTTGCAATATTAAAATCTGTTAAATGTGCATGACCTTAAATAAAGACACATTTTAAGAATGAATTAATGGCAGTGCAGAACATTGTCAGTGCAGAGTCAGAACACATTCCTTTCCACGAGCTCCGGCCTTCGGATGGCATAGCACGGGTAGGTTGGGGTCAGACCCTGGAGCTTTCCCAGGACCTTGGGCTGGCCGAGTGATTAAATGGAAACTGTTTTGGGGTCTTGATGTTAAATCACCCTTGGAGCCAACTGGTAACCTACAGCAGCTCCAGCACTTGGTCAAACTGCTCTAGCCAGAAACCACAGGCAGTGAAGAAAACAGGGAAGCACTACACTAGATGTTGCCTTGGTCCCATTGATTAAAACCCTAGGACCATTTTTGATGAAAGCCACTGAAGCACAACTACTCCAAAGTCCCAGAGCTAAACCACTCCACTGCCACTCTGCACAGACCACAGCAAATTTGGACAGGTCGGCTGAACAGAACCAAACCAACACTTCCCAAACCATACAGCCACTAAGAATTCATTAAGGTATTTCTAAAAGTGCTGGAATGCCACCTCTCTGTTTCTACTTTCTCTGTCATCAGGACTGCAGTTAAAATTCAGAAAAGGCCATTACGCTCAAGGCAGCCTGGTGTACAGAAAACCCACCGCTTGCCCTTCTGGAGCTACTTTCTGCTCTCTGCCTACAAGGCAGCTACAGAAGTGGGGTGTGAATGCCCGACCGCCTCGTCCCGTGAAGCTTCCCTTACATCTCCTTTTTCCCATTTGTGTTTGGGCTTTATACTGCATGCTATTTTCTAATTAACTTCCATGCAAGTGCAAGTTTTGGTTTTTATGAGGCTTTATGATAAAACTCGGATGGCTTAGTGCCTAAGAGATTGTGTCTTCATTTTATAAGATCTACTGCTGGAACAGAGGTGGTTATAGGATCTCCTGTGGTATTCCAGGAAGCTACTGAGACAGTATTACCAGTGGATGCTCTTGAAGATGCTCTCAGCCAGTTTCTGAACTCACTCAACCTGGCTCACCCCAGATCCATCACTCCAGGAAGACATCAAAACTATCCTAAAAGTGCAGATCACTTGCTCTAAAACTCAACAAAATCAGTTCCTGTGCTTCGTGCCCTCCCCGATGCCAGGTACCGTATCTCTGGATGGGTGACCTGTGCACGGGTGCACCAGGGAGGGAGGAGGCAGCATGGGGGCAAAGCGAGATGGGGGCAACCAGGAGAGCAGCTGTTCATGGTGGATCTTCCCTGGCATTACAATGCACAGGTAAGTCCGACCAAACACCGGCCTATGGAGGGAGCAGTGCCTTTCCCACACCTTCTCCAGATAAAAAGACACACAGTGTTCAACACTCTGTCCCTTGGATGAAGGAGGCAGACAAAGCAAGGCAGGGAGGTCCTACCTTGCTCATCGAGGAGGATGTTGTCTGGCTTCACATCTCTGTAAAGAAGCAAGGTGAAATCTCAGGCAGAGCAAGGACGCAACTCAGCAACAAAACACCTGCAACTCTTTTATCTACCAAAAGTTAGAATGGTATAATAAAACAAAAACACCCCAACATGAGAAATGTCCGCTTTATGATGGACTAGATATATGCTTTTCCTGGGCAACTGGGAAAAAAGTGGGAGCATCTGACTTATGTGGGCACATTTCCACCTAAAATTTACAACGCAAGACGGGGCCTATTTCTGTGAAGCCCTCCATCATTTGGAAACCCATCCTGGGG
This sequence comes from Gallinago jamesoni, assembly GCA_025769975.1. Classification (NCBI taxonomy): domain Eukaryota; kingdom Metazoa; phylum Chordata; class Aves; order Charadriiformes; family Scolopacidae; genus Gallinago; species Gallinago jamesoni. Next base: position 38,361,085 of record JAOQGH010000002.1, read on the forward strand.
GAGGCTGTCAGCCCCCGGCGACGCGTGAGACTCCCTCAGAGTGACGGGGACAGGACCAGCAGCCGGAGGGTGGCCAGGCCCAGCACTGCCGGCGCGGCCTCATGCCAGCAGGTCCCCAGCACCGTTACCTGTGGATGATGTGCTGGCTCCGCAGGTAGTCGAGAGCCAGCGCCATCTCACAGATGTAGAGTTTGACCGTTTCTTCCGTAAACTGGACGTTCTGCTGCAGATGATAGCGCAGGTCACCACCGAGAAGCAAGTCCACCACCATGAACATGTCCTCCTCGTCCTGGAAGGAGTACCTGCGGGACGGCACTGCGTGAGCGAGCAGGGGAGGCGCAGGCCAGGCTTCCTCCCGATCCCAATTACACAGCTCCAAGGCCAGGCTGGAGGGGGCTTGGAGCCACCAGGGCTGGTGGGAGGTGTCCCTGCCCAGGGCAGGGGGTGGCACTGGGGGGGCTTTAAGGTCCCTTCCCACCCAAACCGTTCTGTGATTCCATGATTCTCTGATTCCTGTGAAAACTGCCAACACTCCCCCTACCAGCAGCTGCCCACTTCCCTGCTTACACCTCTCTAATGAACCAAGCACAACTCAAGATGCCACCTTGCTTTTTAACCCATTGCTACCCTAAGCCTCTCCTCTGAAGGGGTAATTATCCTCATTAACCTCCTCTCGCCCCACCACTGCCACCTTCTGCAGAGCCCAGGCAGAGCTCGGGACGTCCATAGCCAGTCCCTCCAGAGAAACTTCACATTTTCAACTGAGAACAATCTGACAAACCTACACTTAAAATACCTCCGCCGATCCTGAAAAAAGTTGGAAAAGACAAGTGCTAATTTAACCATGAAAACCAGAAAAAGAGATTTATATTTACTGTGGAGTAAAACGCCTCTCTAAATCTGGGGTGGATCCCGCAGGAGACGGATAGCAGTGAGGATACACTCCAAAACAACGCTCAATTGTTATATTTGGCGACAGTATTTCTGAGGAAGGAGTATGTGGGATTGTATAATACTTATGAATCACACACTTCTGCTCTCGTCTCAAATGTAGGCTTACTCGAAAAGTACGAGCTGAAAGGGAAAAATTTGCTAAGAGAGCAACGCTTCCCATGAATTTCATTACTTGTTGGAAAAAAAAGTATTTCATAGAATCCTAGAATCACTTAGGTTAGAAAAGACCTTTAAGATCATCAAGTCCAACCATTACCCCAGCACTGCCAAGTTACTGGGTAATGTTTTAGGGTCTAATTTTTTAAAAAATCTCCTCAAATCAGGCTGAAATTTAACAAATAGCTGTAGGTGGTAATGCTTCTGAAACACATCCTGTCTAGATAAAGTAAAAAATTATATGCGGTACAGAGGGACCAAATACTGTGTAAAACACTATACACTTTGAATCATTTTTCTATTAATAAAAGTTATTAATCATCACCTCTAAAAATTCTAGTTTCTTTGACTTTTCAAGCTGTTGTTTGCCAGAAAAATTGGCCCCAAACAGTATCCACAGAGTGTGGCGGATCTCAGTGCCTCCACACACAGGGATGGAGTAGTTCTCTACCAGGGACTGCTCGGGACACCTGACCCAACCTGCACCCAGCACCCAAGGAACTAAAATACCTTATGGTTAAATTGGCAAGGGGGCCCTCAGGAGGGACCTGACAGTGTATTTGCAAGGAGACTGTGAAAACCACCCAACACGCACATACAGGTTTTGGTGGAAAAAGAGAGGCTAAGGTGTTTGAAATGTTTGATGCCTTAAGGTTCAGGTATCTTCCATGCTCTGTCTCCTGACCACTTTCACATCGTCAGGGACATGGACTGTAGTAGCTCACTGGGATGCTCCCACAATGTCCCTGACGCCAGAGGACGGGGGTCTGTGGGGACCTGGGGGCCCGCAGAGGGGAGAGGAGGCTCACCAGAGGTTCACCAGGAACACGTGCTCAATCTCCTGCAGGATTTCCAGCTCCCTGAACACATTGCGAACCTCATCTCTCTCGATGCACTGCTGTTTGTTCATGTACTTCATGGCGTACATCTTCTCGGTGTCCCTCTTCTGCACAATGCACACCTAAAGCACCGCCCGAGGGGAGGGAAAAGGAGATTCAGTGAAATGTTCCGTGACCTCGTTTGCTGCTTTACTGGGCTGAGACCCAAACCGCTCAGCACTCCCATCCCACATCCTGATCCCTGGGCTGTGACCTGGGATCTTGGAGATCTCTTGGGATCTCCCTCCCAAGCCTCCCTGCTCACGGCACAGTGTCCCTGGGCACCCCCCACCCACTGGGTGCCTGTCAGGGTCCCCCAGGACGTGACGCCCGGCTCCAGGGAGAGCTTTCCCGCAGGGACCGATGTCTGGGAGCGGTGGGAGAGAGCTTCTGCTCGCTGCCCCCCGCAGAGACCCACTCAGGCAACCGCAGGGCTTCTCTCCAGCCTGCACTCCGTCCTGCTCACAGCCTCCAGAAGACCAGTTTGAACCTATCACATGTGGAGCTGTGCTCAGAAAGGCCAAAATACTCTGATTTTTTTTAGCAGAAAGTGGCTAAAAAATGTAAATTTGTTAAAAGCAACTGCAAACAGCATGTCCCTGGGAGCACAGCAATGCTCCGTCCTTGCACGACTCAGACCCCTGAGCCCCTCCAGTGCTCCCAGCCCAGGCTCCCACCCTCCTGCAGGACCACGCCATGACCAACGGGCACGGAACACGCTGCAGACCGAGTTGGCGGCCACTGGCCCGTCCCTGTCGCTGGCCAGTCCCTGCCCGGTCTGCTCCCCACCGCACCGGCCCCACGGCCCCTTCTCCCAGCTGGGCCATCAGGAGGCCACGGGAGGGTCCCAGGCAAAACTCCAGTGTCCCAGCGCCGCTCGCAGCCGTCCCCATCCTGGCTCACGGCGGCGCAGCCACTGGGCTGGCACAGCGTCCCCAGCCAGCGCCGGTGTGCCTCCTCTGACACTAACAACACCTTAATTACCAAGGCAACTATATTTAAAAGAGATAATTAGTTATCAAGGTAACTATTTTAAAATGAACTAATGAAATTTCTACATCTGGTATAATTACATTTATCCTCTGTTAATTATCAGACATGCCCACGATTAGAATAAGCTGGATGCGTTTTCTTTGAAAAATCAGTAATTTGGCATTTTGGTCATGCAGCCTTCCTCCGGCGCAGCGTAGGGAGGGTGACCTGGGGGTGGCTTCACGCAGCTCCTCGGAGAGGGGGTCACGCTTACGCAGGAGGAGCAAGTACAGGGAGTTCCATGGACAGACGGGAGCTGCCGAACCCTCTAAAATGCTGCCATTAATAACCATTTTGCAAGCGGTAATGGCGCACAATATAGTGTCATCAAGGACACGTTACAGCGAGAAGGTGACAAAATAATAGGTGGTTATCGTTAGCCTGATAAAAACATCCCAATTAGTGATGCGCACTGAAATTACGGGGATTATTCTGCCATCGTCACTGCAATTATGGTAAGAACGGAAAATTATGCATTGAAATAACTCCAGGCACAGCTCAGACCTGACATTAAAGGCTCACTCAATGCTGGGGCATCTTGACCGGAGCAATTTTCTCCAGGTGGCCCTTGGACTGTGCCCAGAGGGTGGCACTGATGGCAGAGCCACACATGGGGGAGTGGGTCAGACACAGCAGAGGGGGCTCGGGGTCCCCGGATCCCCGCTCAGCCCCCCACTGGTCCCCCCACTCCTGGCTGCCCATCCTCCACCTGCGGTGGCAACACCAAGCCCAACACCTGCCGACAGGCAAGAATAACTTCATATTTCATAAATTCTTTCAGCAGAAAAGACCTAACAATATCCCTTTAAAACACGGTCATATAACTTCTCTAAAAACAAACCCTTGGGAAACAGCCATCCAGGCACTGAACAACATTCTTTCCTGATGTCAGTTTATTCCACATTACGGCCAGAAGCTCATTTATGTCTATATTTATTTTTTTATTTTTTTAGGTTGTGACTTGCAATATCTTAACAGGCATTGCATTTCATATTTATGTCATTTGCTTCTTGTTTCTCCACAGGGAAAATGAAAACTTAGTATAATAAATGAGAAAATGATGAAAACTTCTTGTACTCTGTAGTCACAATAAATAGTTTTCTGAAATGGAACAGCATCACCTACATACAAAGCAGTGCCAGTTTCAGGCGCCCTGGAAATTGTTGTTCCCTGTTTTCTGGCCCAGAGCCCCAGCGTGGGTGCCAAGGGAGATGTCCCTCTGCCCACCAAGGCTCACCACGTGCCAGGGTGGCCCCTGGGAGGAGCAGGAGGTGGCCCAGGGTGTGGGGTCCCCGTGGTACCTGCTGCATCAGTGTCCCAACCTTTTCCTTTTTGTGCTTCTCCATCCGTGCATCCGTTCCTGGGGATGGAGTAAACATCTACTCAGTAACAAGTCAGAGTGGTTTTTTAAATGAATCTTAGTCCATTTTCAAGCAGATCTACAATGCAAAGCAATGCAAGAAAGCAGAAAGAAGAGACTACTTTGTCCTCATTCTGCATAATGCGGTCCCTCGCCGCACAAAGGCAATTTTCAGTGGTTAAATACAGCCATTAGAAAAAATTGTATGTGACGCTGCCAGATTTGCGAAGCAGAAGGCAGGCATCAGCTGGTAGGATATTGCTCAAGACATGGCACATAAAAGATTTAATAGAGTCCCAGATACCCTGAACATTCAGCTGCTGCCAAATGGTTTGTATACAGCTGCCTTTGCTTTTATTGCATTAAAGGCACAAAGGGTTCGGAGCTTCCATTTGTGATTCAGGACATGAGATGCACATTTAACATCTCCCGGCTCGATCTCACTTTATGGGGCCCCAGACAATGGCAACGCCTGTATTGTCACCAGAGCTGGCAGCGTCCTCTCATCTGAATCTGGGACAAGCGTGGTCTTCACTCAACAGCCCCAGCTACCTCATTAATTTAGAGGGGGGTAACGAGGACCATTGACCTCGGGGGTATTAAAAAAGTAACAGGCGCGGAAAACTGACTCTTGGCTTTGACAGACCTTTCTTTAAGGTAGGAGTTATTAAAAAACGCAGCAGAGGAGCAGAAGTGCTCGGGCTGCCTCTCCGCTCTGTGCAGTTTGTTTTATCACAGAAGCACTCAGCAGTTAGCCTGACTGCACTTAACTTCCAGGCAGCACCCAGGAGATCCCTGCCGCTGCCTGTCCCCAGGGCAGACGTGTCACGCTGCTCCTGCCACCCCTGCTGTCACACAGCACTGCCTGGAGAATGTCCCCAACCTCCTTTGCTGCATCCCTGTTGCCAGAGCATCTCACCCTCCACCGAGCAGACGCTAAATCCCTCCCTTTGAACTGTCCCGGTGAGAAGAGCTGTAAAGCCCAGGGATGGGCAGGAGCCGGGCATCCCGTGGGGCAGAAGAGCTCCATCACTCCTCCAGGCACCTGGAGGACTCCTCCGTGCCGTGCCAAGCTCTGGCAACGCTCCCACCAAACAAAGACACTGCATGGAAACACGGCACAGCGCCCAAAGCTCACCTGATCTTCCCGTAGCATCTGAAAACCAAAGCGGGGGGACAAAGGGACCAGCTTTAGTTTGAGAAGAAGGACCCAGCAGCGGCCTCTGGAGCGGGAAGAGCTGGCAGGGCCCTGAGCCACTCTCCTGAGGCAGCTTGGTCATCGCTGTTTTCACCTGCTTCCAACTGATGCAGGGAAAACATTAAGAATTTCAAATTTCAGTCCACAATTTAATGTTTAGAAACCAAAACAAACCAAAGTAATACTGGCACTCCATAACTGGAACGTAAGTGAGGGACTTTGACCAGTTTGTGTTCTACTCCCACCCACACCGTGGCTGTGCAGGGGTGAACCCTGCTCTTTCAGCAGGAAGCCCACGCACCATTTACACTCACACAAACCTGACTGAGGATAAAGCCCCGGGATAAACCTTATTCTGCAGGATCAACGCACTCTCCATCGCACTGTGGATTAAGCACCAAAACCAGAAACAAAGTCCATCACCTGCCAGGAACTATTTGCCTTTTTATTCCCCTGCATCACTCACTGAGCTCTCACTTGCAGGAGTCATTTCTGTTTCCCACCCAACCGTGGTGTAGGTTGGCACGGAAGGAGACAGCTGGGATTTGGGTGTTTTCTGGTGTCCAGAGGACTCAGACATTATGTCCTTTTTGAAAGGCTTTTTTGTTCTTGTTAATTGGGGATACTTTCTCCAATTGTCTAAATTTTTGCTGCTCTGTACATTTTTCAGTCCAACTTGCTCTCTCTCAGGCAACTTTGCCTTTTCTCCTTTAGAAATCCAATAACTTTTTTCCTGCTGATTCTGAAGGAATCAAATGGGCTGAAATCCCCGCTCAGATGAAAGGTCATCTAATCATTTAATAGCATGTTCTGACTTATCTCAAACTAATTATAAAGGGGAAGCACAATTTGCTGGGGCTCAAACAAAAGCAAGTAGGTTGCATTCTGGGCAGGATCTGTGAGGCTGATAAATACTGGAGACTGCCTGATCTCGGCTGCACAAAGATTATTTTTCCCTTCTGCAAATGCAGATGTCACCTTAAATCAAGGCCCCGCGACGCCCTCCTCTGCAGGAGGCTACCATCCCGCTGGATGCAGATACCCACAGCTTGGGTCACCAGACCTTCCTTTGGCTTCCCAACCGCGAGCAGTAGGTTTTCTTCTCAAACCTCTCAGTGGCTCCTGCCTTTGAGAGAGGAGACAAATGCACCGTAATCCCTACACGCACGGACACTTTATGGACTTCGGCTGAGAGCCATCGGCGAGTTCCGGGGTACAAGGCTGGATTTCACTTATTTTGTTTTTAGAGTCAAGGCTTAGCATCAGCAAGCACCACACCGATATCAAACACCTTCATCCTACAGGAGAGTGAAACACAGCTGAACGCTGCTCTAGCTCATAAAAATGCTGATTTGGAGTGGTTGCACCTTGCCATGTATATTGATTTCTCCTCCAGCTTCTGCTGACTTCCCTTGGGTATTTATGTCTGGACTCCCCACACGGAAAACCTACAAAACTCCAGTTAGATATTGAAATGGTTAAAAAAGTCTCTGTGTTTCTCATTCTCCAGAGATGAAAAGCACTGCAGTTCTAAGTGGTCATTCTGGAAACGGCTGCGAGTCTGGGATGATGCATCGATCCCTCTGGCAGAGCTGATTTGATCCCAGCAGCGCTCTCCAACCATTAATCAGCCAGAGCAGCAGTGTTCTGCTCTCAAAAATAAGCCAGCCCTGATGAAGTCATGAAGAATTATCATGAGCAAAAGCACGACCAGAACCAGGCGCAAAGCTTTGACCCAGGCAAAGGCAATATCCCTCACCTCCAACACCAGGCACCTCCTGCACTGGTGGCCCTGGAGAGGCAGAACCCGGTGCAGCCTGCAGCTGGACAAGCTCAATGAGACCCATCAGTACCCGTGCCTGCTGGGGCCACCTGCACAATGTCCCACTGCTGGGTGCCACTGATACGCAGGCTGGACCCTGGCTGGACCGCCGACGGGGCTCCTTCTCCCCTCTTGGGCTGCCGGGGCCAAATCCCTCCGTTTTCCCCAATATCTACATAGCTGCCATTTTACTTGCAAGGTTGAAACTTGAAATGTGAAACATAAACATACAATTGCCTGTGCAACCAAAAACATCAGGAGGCTTTGGGACACCCAGGTGAAAGAGCCTCCCAACGGGGGACAGCACGGCAGTGGCCTTGGGAGGGATGGTGAGGAAATGGGAGCTTTGGAGCTGCTGTAGCAGTAAGAGCTAAGCTCTGCCTTCTGAAGGGCCAGAAGCAATAAGGAAGCACTTACCATGATGTATAAATAGCTCGAGCTTTTTTGGAGAACCGAGTGCAGTTTTTCACCAAATGTTACAGCAGAAACAGGAAGAAAACTGAAAGAACTGGTAATTTGTGACAGAACCACGTAGGTATGTGCTTACTGCACCTCTGCTAAGACCACCCCGACTGCTGGGCTCTCGGGGAACATTGTCTGGGTGAAATACCAGTCCCTCCAGTCCGGCTGCAAACCACCCACAGGTGCTCAGTAAGGTTTGAGCCTTCAAAGGCAAACTGCAAACCCAGCCGCAGCCCGTTCCTCCCTGCAGAGAAGGGCAGGAAGATGTGATTACTGGTTTCTAGCAAACCAGAGTGAGTTTGTTGAGCAAACAGACAGTAAAGCAGATAACAAAGGGGTTACTGAAATGTACGCATTGCTGTTCTGTTGCTGAAAGAACAACCTCCAACACTGGTTTTTAACAAGTCCCTCTCCTCCAGCCAGGCTGTTCCCTGATGCTCACCCGCTGGACCAGGACAGGTTCACTTCTCCCAGGGTTTCCCCGCTTCAGGAAGGGGCTCTGCCTGGTCCAGGAGGGGTGGAGGGGACTCTGTCTGACAGTTAACACAGCGGGCAGAGCGGTGCCTGCCTGAGGAGCACGGCCACGGCACCAGGGCTGCACGGGACACAGCATCGGTTACCCCGCCACCTCCCACAATCTCCATACCCACTTTGCATGAGGATGGCACCAATGGCCTGGTAATTAATTATCTTTGCCTGGTAATTAACATCTGTGTAACCCTTGTAATTAAAAAGATAATACTAACTTGTTCTACACTTCTCAGAAAAATATAAAGGATAAAACCAGCTAATCAATTACATCTTTTTTTTAGACATAGCAAAGATAGCAAAGCTTAAAGCTGCCTCCCAGGTGTATTTGCAGTGATGTAATTAAAATATCATGAATTCATTAGGCACACAAACCATGGTGAGCAGCTGGATGAAGCTCTGCTGGAAGCATCTACCTCCTTTCCAGGGGCCTGTCCATGACTTTTGTGTCCAACCAGGAAGGAGCCCAGGGCCAAGGCCATCCCCTGCAGCACCCTTGGGCAAAAACTCCTTTAATCCTTCTAATTGGGGTGCTGGCTCCCAGCTACTGCCTCCTAACAACCCACGGAAAGCAGCACCTCCTCCAAAGCCACAAAAGCACATGAGCTATGGGTAGTACCAGGTGTGAACCGCTGACAACCTCCGCCAAAAATCACCTCACATTTATCAAATCAGATTTATCTAATCAAAAGCATTCTTAAAAAACCCACAGTCGCATTGACTCTGACAAAAGCAATGACCGGGCAGCTGGGTCCATCTGACAGCGCTGCTGGGCTCTGCAGACGTTCTCCTCTCCCAACACCCAGAAACCTGTAGATGCAGAAGGACAGACGGACGGACGGACAGACGGCTGGACATGCAGCTGTGGGCAGCACGAAGCTGCGTGCCTCAGACAAGATGAATCATGAACTAAAAGTAAACTGGTAATTACCGGATACACAGGGCAGTAAAATCAGGAGATTTAAGGGGAAAGGGCTGGGGCTGACGCCCACAGGTGCCCCCGCCCCAGAGACAACCCGGGGGAGCGGGACTGCAGTCACACACAACTTACCCCCGAGGCTCACCCCACACTCAGCAGGGGCACGTTACTATAATACTGTCTGATCCTGAATAAAAACATACTTTGAAATGATCAAAAACCTTCATTGCTTGATTATGCAGCTTATTTAACCAGAACTTTGTTCTGGGAACAGTTTTGACAGCAGTGTCTCTGGCAGTGTTTTTCCCAACTATTATCTCCAGCACACAAAGCCCCAGTGGAAAGAACGGGACATCTGCAGCTGCGGTCCCAGTGCCAATCTGCGCAGCAATCCTCCCCATTATGCCGTGTTGACGAACCGGGCTCGGTGGCACCCACGGGCGGGCGGCTGCTGGCCGTGACAGCAGCGCTCCTCCACCTTCCCACATCTCCTCCAGCTTTTGGCCCTGCCTCAGCACTGGGTCGGGCCACGGGCAGTGCTCGGGGCCAGCCTGCGCGGCAGAGCATCCCTGCGCGGCTGTGCTCCTCACAGCCACCGACACTTCCCAGGGTAGCGCCCGCGTCGCTGCTCCTGCCACAACCAGTCCAGGTGAGATGCTGACACTCACAGACGGGGACACACGGCACACACAGGCACCCGGAATCACAGAATCACAGGACACAGCCTGGCAGGGGTGGGCAGGGACCTCTGGAGACCATCCAGTCCAACCCCCGGCCAGAGCAGGGTCACCCAGAGCAGTCGCACAGGAACGTGTCCAGGGGGGGTTGAATGTCTCCAGAGAAGGAGACCCCACACCCTCTCTGGGCAGCCTCTGCCAGGGCTCTGCCACCCTCAACAAAGCTGCCCTCCTAAGAGCTGATTTTGTTCTCTATTCCAAACACCTCCCCACGTTTCACTCCTTTAAATATTTTTCATGGAGTCTTACAACTTTATTTTTTCCCTGCTGAAAAGTTATGCTTTATCACAAGATTGATGAAAGACTGGTTTGTCAGAACACCATAAAACATTAAAACCTCTTTAATTCAGCACTGCTGCTTGGTACAGCCACGTTGTAACAGCAGCTGATAAAACTTTTATTCCTAGCAAGCCTGTTTTCAGGTCGTGTCAACACTTCCATTAAAGATCCCTTTCTCAGATCCCTGTCTCTCCCTGTTTCTCCCTAGAGACGAGAACCCCTTCTGACCTAAAATTAAGCCTGCTGACTGAGGCTGCACCTCAGCTCACCACGCATCAGCAGGGTCAGCTCTGTAGTCTGGAGAGCGTGGTCAAGTTCCCATCTCCTGCAAATCTGCAGTCCTTGAAGTTCAACAGACCCGTACGGATTGCTATCAGCTGCCAAGGTGGGCAGCCCTCTGTGCACCGGGGAAGTAAAACACTTTGCAAAGGTACAGCTGGGAGCGTGACCAAAACACATCCCAAACTAAGCTTCCACATACTATTTTTTTCAGAATGAACCTCACTCCTGCCTTGCTGTTGACACCAATGGCACACAATCAGCACACTGAGACCATGGCAGGGAAAGCTCTCCTTACTGGCACCTCAGGGAGCCCGGTTCCTCCAGCTGGCATCTATGAGGGAATATTTTCCAATTTTCCTGCAGGAGTTCATGAGAGAGGGATGCAGAATGTTATCTACATGCTCTGAATCCTATGATTTAAAGCAATTTTAGGTGGTTCAGATTAACCACTTCCTTCTAATGTCATGCTGAGAAAATAACATCTCAGCAGACATTAAGCAGATGTTTCCATAATCGAGTTTTGTATATGGGTGATTATTTGACTTCCAGCTCCAAAAAACGGGTAGACTTTTTCACCTCATGAGAGACATTAATCCAAACAAACAAGGAAAAACTACAGCAGTGACAGTGTACAGACCTAAGAAACAAAAAAGGAAAAGGAACATTTTTCTTTACTTTTGTTTGTCCTCATTCTCCACCCTCTCCCCTCTTGCACACCAGCTATAGAGTTTCATCGATTGATAGAAATTATGGACCATCAGGTATCTCAAAATCTGGTATCTTTACCAAATTTAAAAATAAAAATGTAGGGATTTTGGAGCATCCTCTGGTCATAGCCATGGGCACACGTCTCTGATGTGGCCTGGCCTGGCTTTGCTGACCTTCGGGACACAGCGTAGCAGACCCTCACTCGGGAGGTCTCGAAGTGGAGGGGAAGGGTGTCTCCCACCGCACAGACGGCTCTGCTGGGCACGGGGAGGAGGACAAGCAGGGAGACGTGTTCTGGAGCTGTCACGCTTCCTACAGAAAGGCTGTTTGGCATCTAGATTTTTTGTGTAGCTTTAATCACATGCTCATGTCTCTGCTGGGCTTTTCTGGCTTTAATATTATTTCAAGCAGAATGATGAAAAATCAGACCAACCTGCAGAAATCCCTGAAGACGCCATGACCCTTTCTACCTTTTGGATGGATCCAAACCTGGATCCACTGTTTACTCCAGCTCAGTAGCTCCATGGATGTGAGGGTCTGGACCCCTGTATTCAACTACAGTTAACAAGCCTTTTCTGAATACAAGGTGGAAAGTACGTCTTCGTATGGTTGACAAATATTTTGAGTTAAATCTTGTATTTGGAGTAATCTTTCATACAGCCATGATTAGATTTTGTGATGGTTTATACGCTGGTCAAAGAGGCAGATGAAAAGATTCTTTTTGTTACATATTTGACAAAACTTGGGAACAGAGAGAAATCTGATTATTTCCAATGAAGAATGGAGGGCCTTATTTAATCTCTGAATGTAAATTAATGTTGAAGCTTTTCCTGATCCCAAGGCAAGAACACTCACTGTGCTATTTCGAAAAACCTCATCACTCATCTTTCAGCGGTGCTGCCGGGCAATGGCCTCGAGAGCGTCGTGGCCCAACGTCCTCCCTTCTGTGCGGCTGCCACAGCGTGCCTCCAGGAACCAGAGCTTCTGCTCCGCGCTGAAGTAAATAAATACAGGTACAGCCTCTCACCTGAGAACGAAGGGGATACTCGTGTTTCACAGGGCAAAACCGCCAGGAAGAATTAAGGCCACTAGCCGCAAAACGCTTAATTTTTCATCAGCTTCTTTGCTCTGCTGTGTTTACCACCAAATTGGTATGAAGGGATGTGTCCTGGTGGACATCTCCCCTAGTGAGGGTCCTCTGTGCTGAGAGACCTTTTTTGCAGCACCAGGCCCAAGGTATTGCACATCACCCCGCAGACACTCAGACCCAAAACCCCAGCGAACTGTGAAGTGACTCCCAGCAGAGGTGAGCAACGCTTGCTCCAGTTCACTAAAAACAGCTAATATGCCAGAGCGATGAAATCCTCCCAGCTTTACTATCAGCTGTTGAGTCTGCCAACGGGCGTTCAGAAATTAGAATAACTCTAAACAATTGTTACTTGACAGCAAATACCTCTGTGCACATACTGTGCCTGTTGCCACAGCATTAATTCCTCCATCAACCGCAGCTCCCCTCTCCAGGCATAAAGTCAGTAACTTGGCTGGATGGAAGTTTGGCCACATTCAAGTCCCATCTCTTCAGATTTGCTTTTCAATATTGCATTAAAATTCCTAGTACCTCTCCCTGGGGAAAAAGAACAGTTAAAACCTAGACCTTGCAGGAGTTGACCAAACATAGCTTTATTTTCCCTTTGTCCTATATGCCCAACACTTAACACAAAGCGTTTGGATGGCCACCAACAGAGACTATAGTAAGGAACTGTCAAAGTATACAAACAGCAAAAGCCTCAATGAGAAAACATCATCTGGGAAGTGAGAGGATTAATGATAATTTGTGGTTAAGACCATTTTAGCATGCCTAGCACAACTCTATTAACTACTGATGAATTTCACTGTGACCATCGTTGACCCTTCCTTTAGAAAAAGCAAGAAAGTAAATGTCAGGCAGCTCCACCATCTACCCTTGCACATGAAGGAACTCACTACAAAATATGCTGGATCCCTTCTCCACGAGGAATGTCTTGCAATTCTTCTAACGACTGATTTCTGTCACGGCTGGCTGCAGAGAGCCATGTCTCCTGGAAGAGACAGCTGCAAGGGCCAGGGAGATGGAGGTCCCTTTCCCGTGGCAGGGCACAGAAGCTGAGAATGGGCACATGGACATGGACAAACCTCCCACTCCTCCTGGCTGCTCTCCTTCCTCCAGCGCTGTGGCCACCCCACCAGCTCAGCTGAGCAGATGGGTCACCAGCAGACAAGGGGTTGCCTCCAGCCTGTTCCCAAGCAGCCACAGCACTAGTTCACAAGCCTTTCTATCAAACCTCCCCAACAGTACTTAATTATATCATATCACCAGAAAGAAGAAATATGCTCCAACCATTTGACAGCAGAGGATCTTCCTCCTGCGGCTCACCCATTAGGCATCTAAGGAGCTTTCATGATTGTACTCATTAATGCTGCCGAGTTACTCACCATCCCTCAAGCGGCCCATCACGCATGTCTCCATGATCATCAGGCAGCACTTAGCGAGCTGAGTCACTGCTATGACTTCAGCCCGGCCGCCCAGAGGAGCCAGCAGCCACCCAACCCAGCCCTGCTGCCCAACGGCAAGCAGATTGATTCCATGGCAAACTCTGCTCCCTGGATTAATGGCACAGGGCACGGGGAAGGGGAGATCAATACCTGAGCTCACCGCTGCCGGCCAGCAGCAGTGCTCCACCACGCCTTAAGTCCTGCATCGCCCAGAAGAGGAGAAAGGTCTCAATCGGAGTACTCTGCCCAGGAACAACCCTGCAGATCTACTCTCGCTGATAAGCCAAAAGATAATAGCAGGGGGCTAAAATCTAGTTCTCCCATGTTACACAAGGCTTCTCCTTTGAGTTTGTAACTGAACGTATTTCCCTGCCGAGGAAACAAGGCAGAGTCGAGCGCCTGGGATGCGGCAGGAGGCAGGGACCTCGGTGCGGGGCACTCGGGCACCATTTCGTAAGGAGACGAGCGTCGGCCGAGAGAAGGTCCCGCGTCCTTCCTACACGGCATCGGGCAGAACGGGCTGGTTGTTATTTAATCTCCAGCACGGTCTGCTTTAACTGCACCATTTGCTGAACACGAACAGATAGATATTTTATACTGTGCTGCCCTTTACTTACAGGATTTTTTAGCACTTACTTTTAAAAATAATTTTTAGATCAAAAGTAATAATATAGCACAACAATCTTACTGCAACTCTGTGAGTGAATAACATTAACAGAAGGATTCTTGATGGATTTTGTACATAAATAGTAACTAAATGGGAGGTGAGAGTGAAAAGCAGAGACACAAAAGACTTCTCTTTAATAAATACCATTCCTTTCCTTTCTTTTCTTTCATTAAAAAGATCTCATGTGTTTACAGTCTAAAGTGTTTTCCTGAAGGAGGGAGAATTCCTGATCATGCAGAAAAAAATAATTTATCACAGCTGTGATGGGTCAGTAAGAATAAAAAACGTATAAAAGATTAGAAAAAGCATATTTGCAATTGTTGTTATTGATGGGGAGTCAGATGGAGGGAAGCAGCATTCAGGGACTCAAATGCACCGAAAATCACATCCTCTTACTTATGCTGCTCACAGAACTTGTTCTTTATTTCATGGCCATTTTCTCAGACGCTCTTCACTCGTGACAGGCTGAGCAGTTTGACCTCTCCCTCTGCCCATGCTTCGCTTCCTTGTTTCCCCAAGTGCCGAAAGCAGTTATTTAGCAGAAAGATGTAGCAATAGAGACAAAAAAAAAAAAAGCAGGTACCTAAATGGCAGAACACAGCCGAGGCATGAGAATTAGTCATTTCTGTCTCTTCCACTCCAAATCCATCAGTCTTGGGCAAGGAATGAAAGGAGAAGCAGGGACACAACTGGTGACAGAGCAGTGGGGTCTGCGGGACGCGGGGCAGCACGTGCCCTGCTCTGCTCCCAGACAAGGCATGTTCATACAGAATCATAAGGTGGTTTTCGTTGGAAGAGACCTTTAAGATCATCAGGTCCAACCATTAACCCAACGCTGAGTGCTCTGTGCGAGGGAGCCAGGCTTTCTGGGTCTGTGCAAACATTTGTCCCGCTCTCAGCTGAATTAATTAATTGTCAGAGAGCAGCCAGACAAACATCAGGCCTCTGACAAACTGGGGAGAGCAGCAGCTCTTCGCCATTTGTTACTGGCAAAACGTCACTCTTTGTGCAACAATCATGCATTCCTGGTTTCCTTAAATGGTTCCTGATGAAATAGATACTCTATATAATGCAGGTCAATTTTTCAGGAAGCTATTTCCAGCCAGTCAGAGAATGAAAACACTCATGAAAATATCCAATATGCTGCACTCTGACAACTCCAGCTGTTTTCTGGGGACTCAGAAGTGATGGTGTTCGTGCCACCATCCAGCTGAACCAACAGCAGCACCGTGCCCACAAAGGACTTGGTCGCACGCTCGGTCACGAGGGGTTCACACAAGCTGAACCATTGCATGAAAAGGAAAGGTGTATCTGAAATGCTGACCGTTGTATTTACAGCAAACGACTCCAGGATCCCCAGATCCAGTAAGGAACATGCTCAGACATAATGATTTTAAGCACCACCACATATAACGAGGACTGAGGCTGACCTGGCTGGATTCATACAACAAATTGTGCAGCTTTTACAATACAATTAAGTATTGAGACCTTAAGGCTCATTTGCTTCCCAGGGAGTAAGAGTTATAAATAAAGATTGCCTGGAAAACCACAGACCTTTTGCAAAAAGACATCTTCTGTCAGCAACACGTCCTGTTGGACAGACACCCGCACGGGGGAACCTGGCTCATTACACAGTTTAAGGAATAGTTTGTAGGTCAAATCCATAATGTTGGTGCTTCCTCCTTTTGGGGAGTCCACAAAAGGAGAGCGGCACCTACTAACCATCACGGGCTGTGTGTGTTTGTGCAGGTATGTACATATAGACATACGAAAGTATCTACCCACCCATCATTGCTCTCCCAGTAGAACCCAGTTCCATAGGTCAGGGTAACACAAATAAAAATCCTGTTTCACTTTCCAGATTCAGTTCCATGACAGTAAAGCAGCATCTCCTGACTGCATCACCACTGAGCTACCACCTGGGACGTGCACGCCAGCAAGGGGACAGGGACCAAAGGCACAGGAAAACAGGACACGGTGCTCAGAGGTTAACACAGAAGAACACCAAACCCTGAAGCCATGCAAAAACAGAAATGACACATAAATAGAGATAAAATAGAAATGGTGCATAAAGCCAACCCAGAGGCATCTGTGGGCTCAGCTGGCTGGTGAGCAGCTCGGGACAGCCAGACGCTGGGCAGCGCGGTGGTCGTGGGAGGGAGGAGACTCCAGCCCCAGCAGAAGTAACAAGAAATGCACCCTCATGGTCTCCCAAACATTGTCACATGAAATACCCTACCTTCCACACAACCTTTCTGCTCCACCTCAAAAGGTCTATTCCACAACAACTTTTTCCACGTCCTCTTTTTGCCTGTCCCCAGAATCCATCACCATGGTTCATCTGGGAAACAAGGCAAACCACTACCTTGCCCGTAAAAGATGCAATCTCAAAGGAGAAACGCAGGCAGGAAAATTGGGAGGAATAAAAGCACATCATGCTCATCAACAGGAAAGACCCTTCCTCCGAAATCTGCCCATGAGAAGTTTCCGTCCCACAGCAGGTCTAGCCTGGGAGCTGCTGCTGACTTTGGGTGCACATCACGGGCATCGAGTCCCTCTGTAGCACAATTGTGTCAAATCTATCATTTATAGACAGCAGTTTCTATTGCTAATTGTACACCAGTTGCATCAGTTTCTGTTTATATTTCTCACAGTCAAATTTTTCTTCATTGCTGAGACAGACGAACTCTCAATTGCCTGTTACTGGCTTGTGGGCAGCGCCTGTCCTCACCACCGAGAAACCAGAACACGGCTGTGCCCGGGACAGCTTTATGGATTTCTGTCTGCACAAACACCATGAGGTTGGGATCTGGTTTCCCGCAGTGCACAGACGCTTCAATAGGAAGCCGTGAACTCCAGACTTCTTTGAACGCTGGTCCAACCCACAGGAATAAATACATCTTCTCTTTCAGTCTCTTTCTGCAGACATCATTGAACTGTGCTGCTGCATGGAGTGATGGAACAGGTACACCCCGTAATGCTCCGGGTAAACCCGGACAGTATTTACTTTAATAAACCATCATAAAAGAGATTAGGGAATATTTGCTGCATCATGCTGATATATTCACAATTTCCTAAGAACAGAGGACATTGTTCCTTATCATTTCTGACATTAAGTTGTTTGTAATTGGATTGTCCAACCACGAGCATTCACAGAACACCCCAAACTCACAAGCTGCAGCTTCTCAGGGCTGTAGATGACTCTGATGTCCAATGTAGCTTCAATTTTACTGTTGCCAAATCCTGCATCTGATGCTGAAACATCCCATGCTCTTGGTTCAATTAACCAGCTTGTGGGGGTGTGTTGTATGATGGCTTGTCAGAACAAAAAAAAAGATCCAAATGCTGGTCATATGTAAGCCACTGAAAAATTTATAATTAACATTAGCAAAGCAGGGCACATTTTTCTTACTTTAAAAATAAGAGGTTTTTATGCACAGAGCATGAGACCAGCAGCCTGGCGAGGGCTGCACGACTGGCAGAGGCACCACCGCCACGGACAAGGCTTATGGCCCAGGACACCTCAACAGGGGCTCCTCTTAGGGGTCAGGTTGCAAGAACAATCATCAGATTTCCAATTATCAATCCCAGCAAGTGCCAAAATATTCTGCTCTTTGTCCTCACAACCAGATGATAGTTTATGAAATTCAGTAATTCATTTTGGTGGGGTTTCCCCATAGCCACACCACCCAGCCCTGCTCTGCCCTCTCCTCTCCCACTGGTTTTCTCATGGGACCCTACAAGACTCCAGCACAACCTGGAGATCTCCCATATCCAACATCCCCTCCGAGACCTTCAACTCTCCATCTCCTTGCCCGATCATTAGTTTGGCCCTTCAGAGAACAAGGGTCAGTGTCTGATTCAGAGACATCTGCCACCCAACAGACAGCAGATGTCAGTCCATAACAAGGTCTCCTCAACCAAAGGCCTAGAAATGAGGTTGCACTTGGGGCCTGGGCAGGGAGGGGGCTGGCGGTGGTGTGTGTGCATTTTGATGTCAGAATTTAATATTGAAAAATCTTAAATGCAAGAGCACGGGTTTTGCCTGGCAGAGGGAGATCACAAACAAGAACTAAAGGTCCGACCCAGTCCAGGCAGAGGTAACGAGGTACAAGAAAACCAGGCAAGGAACATGGCAGAGAGATGTCCTAGAGGGTCCAGCCCATGGTCCTAAAGTATCAGAGAGATGGTTTGGGTTAATAACAACAATAACTAAACATCTGCAACGGTCACAAGTAATTGGAAAAACACCTTGTTTTCAAAAGGGCACATGAGAACACGCTGGGCATTCCCGTCCATAGGGACTTCCCTGCCACTGTCATTGTGGGCGGCTGGAGACGGCTGTGGGACTCTGATCGGGGACTCTGTGGAGGAGAGAGAAAATGCCCCAAGACAGCTTGGCTGCGTGCCTCCAGCTCACAGGACTGAGCTGTGCCCTCCTGGGAGGTGTTTCTTTTGCCTACGCCGCGACGGCACTGCATCATTTTACTCCTTACAGCAAACAAGAACTTCATAGTCTTTACACAAACATGTCATGGGGAAGATGGATTATGGATGTGCTGTCTAGGCTTCCTCCCACTAACGACCTTTCTGCAAACTGCGGCAGGAAAGCAATATATGAGCCTGTTACCGGGTGACTTCGGGGCTGGGAAATCTCTGAGAAAGGGTGCGGAGCCTGCGGGAGAATGGGCTGCCTCAGACACAGCACCCTTTCCACCTCCTCTACTATTTTCGGGAGCTACCTGACCCGCAGATCCCTGCCTTGCAGAGCAGAGCCAGTGAACAGAGGATTCTCCACATGGCAGCGCGATTAGAGAGCAACACACCTCCTCCGGCACAAGGCACCGGTGACAGCCACATCACGGGGCTGCCCCAGCATCGTGCACCCCCTGCCCACCCCGAGCCTGTCAGACTCATTAACTGCATCGCAATTAAAGAGGCTGGTTTGTGCCAGGGAACAGCGTCTGTTGCTGCGGGAAGCTGTCGCTGCATGGATGCATCGCCCGGGGACAGACAGGTTTTTGGAGAGGGACACCACGGACTGTGAGCAGGCACAGTGGGACAGGGGTGTGGGTGGCCAGTGGCCCAGGGCCACCTCCACCGGTCCCAGGGAACCTGCTGCACCTCACCACACTGCTTGGCAACCTCGAGTCTACAGAGGCTGGGTTTGATGTTGCATTTACAAACATAGGAATCCTTTTTCCTTTTTCACCTCATGCTAGCTTTCTCAAAAATTAAAACGTATTTATATAAAATTATACAAAACTCAAAAATAGTTTATATTTCATGTTTCTCTTTTTCTTCATTTTGTTAAGTTCAGAGGCGGTAAGGGAAGGAAAAATCACAAGAAAAAAAAGCCACCGAAGAGCTCAGGAGTGGATACCAGAGGCACCAGTGACATCCCTGGGGCCAACAACATTAAAGAAGGAAAGGGAGCTGAGAACGAGGAAACAGGGGACAGGACCATTCAGCACCCTGTGTCCTTCCCTTTGCCATCACTTACCACCACCACACTCGCTAGTGACAGTTTATCACGCCGCCAACACATGACACATCCCAAGGCGTCACCCTCATGCTGTGACATTCTCCATTGCGTGTCCTATGGGGTAGCCGGGACCAGCGCTCCCCGCGGTGACAGCAGGCTCTGGCCACCACGGCCACGCACCCCCTGCCCCGCTGCCAGTGGTGCCAGCCCCAGCAGGGACAGAGGGGACAAGGATGCGATGTCACACCCGGAGCCGCTCCTCCCCGGCCCCGGTTACTCCGGAGCTGTGCTGCGCTGCAACGAAGGGATCCGGTCTGCTGGGCCTGCTGGCAGCTCCATAAATTAAACATTGCTGTCTGCCTTCCTAGGAAAATGAGGTTATTGGATTGGTTTTTTCACACTCACCCCTACCCACTACTAGGACTGCTGGCCAGTTTCAGCCAGATTTTACAGATGGATGGACATCTCAAAGATTTAAAAGTTCCTCTCAGCTTTGTGAAAACCAGACACACAAAAGAGAGAGATCCAGACGGAGGGAAAGGCTCCATCATTAATTAAACCATATTATTAGCCACCAGGGAATATTCAAGAATTAATCACAACAAATCAGGATTTGCTGCTACACGTGCGTTAGTAGAGATGAGCTTTGTTCTGGCAACAAGACACTAGATCCTCTCGGTGTTGGTGCACTTTGATAGCAAAAGACTTGTCAAGAGACAATGACAGAAGTTCAGGCGAGGAGGAAGGAGTTTCCCACCAGCTCCACAAGCACGAGCTGGAGCAGACCCAGTGACAACACCCTCTGGGCTGGTTTGTAGTGGGTAAAGGTGAGAGACTGACTCAGGCACAAATTTAATTCTTGGTTGTGCAGCAGCTACCCAGCCCCAGGGGAGGCCATGCCGCCCCCCACGGCACCTGCAGGGGTGGCCCAGGGGCCACCAGCGGGTCTCTGGGTAGAGGGGGTTCCTCCACCCGCCGCTCTCCCACACCGCTTTCCTGTCCTCAGCCTCCCCGCTGGCGGGAGCATCTGTCCCACCTCCCGTCCCACGCCAGTGTGATTCATCCATGGGGAATGACGGGGGCTGAAATAAACCCCAGGCAGCTTCTAATGCAAATGTTAATAAGGCACCAGGTATACAATAATAACAAAAGTGGGCAGCTTTTACGATAAATCACTGCCCTATGAAGTCTGATCCTTCAGAAACCCCAGCAGGCCCCCGGTGGGGGGATCATGCCCCAGACCTCCTGCCAGCTGAAGTCACCGCTCACCCCTCACCCCGGGTCATTTGGCAGCATCTCCTGCTCTGTAATTTCACTGCTGCTGCCCCCATCCCGAGGCCTGGGCAGGGAGGGAGCACTGCACCACACTGTCCCTTCAGCCTTTCATTCTTTGCCGTTCTCTCTCCCGTGGCTTTTACCAATGACACACTCACAGCTCAGCAACAACAAAGAAAGAAAGAAAAAAAATAATCACCAAGTAGTACCTAGGAGGTTGCATCAGAGGAAGGATAGTCCCCCATGTGCTCCGTGCTTTAAAACACACCAGACAAGGGATTTGGGCAGACATCCCCCCGGCCAGGGGAGCCGTTCCTGTGCCACACACCATGGTGAAGCCCGTCCTTCACACCTCTGCTCCTGCCACAGCGTATCTCCTGCCTGGAGGGGACCTGCCGTGTCCCACACAACACCCCGTGTGGCTCTGGGGCCAAGCAGGAGGGTGCCAGACCAGCATGGCGCAGCAAGCCAGGCCTTCCCCTCCGCCGGGCAGGCAGGGGGTCAGACACCTTGGGACCAGGGACGCCCCTCGCATGGCTGTTCCCTCACAGTGAACACACTGCCGATGTATTTTCACCTCTGCAGCCTCCCAGGAGCAGGGCCTGGGGCTGTCACCAGCGTGCCAACGCGTGAGGGGCCATGGCCGGAGGGACGCGCCTCTGGAGAGCCTGACAAACCCGCGGCCCTGACAAACCCTCGGCCTCGCGCCAGCACCGGGACAGGCAGGGGGAAAAACAAGGGCAAAAAACATCCCGTGGTATTTCAATATCAAAGGATTATGTTTCTAGCCTTTCTTTTTGGGGAAAAAATCCAACATTTATAAAGGCAGAAAAAAAAAAAGACCAAAGATCAAGCTTGTGTTGATATCAAAGAGGCATTCAGTTGAGAACAGACTTGTAAGGCAGTTTTATTTACGGTGTATCTCCTGGGTGGGCATTTATGACCTTTAGAAAACGGATTAAAGCTTTTCTATACCCAGCTTCAGGCTGTGTGAATTATTAAAGCAACAAAATCATAAAGTTAAGGTACTTTTGCACAGCAAGCCACCCTGCAAGTGCAGGTGAGGGTGAGGGCCACCTTCTTTGGCAAGGGTGGGTGAGAAGCCACCCCGGGGAGGAGGGAAGGTCCCCCCGCCAGCCATGGAGACTAACCCCTCCACCTGCAGCCGCCACGCTCCACACCAGCCCCACCGTGACAATGATGGCCATCACCCACCCCATCCTCTGCCATGGCTCCTGCCCAATCCCCAGCCACAGCCACCAGATGGCCGGGGGCTTGTCTGGGATCCCTCTTCTCCAGGCCCCCCCACCATCAAAACCTCTTTACTACCAGACAGGTTTCCCTGAACCTTCACAGGTCCCAGTAAAACTTCACAAATTGATCAAAGTAAAGATAAAAAGCTCTGTCCCTCTGGGGACAGGGGCCGGGGGGTCATGGGGGACAATGAGCTCCATATGAGCGAGCAGTGGGGCTGCTGTGGGAAGGAACACCAACATGGTGCTGGGCTGCATCACCAAGGGCATCACCCCCAGAGACACAGAGGTCATCACCCCACTCCACTCAGTGCTGGTCAGGCCACACCTGGAACATGGTGCTCAGTTTTGGTCCCTGCTACACAAAAAGCTGTGGACAGGCTGGAGAGGGTCTAGAGGAGGGCCATCAAGATGATCCAAGGACTGGGAAGCTGCCACATGAGGAAAGGCTGAGAGACACGGGTTTGTTCAGCCCTCTTTGAGAAAAGAAGGGTTGGGGAGACCTCATCACTGCGTTCCAGTGTTTAAAGGGAGAAAAATGGAGAAGATGGAGACTCCCTTTTTGCAAGGAGTCTCATGGAAAAGACGCAGAGTGATGGGTATGAGTTACTCCAAGGAAGATTCCAATAGAAAACAAGTGGAAAATTTTCCCAAGGGAGAACAATCAGCTGTTGGAACAATCTCCCCAGGAAAGTGGTGGATTCCCCATCATTGGACTCTTTCAAGATCCAGCTGGACAGTGTTCTGGGCCAACTTGTCCAGACCGTGCTTTGCCAAGGAAAGTGGCACCAGATGCTCCTTCAGGTCTCTTCCAACCCAGTATTCTGTGATTCTATGATGATGCTATGATTGAAGAAGAAAAAGTAAAGCAATGCCCTGAGGGCCCCGTGGGCTGCCTGCATGGGCCCACCTGCTCTCAGAATTATTTCTGGAAAATTTCATTTCGTGCTACTGCTCATTCCAGCCCCCATTGCCTGGTTTAATCCCTATTCCAACAGCAGACAAACACATAAACCCATGCTGAAGAACTCAAGATATGTTTTTATTTCTTCACAGCAGTAAAGTGGAAATAATGAATTCTCATAACCCTATCCAGTTCTTTATCGCTTGGAAAAGGTGGCAGTGGCTGATTTGAGGGAGAAGTGGGAGGGAAGCCCGAGTGGGAGGAGGAAGACAGGGGCAAACACTCCCTCAGCTGCCTCCTGGTTGAACAGACAAAGAGTAAAGCCAGGAGTGGTCAATTTTTAAGACGGGAGACGTCAGGATACCTGCAATGGAACCAACGCCTTCTCAGGCTTCCACGTCTCATCATCTCTCTCATGCAGCATAATGAAACTCGGCGTGCATTTCCCACTAAAACAGGGGGGCACAAATCGCATCACACACTGGAAATACTTTCCTGGCTACTGCTCCTTGGGTCACGGCAATGACCAGCTGCAACCTGAGCAATTTCTGCTGCTTGAGAAAGGGGTCTGTGCTACAGGAGAAAACCTGTAAATACTGAAAATCAAGTAATATTACCTCTGATATGTATGGAAAATAGTACACATTTGCTGTTTTGAGTAAACATGGAATTGAGGCATGACCTTCATTTGATCAATAGTATCTTAAAGATGATTAAGCCCATCTCTAGGAAACAGAAATTGGCTGGTTTTTGCAGATAAGCTGGAGCCACAGCTCCGGGGCTCTCCGGTCTCTTCAAATGCCATTTCTGAGTCCCCGTTTCCTTCACTTTGTACGGTTCCTGTCCCGAGGGACACACACTCTGTCCTGAGGGGTGCACGAAATGAGAGTGGAAAGCAAATGCCTGGCCCAAAGAACCCAGCGAGCAGCTCCCTCCCGGGTCCCATCACTTCAACATCACGCGGTGGCACCGATGTCCCAGGTCACTCACTGAGGGCCCACGCCCCCGTTTTGAGATGGACAGGACACTGGCTCCTCAATACCTTCCTGAGTGTGGGCAGAGAGGGCTTAAATCAACCAAAGCAAATAAATTACTCAGAAATTTCAAATAATGGTTTTCAGCTAGGTAG
Source organism: Gallinago jamesoni (assembly GCA_025769975.1). Taxonomy (NCBI): domain Eukaryota; kingdom Metazoa; phylum Chordata; class Aves; order Charadriiformes; family Scolopacidae; genus Gallinago; species Gallinago jamesoni. Next base: position 38,385,645 of record JAOQGH010000002.1, read on the forward strand.
TTCTACATTTTCTGTAATTAAATGCGACTTGTAAATGACTTTGTAAATGTAAAAAGCTTTTCTCAGTATCAAAGGAAATTTAGCATATTGACATAATTATCCAGAAAGATGACAGATGAATCATTTCAGCATTTTGTTGAAAGTGTATATACAATTCCGACGCCTGATAGACTGCTACGTGCTAGACTTAACCTTTCTTTAACATAAACAGAAAAGGAAGCAGCCCCCAGGAGCAGCTCTCTTCAAAGCCAAGAAGGTCCTGCCCTGGGACAAGAATATTTTTTTCTCCTTTTCACGTTCTGAGGAGAAATAATTTTCCAGCACCAAGTGTTGCTGCTTGACAGAATAAACCCTCTTTTCTCTGGAAAGTTTACATTTGGAAGTATGAGTCTTCTCATATGAGCTGGAAAAAATGTTAGCTGCTATTTGCTAGTAAGGTTTTGAGTCAGGTTTTGGTCTGTGACAATGAGCAGGAGTCACAAGATCCTGAGAGTTTCCTTTGTTGCCAGAAGCATCCAGGAAGATGTTCCTCTGCTCTTTGCTCTAGCTTTACAGCACTGCCCTCAGGAAGGGCCTGAGCTTGTATTTAATCATTCTCCATCACCTAATACGACCCCAGACACCTGACATAGCTCTGCTGCCAGCTTTTGCTCTTCTTTCCCAAGAGACATGGCTGCTAATACGGGTGACTATTTAAAACCACCCTCTCCCTGACTCGCACGCTGCTTGGTATCACATCTCTATTACCCTGACCCCACGTGGACTCACAACGAAGCCAGGCAGGAATTCACGTGGGCAGATTGTGCCCCGAGCCCACCAGGACAGTGTAACAGACAGCCTCGTTAGCCGGCAGTGCTAACGGCAGCACTACCACAAACTGTCTCCACTCTCTTGACACGAAGCAGAGCTGGACTCCACCTCACCGGGACTGGGCTGCAGATCTGTGCCGCTTCTCAAGACTGACACTACTCAATACATTGGAAGTACTTCAAGAGATTTTCAGTAATTGGTGTAAATTTGGGCTCTTCTGAGCAAACAGGTCTCAGATCCCCTGAGGAATTTCTGCTTTTGCAAAGTTTCCGAGCATCTGAACAGAGATGCCTTTTTGAGCATGGAAGGCAGCAGGTCCAGCAGGTGGTCATCGCGGTGCAGACATCTTGGCTGAACAGAGGGTGACAAAATAACTAGAGAACGGGGCAAATGTAATGAAGCCTCACGTGTGTGCAAGGACACACGTCCGTGCACACACACATACACACCAAACCCCGTGCCTGCAGTGCACAGAAATGGTGTAAAGTGCCATGACAGCAAATAGTTATATACACAGGGACTGAGTGAGAGTCAGTGAAAAGGGGAATGAGAAAGGAATAAAACCAGGAAACCAACAAGTAACTGATTTTCAGAGCTATCTAGCTTTTTGATCATCACCTCCCACCTTCTCCCACATGCTTGGCAATAAAAAAACTTGTTAAAAATAAACAACAAAACCTCTTCAGCATAACTCATTTCTGAGTGGGAAAACAGCTCAGGGCTTCAGAGAACCCTCTTGACCGCATCGTGCCAGCTCAGTCAATCACCCAGAACAACTTCCAACACCTCCCTGCCTTACTGCCCCCCCCCCCAACCTAGAAACCCCCTCAGGAAACAGAACACATAACAAATACTTGCCATGAAACGGTCACAATTGTGCTGGCAGTTTAAAATACAGCTGTTTCACCAAGATGCCAAGAATTAAAGCAATGCCAAGTCACAACAAGGTATTTTCCTGAACACGTTTTTCCTGTGTTTACTCAGCAGCCATCATCTAACCATACAAATAACCTGCTTCAGCACCACTACTGTTCCAATAAACCACCAGGACATAACAGCAGGCACCTGATAAGACACACAAGCAAACTCCAGACCGAGCGCTCAAGCCTACCTTGCCAAAGCTTCCCTTCCCAATCGCCCGGAGAATCTGGAAGTGGTCAAAGTTCACTACAAGGTAAAGAAAAAAGAATTTAAATTTGTAAATGCTTTACTGCAAAGATCTTACATTTAAAAAGATGACAAGGAGACAGCTAAAGAACATTGGCCAAGCTTTTATAATAAAGTCCCCGACTCTCGGGGAAGATGCAGGGCAGCAGCTGGTTTTATTTCAACAGTGTCTTTTTCCCTGCTTGAAGTCGCTGGCACTGAGGTTGGATGTGGTTACTAAAGAAGTGGTTTAGCAGGAGTTAAAATCCAGCTTTGACCCATGTCAGCACAGGAGGAGTCTCACAGCGACACACAAACCAGGCGGGCGGCAGAGGGGGGGACACCGGCCCCACACACCCGGGCTGTACGCCCCATGCCCGGCTCCCTGCCCCTCGTCCACATCCAACAGCCCCTCACTCTGGTCTGGGCCTTCCACAGGACAGCACTGAGATGATGGAGACTGAGCTGCACCCTGGTTTTCTACCACGAGATCCTGACCGCGCACAGGGACCCTCAGCATTTCCTGAGAAATGCTCAGCAGGGCCTTGGGGATTTGCAGCGGGAATGATGCATGAGGTGGTCAGAGAGCACTGAACCCGGGTGACAGTGGAGACCAAAATCACACAGGAAGAGTGGGAGCAAAGAATTCACTATAAATATTCCAAGTCCCACTCCCAGATCTTAAATAAGTGCACATCTGTCATCTCTGAGGATGAATCAAAAGCCCACACATGCCCGTGGAGTTCCTATTACCCTTTTGTGCTAGGCTTATATCCAAAATATTGTTATTGTCACTTTTGTGGGACATTTGCTGCAGGAGAACTCGGAAAACTTTGCCAAATGAAATTGAAAACAGAGTCTGGGCCAGCTCCTACCACGTATCTCCCCCTCTCCATAAGCAGCGCTGAAGGGCAGATGCACCGTCTCCTTCCTGAGTTGCCCCAGGAGACCCCATAGAAGACCACATGGGGAAACCAGCCCTGACCCGTCCTTCTGATGGCCTCCCAAAGCTACATGGGCGCTGTGTCATCTTCTTCCTGCTCCCCTGCCCCCTGGGTCTTTTAGTAGGACTTGATGGGTCTTGGGCTGAGAAGGCACAAGCCATTGGCACAGAGGCGGGTAAAGCCCGGAGCCCATGGTCGGCTCCTTTGAGATGCTGCAGGAGCCAAAAACTGTTGCTGCTCCCTCCATCTGAAAAAACCTGGCCCTGGAGGGAAAAATCTGTGGCCACGGGCAGCATTTTAGTGAGGCTTTTCCCACTGCCCCTGTATTAGACTGTAGTGAACAATGTGCAACCCAGCTACGTCTGCTTCAGAAATATTTTTTCTGAAATCCAAAACATTAGCACACACAGCGCTGAACCAATTTTTCTCACATGCAAGCAAATCCATTAATTGAACTTTGGTCACTAAGAAACACTCAAAGAGAAAACCCAGCACTTCTAAAGTCAGCACTTCTAAAACACAGCATTTTCTCGGCAATTAAGCCATGTGCAGGAGCTCATGATCTGCCATCACTCCAGGAGGACAGTTTCTGACAATTCTTTATTATAGTGTTTGGAATATTGTGTAGAAAATCATTGCTGCTGAGAAAACAAACCCCAAAGTGTCATTTCCATGTATCCATGACTACAAGTGATCTAGAAAGCATGCTCTAGTCAGCAGCCAAGAAACAAATCTAGGTATGAATATTCACCAGGCCCTTGAACCTATCAGCAAAGATGTCACTTTTAATAAATGAAATACACAGGCCTGCTGATTTGAAGTCCAATGACGTCAGATGAACATGCACTGACTCTTTCTTCAGTTTCATTATTTTCTTCAGGAATTAGTAAGCAACCTCGTTAAAGAAAAAGCACATCTCAACATTTGAGGAAGATGATAGTAGCAGCATGTTGCTTTCTGTGCGCAACACACTGGATTTCTAAAAATGACAATGTATCACTACAGAATATGTGATTACCCCTAAAATAGAAATCCCGAACCTCCCTGGAACGATGACATAGGCTCCAGAGACTCCACCTTCTGTGAGCCGACAGGAGAGAGCTGTCTTTCACCCGCAGCTGGAAGAGCTGGTTATTTGGGGGTGACAGGTACGAGCCCAAGCCATAGGCAGCAGTGGGGGATCTCCTGCCCCACGCTCGCAGGCAGCAGGAGGTGGCATCTCTGCTGGCACACAGTGACCACGCTCACCCGCTGCTGGGGCTCTGGCACCGTGCTGATGGTCACAATCTGCCAGTGCAGAAACAGTTTGGGCTTGAGGCTGAACCAGAGGAACCCAGGAGAGGGACATGAGAAGCTGAGATGCTTTGGGAAGCATTTCTTTACCAAGAGGGTAGTCAAACCCTGGAATGGGCTCCCTGGAGAGGTGGCTGATGCCCCGAGCCTGGCAGTGTCCAAGTATTAAGGACAATGCCCTCAACAACATGCTTTAACTTGGTCAGTCCTGAGCTGGTCAGGCAGTTGGACCAGATGATCGCTTTAGGTCCCTTCCAACAGAAATAGTCTATTCTCCTCCATTCCGTTCCGTTCCATTCCATTCCATTCCATTCCATTCCATTCCATTCCATTCCCATCTGTGATCTACAAACACAAGGGAGCTCAGCACCATGGCACAAGGACACTGACTTGATGGTCACACCACAGTCCAGTGCCATCTGTGGTGTTGAAATGCCCCAATGGGTATTTTGTTAGCTCCTCATGAAAAACCTACACTAATTATCCCTATTGACTCCTCTAACAGCTCGTTATCAATATAGCACCTCTGCAGATAAGTGGAACTGCTGGGCATAAAACATTGGGTTTTGCCACCAAAGAGACATGCCTCTTCCTGACTCTCCCTGGCACCAAGTATCTCAAATATAGATAAATACCATGACCTGGATTTGCTCCTTTTGGCGTGGTTTTGTTCTCAGTCTCCAGGAACTCATGAAAAGCAGGATGGCAGGGTTTCACACGGCTGCTGGACCTCACCAAACCTCATGCAGCCTGGTCCAGCCCCCTCCACAAGGAAGTGCCAGGTGCCACACTGACTTCTCTATAATTAAGATTTCATTATAGTCACAAAATGTACTGTGTGATAAACCAGACTAGATACACAGCCTCTATTTTCCAGTGAAATAAAGAGAAAGAGGAATATGTTTCTCTGCAAAAATTCTTCATACAGAAGGACAAGCATGCTTCAATGTAAGACGCAAAAACAGAGGGGTTTTTTTTTACTGTCTTAAAATTATGAATGTCTTCATTATTTTCACTGTTTATTCTGCATTTATTTACAAGATACCTAAAAGTTTGGCAAGAGAGAACTAGCATAAAACTTCAGATAAACAGTGGACACCCAGAGTGAGAGTTCAACGTCAGGACCTGGTATTAGTATCTAATAGTAGGAAAACAATGGATGCCGTTAGTAAACTCGGGATAAATATCCTCAAATCTGGGGAAAACAGAAAATTAAAAATCACATTTTAAGGAATGAGTCAACCTTTCACTATTTATTTGCATGTTTTCCAGCCTCATCAACAAAAAGAGGGAGGTTTTATCTCCAAGAACTCTCTACAACACTAAAGACCTAAGAAACGCTGTCTTGTAACAGCAAATTTGCAGGGCGAGTACGGCACAATCAACATTCGCTTTCTATCAATGTAATCCTATATGTCGGCATAATTAATAGCATTTCTCTACCCATTATATTACTGCAGTCTCACTTTGGAAGAAAGCGCCACGGTAATTGATGCAGAAACATTAACATGTGGCCACAGCAACCACAAGCTGCCACAAAATGCTGAGAGTTTCAGCCCACAGAAAAGCGAGTCACAGCTTAGAAATCTTAAGACTCAGAAATTTTTCCTAATATCCATCCTAAACCTCCCCTGGCACGACTTGAGGCCGTATCCTCTTGTTCCATTGCCTGTTCCTTGGGAGAAGAGACCAACCCACCCCCCCCGGGTACACCCTCCTTTCAGAGAGTTGTAGAGAGAGAGAAGGTCTCTTTTCAGCCTCCTTTTCTCTATGAAAAGGATAGAAAAAGTATGAAAAAGCTTTCAAACTGGAGGATGAACCTAGTGAACTGGGAAGATCAGGAAGATTGGGGAGATCAAAAGTCATATTTGTAATTAGAGACAAGGTAAAGCGACATGGGGGGAAAACCAGATGGAGATGCGGATTTGATGGAGAGCAGAGGCACAGGGTGATGGGGAGGGTTGTCAGCAGCCCTCCCCAAGCCCCAGACACTCTGAACCCAAGGCATCCATTCCTCTCTAACAGGAAAGCTCCATACGGTGCAAGAAACCACTGCTTTCCTTTCTGTCACTGGAAAAAGCACAAGCAATATGTTCACTCTCCAACATCTCGGGCTGATCTGTTTTGCCTATTCATATCCACAGAGAAGATTACATGGGTGAGAAAAATGGAAATACAGCATAATATGACTGACAGGAAACTCAAGTGAGCATTAACTACCCAGGAATTCAGGGAACGCTGGTAGATAATGAAAGAAATTAAAGGTATAATACAAGCCCAGTGCTATAAATGAACCCCTTTAGAAACTAAAGATTCAAACATGTTATTAGGAAGCAACTCTGAAGTTGTGCAAAAAACATTGAGTTATTGTATGATTAAAAATGAATCTCTGCAACTCTGTAAGGAATCAAATGCGCCATGTAAAGTAACTGCAAAGTCATTTTAGGAAGATTGGGTTATTGATATTGGGTACAAAAATGTTTGCATTGGCCAGAAACCATCCCTAATTAGTGCAAAAATACTGCCTGCATTGGCCAGGAACCCTTCCAAAGGCATGTGAGCGTATTGCATTCATCTGCTTCTCCATCAACCAGCCCAGGAGGCACAGGAGATCATGGAGTAAAACGCAACACCTCGGCCCCTGTGCTCTGTATGCTTTACAAAGGCTATTTCTGTTAGAAAAAAACATGTCACTCTGCAGTAACAACCCAGGGAGGCGAACGGGTTGTTCATTAACCGCCCCGCTGAGCTCTCCCTTGGTGCAGATGGGCGAGCACCACACGAGCTCATGGGGTCTTGGCCAAAAGCACGGGGCTTTTCATCCATGGGCTGAGGGGCAAACAAGGCACAGCACTCAGAGATGTGACCCTCCCCTCGCCCTGGGACATGCCAGAGCCCCCCACACCACCCCAAACGTGGGACTGACTCCCCCAGGCCAATCCCGGTTGTTTCTCCGTGCCCCCACGTGTCCGACTGGCATTTCTAGAAGGGCACTGCCCCTCGGGAAAATTCTGTGCCAAATGGTCCGTTTTATGGTGGTACCACTTGTTGAACAGCTCCCAAGTGAACTACAGAGCACTGCTGTTGGAAAAGCAAAGGTTATGTTGGGATTCACCCCACTACCCACGGAAATGCTGCGTCCTCAGAGCCTCGGGAACGTGATGAGGTCCCGTGATGACCACACGGGAGGTCTCATCAGTCGGTGACAAAGCCAAGGCTGGTTGCTCATCAGCTCATGGTGGGCAGAGCCCCTCATGGCTCCCGGGCCTGGGACCCACGGCCACCCAACACCGGATCTCACAGGCCACCGTGTCCCCTCCCACCGCCGGTGGGACGAGGGGAGGGGATGGCAGAGGCACCACCAAAAGCAAACCTGCGCCAGGGGCTCTGCCCGTGGAGAGGCTGGAGGAGCCGTGGCCCCAACACCATCAGCCTCCTCCACACAAGCTCATCTGTTCCCAGCAGAGAAGGCTGTGGGCTTCCCGGGGCAGAACCACATGCTCAATTCGTCAGGGAAAACTTCTATCCAGCTGGAATGAAACCTCCCTGGCAAATGATCAAACTCTCCCAGTGCACCGAGTCTAAAGTAGAGCAGAGCTGAAGCCGTTTGATCACAGAATCGTGACTGCTAATTAGAGCCCTGCCGGGAACGAGAGGAAAACGCCGTTTTTCTCCCAGTTCCGTGGATGTGTCACTGTCACAGACCCGATTCCTGGGGCAGACACAGGGTCCAGAAGCCAGCACCGAGGTGCGGGTCCTGACGCAGGAGGACCCTGCGAGGAAAGGCTGATGTGGAGAGAAAACAAGTCTCTGCCGTCCCGGCAGCAATCCCGGGAGAAAAACTCCTCCTGAGGGAAGCGTGAGGAAGGACCGGGCCCCTGGAGCCCCCTCTGCCCGGGCTGCACACTCGGACCAGCAGAGAGTACCCTCCTCATTTGAGCCTTCCTGAGCCCAGACTAGCTTTGCTGATTATATAGGGAAGGAAAGATGAAATTTTTCCAATTTTCATACCATCTATTAGAATTTTTGATCATGGATGGAAACAAAAAATGGGAAAAGAAGCAACCCTAGGTAGAGGAAGAGTAAAGGTGACAGACAAACTCTTCAGGAAGAACACATGAATTAACTGAGTGCTGCAAACGCCATGAAACCCATGAGGCCGTGGTGATCTGAGCTCTGCCCCTCCCAGATGGTGAAAATCACCATTAAAACACACTGTGATGCTCCTTCCTTGAAGGCATGGCATTGTGCATTAGAAAATAAACCTAATTAAATTCCAAATTCAGTTTCCATCTTTTATCAAGCTGACAGACTGGATGTGTACTCTAGCCTTCAGTTTTGTTGGTTTTTCCCCCCACTTCTACGGCTTAGAAAATTTTATTTCTAGTAACTAAAATCAATTTACCAAAAATAAAAAAGTCTTTATAGCACATGTTTATAGTACCATAACGTAAGCAATAAACATCTGCTAAATGTTACTTACTGGTTTTGCGACATATGTTATAAATGATAAATGGATGACTTTAGGTGCTTTATGAAATATTTAAGTTGTGTTGTGTTCAGGGCTAAAGCCCTTCAGAGAAGAGGAAGCACCTTAGTAAAGCAAAAGAGTTTTAGACAAATTTATTCCAGCAAAAGTGGTTAAGCTGGTGATCCTAAAACATTTAATTCATTTCCTCAGTTTAATTTTGTTTTTTCCCAGTTGTAGGGAGGTGGGAAAGTCTCTCCTTTTCTGGAACCTTTTCAGAACTGACCTGGTGAGGACCTTTCTGGACAATAAGACCGCCTTTACATTTTCATTTTACAAGGTAAAAAGAATGAGTACACAAAATGAGTGCACAAAATGAAATGTTTGACTCCAAATCAAGTTTTGCTTTCTCTGCTGAAAATTGTAGATTTTTTTTACCCAATACCTTGGGTATTTTACCTTGTAATGCTGCTAAACCTGTGGCCCCCGCTCTCCCCTCCCGGCTGCCGCAGCTCCCAGCTTCAGCCCCCACCCCAAAGTCCCCCCGAAAACCAGGCTGGACACACACAAAGCTTGAGGCTGGACACAAAGCTTGAGGCAACTTTGCCGGTTCCGTGTCCAAGGGATGGCTGATGATCTGTTCTGCTCCGCACCACAGGAAAGTTTGGGATTTGTCAACCTCAGTTCACTTCCATCCACGGGAAAAACACTCATGTTTTATGTAGGTGCCATATGTTTTGGCTCCGCAGCGTAAGGTTTGCTGAGCAATGCCAGTTTAAATACAATTATGGAATTCCCATGGGAGGATGCAGAAACCTGCAGTAATCAGAAATAAAATCCAGCCAATGAAGAAAGAGACTGTTTCCAGGAGGAAACTTCTTACTCCTCTAGAAAGCCAGCTCTAATCCTCCGAGTTCTAGGAGAAGGCAGCTACTGCCTTCAGATGAACCAGAAGCCCTCAAGGGACTCTGGGGATGAAGTAGAAAACACAAGGAAGGAGAAAAGAACGAAACATTTTAAAAGCTTGTAATAAAATCGGGGATGTAGAAGTTCAAGAACCATGTCCAAAATTAAATTAAAAGATATATGAAAGAGATGAGTCTTTTAAAAGTCTAAGACAGTAATTTCATTAGGCATTTGTTTAATGCAAGATTTTTTTCCCCTTTATGGGGTCCCCTCACAAGACCCCAGTTAGTCATTTCACGTCCTTAAACGTAACTCCAGATAAATGCTTTTAACGCACCCAGCAAGAGCCTGTTCAGAGAAATCCTCCCTCAGCTATTTTCTTTTAAAAGCCACCTCAGCATTACAGCCACACCAGCTGTCCACCTTAAATTCCATACCAGCGCATCGGGATGCTGGACACCACCTCCCTGCCCTCAGACTGGCCACCACCACCAGAACACGAACCCTGGAGCTGGGGCTGCAGATGTGGAGCCAAGGGTGGCCCCAGAGCCTGGCCACAGTGGTCCAGGCAGAGCATCCCGTGCCTGGCAACTCTCAGGTACAGAGCCCTCATCAGGGAATGGGAACTAAGAGCTAAAAATACACTAATCCAAGTTTTGTTATAAAATCACAGAATAGTTAGAGTTGGAAGGGACCCTGAAGCCCCCCTGCCCAGTGCCACCCCCTGCCCTGGGCAGGGACACCTCCCACCAGCCCAGGTTGCTCCAAGCCCCCTCCAACCTGACCTTGAACCCCTCCAGGGATGGGGCAGCCACA
>JAOQGH010000002.1:38396127-38415241 GCA_025769975.1 Gallinago jamesoni
CCTCCCCATCTCTCCTGGAGCCCCTTGAGGGACTGGAAGGGGCTCTAAGGTCTCCCTGGAGCCTTCTCTTCTCCAGGTGGGACATTTTGATATTTTAGTATCAGCCATAACACATGGGAATGGAATGGCTGAAGCCCTGGGCGCCCCCCTCGCGCAGAGCAGGACCCCCTCGGCAGCAGGAGCAGTGCGGCGGCGTTGGCCACACTCTGCAGAACCTCTCACCGGCTGCAGACATCGAAACGGCACGGTGCCTTGTTCCTTCATTACAACCTTCCCCATCAGACCTGCCACCTCATAAAAAATGGATATTGCAGCATTCCTCAGCCTCCACACTTGCAAAGAGAACCTGCACTGCACCCTCCGGCTCTATCTGAACTGTAAAATATTTAAGCCCATCCAGCGATGCTTGATGAATTCTGAAACCACGGGTAGGCCAGCAGGGTTTGCAGCTCAGCTTAAGCAAAACTGTATTTAAGTGGAAGGAGGATGTGTCCTAAGAGCAGGTGCTTGCTGTGGTTTCTGTCCCGAGGACACCACCGATGTCCTGCTCCTGCTGACACGCGGGAGAGGTCCTACCAAGTGGTAGGACCAGAACCAGCTGTTCTTATGCCCACCTCTTCGACAGTAATGTTCTCGCTCATTTTTGCTCCTGGCAGCCCCTCCAGCACCACCCGGGATGGAAGAGGCTCCAGGAGAGAAGGGGAGAGACCAAAGTCACACAGCTCGTGGTGCCCGGGCAAAAGCTGTCCCTCTCCTGCGTTGCTCCTGGGGATACACGGCAGGACCTTCTCTGGGGGTCTCTGGTAAAGGTGACTAGGAAAATAACTAATGCCAGTTTTTACGGCTCTGTGGGGAAGCAATTCTGCCAACCAGCTTAATTGCCGTATTTGAAGTTTCTAGACAGCCTGGCCAGCCACGGCCGGGGCTCAGCGCTGCGTGCACTCTACATGCCAATAAAACATACATTAAATGGATTAAGAGCAGGATGAGCTATGGCCTTCTGGCACAGTTCTTAAAGCATTAACCATTTTTCAGTCCTGTCTAATATAACAAGGATAGATTTTTTTCACATTTATGCCACAGCAATAGTTTCACTGAAGTGTCCCGAGCTCCCGGTGCCATGAACACATGGTTTAGATCAGGACAAAAGTCCGCTTATTTTCATGAACCTAGCTCACCCTGCGGTTCTGACCACACAAGGGGAACCATGAAATGAGAAGTTAATTCTTAAAATCACTTCAACCTCCAATTTAAACAAATGCTGAACAACGACAAAGCCACCATGGAGGGCCTGATGCTACAAACTGCTTCAGATCCTCAAGTCTTCAGTCCCTCTCCGTCCCGAGGACGAGCACAAGCCAAAGCCTCCAGTCTCCTTCATCAGGAACCTTCTTTGAGAGAATTTGCAGAATCTAAAGGATGCAAAGGATTTGCGCTGCCCTCCTGCACAGGAACATATTTTGCTCTGAAAGCTCATGACCTTTCGTGTTATAGCTCCTTCTCTATGTTAATCACTCTAAAATTGCTGAATTATTCACCATTCAGAAAATACATTTTCATTGCCTAGAGTTGGCAATCAAAAATGACTTACAGAAATAGGTCATCCCCATCCCATAGAATAATTAACATACACTTCATGTGCTTCCCTCCCCTCCAGTTTCCATTTTTAAGCTCTGCTCCACGTGAGAACGGGCCAGATTTAAACTGTCTGCATTTTTCATGCTGCTCCATCACACTAAACCCACAGTCTTCACAATGTGCCCTGACTTTACATTTTTAATGAACCACACACCCAGCAAGAAAATTAATAGACTCGACTTTTGTCTGGTGTTCCCACGGATCACGAACAAAGCCTTAATGAAGGCAAAGGAACCCAAGTTTTCCGGAGCCGCTACCTCAGCTTGAGAAAACTCCCTCCTGCCTGGAGCCCCATCACCCTCGGCCCCCAGGGCTCTGCATCTGCCTTGCAGGGGGGAGCAGGTTGGGGTTTTGTTGCCTTCTTTTTTCCTTACCTACATATCTCCCTAATAAACAGATTTTAACATGACATTTAATTAAAAAAAAAAAAAAAGACATTTTTTGCTGGCACATTTAATTTGCTGTTTTTACACATCTCCAAATTAAATGCAATTTGCCGAGGCCTGTTCCCCAGCAAGCTGTTAGCCAGAATATGCCCAGGCTGCTGTCTATTGGGTCCGCATCAATTCTCCCTCGTGGGAAGCAGAGAAGAGGGGCTCTCTTCAAGCTCCCCGTTCCTGCCAGGCTCTGCGGAGGTGGCACGTGCCAGCGCTGGGTTACGTGGAAATGGCACGGGTGTCTCCAGCCTCTGGGAAACGGCACTCAACTACGAAGAAACAGGCGACACGTGAAACCCAAGTACAAAGCGAGAAATCTTTACCGCACCAGCACTGGAACGATGATAAAAAATGGGGGTCTAAGCCTGTCACGCAGGCAGGGAGCGGAGGGACCCCGGGTTGGTGCCCGGGGGCTGCCACCGAGGGATTTACCCTCAGCAGACTCCGCGCGGGATGCGGCAGCACAGGCGATGGCACAGCTCAGGGCTCGCAGGGCAGGAATAGCCAGGAGAGCTCCACAAACACAGGCTGGGAATTCTAAGGCCCAAACGCAGCCCTATTCCCAATGGCAGCAGCAGAGCTCAGGGATGATATTCTGCAGGAGGCTTTTTGAAATTACTTTCACGGGTCAAGGATTTCCCTGGTTCAGCCCTGGAAGGTGCCCATCTCATCACACCAAAAGCACAAGTCCCGTGTTCGGTCCCGTTAAGCGCGGGGGATGTGCCGGACCCCTCTGCAACGGGGTCCTGGCTGTTGGGGATTCACACCAAGTGAGAGGGACGCCAATCACGGAATAAAACCTGCCCTGCCATATGTAGGGGATTAATTACCGCTCCGTTCCCGTAGCAGGTCGGAGCGATCGTTTCCTACTCAGGAAAACAAGTGCTAATAATAGTATCTATCGCGCACAACCCGATTCCAGCCCTCAATTCTGCCCAATTGTTCAGCTGAACAGCAAACAGCTTACGCTAATTCCTATTAACTTTTAATACTTGTGTATTGAGAAATAGAGAGTTCACACTGAAAGGGCACAAATTCTAATACACAGCAGGATTAACTCTTCACGCATTAAACTTAATTATGTGCAGTCAGGTGGCACTTGATACTCCTTCCTCCTTAGCTAAACCCAACAACACATGTTTAATGATTTTGGTGCACATACGCTGATGGAGTTAATTAGGACTCCTGGAGGGCTGAGCTCAACTTTTTCAGTGTTGTCTAAACTGAAAACAAAATGTTCTAGAAGCCATACTGCACAGCACAGGCTCTGTGCAGGCAACTCGCTCCCGTGAATCTGCAACAACCCAATAATGTTTGCTGGGCAAACGACAGTATCTCAAAAGATAAATAACGAACACTCCATTTCCTGGGCTTTCAATGTGTTTCACTGCTGACTCCAGTTTCAAAAGGATCAAACCAGGAACCAAATCTAAACCTCGCTTACATACTTTGAAAAGGATCATGCTAAAGACTAGATAAAATACAACTTAATTTAAAAATACAAGCAATAAACAAACCAAATTCCTCCATCTGTGCCTTGGTACTGAACGTGAGAAGAGCACACTGCTCCATCAGGTGAGCCATTACGTGGCCATTAACCTACTGGTACCACATCTTACCCTGCTGTACAGCCCCAGAAGGCAAGTTGTGCCCCGTGTCAGCTGGCCATGCCATGGGGTGAGCACTAAGGATTTACTCATCTTCTTCCAGACCGTGCTTTCGAGTTGCTGACCAGCAGTGAGCTCCGTGATGCCGCTCTACACACTCACACGTGGGAGGGAAAACTCGAGCTTGTGCCTCCCCCGGCGCAGAGGTGGGATCAAAATTCTGTCCCACTCCTGCCCGTGCCCTGGAGGTGGGAGTGGGGACATGGGGGAAAGGCTGGACCACATCTCTCTCTGGAGGCTGTGCTCCTACATATCCTTGTCTCAGCAGCACCGAGGGTGCCAAGGTGCCACCTGCTCATTGCCCTCCCCTTCTCTGCAGGCAGGTATTTTTAACCCAGATCAGCTCCCCCAACCAACTCAGACAGCTCTCCTACAAATACTGCTCACAGAGGTGGTGGCGTCTCCATCCCTGGGGACCTTCAAAAGCCATCTGGACGTGTCCTGGGCAACTGGCTCTAGGTAACCTTGCCTGAGCAGAGGGTTGGACCAGATGATCTCTGGAGGTCCCTTCCAACCTCAACCAGTCCATGATTCTGTGGTCACCAACACAGAAAGCTAATGGGAAAGTACAGTGGGAATCAGCACACAGATGAAATCATTGGACATGGGTTCAAGAAAACAGAGACCCAAACGACCAGCCTGTTGACCAGCTCCTGCTTCCACCACGTCCCTACACAGTTACTCTACAGTGTCCCAGCACGCTCCTCTACCAACTGGTTAAAAACCCCATCCAGAAAAGTGCTGTTTATCTTCATACTGATGTTAATGCTCCACACAGAGTTTCCATGGACACTTGTAGACCTCCGGTGGGCTCTACTGCCCACCCAGGGGATGGACAAGGGCCACCAGCAGCTGCCGCCGCCGCCGCAGGCACAGCTGGATGTGCCCTTAGCGCCCTGTGTGTCCTCCTGCCCCACTCACGGCTGATGGACACATCCCCCCGTCAGCAAACAGCCCCCAGTTTGGATCTCCCACTTCACGAGGCAGCAAGTCTACATCTCAGAAGCACACCCACCCCTCCCCTGGCAGGCACCGAGCGCCCGGGCAGGGGGAAAGGACACTGTGCTCACTGACCGCAGCCCCCGCTCGCAGGCTGCCACCAGCATGGCTTTGCCTGGCCCAGACACCCTGCCAGCCCCGGGGCGAGCACCAGGGACACCCGGCATCTCCCCCGAAGTGGGTCACCAGGGCCCCCCTCCTGCCCCGAGCCTGCCGGCGGCTCCGGCTGCAGCCCTGGCTGCCGGGGTTGGGGCCAGCCTTCCTCCCCACGGCACACGCCAGTCAGGCTTCCCAGAAGATGGTGCCTCCTGCCAGCACAGAGGCATTTCCATCGTCTCCCGCGCAGGCACAAAGAGAGCTCCAAAACCAAATCCTTTTAACAAGCGACTCACTCGGAATTATTTCTGCGTTATTGTGAAAGGACCGAGGGCAAATCCTCCAGGTCGGTCTCATTCGGTATTGCCCAGAACGTGACCTCAGACTGCAAAACTCCCTGCCTGTTAAGAACACACCAGCCTTCTTTTGCTCAAAACCTAAATTCTGTGTTTCTGTCATTTCTCAAAGCAGAGGATTGATGGCGCGTGAGATCATCAGATGGCGCGACCACAGAACCCCACACCAAAGGAAAATGCAGATCCCGATGTTGAACTCTCCTCTCTCCTCCCCCCGCCCCCCTGCCTGTACCTCACCCCCCCTCGCCTGTTTTATTTCACTTACAAATTCACTTTTCTTTCCTCCCACTCAAACACTGTAACAAACTGGTACTCGGCTCCTGCTGGAAACACACTGATCAAGACGCATTAATTCATGTCAAATCCTTTCCACTTTTCTACACCAGCAAGAGAAAGTTGGAAAAGCTCGTTTTGAAGTTTGAGATAAGTAACTGTGGTGTTCTTACAGCAGCGGCTTTCTGTCACAGCAGGTGACACTTGTTTCCAACATCGCTGCAAAAAGAGCTAGTCAAACTATTCATTATTAAATTAGCCCCTTTCTTGACTAATAATTATTTAAAACTCACCCCTGCTTACCACAAAGGCATTCACCCTGCCAGCGAGGGCTGGGCTGGCACCAAACGTGCCCGGAGCAAAGCTCGGGAGCTGCCGGAGACACACAGACCCCGGCCAGGAAAAACTCCTTTCTCACAGAGAACAGTCTCGGTGTGGGCACTTCACAACGGAGAGCAGGTATCGCTCCCTCCCACTACCACCCCTGAGCCACCCCACCCTGAGACTCACCCTCAAACACATCCAAAAGCTCCAAACCCAGCATAAAACTGATGCCAAAAGCACCCAAGTAGATCCACCAAGCCATGACCCCTGGGAAGCCACTGAAACATCACCGTGACACACACAGTCAAAGCACCAATGTCCTGCCGTCGCTGAAACCAGTGCAAATTCCCCCCAGGAAGAAGGGGGTGGGCTCCATCCCTAAAAGAGACACTGAACACAGAGGTGGGGGCAGCGCTGGGGCCACTTCTCCCACGGGAAGCTCCTCCGCGGACAGAGGGCGAGCACCCTCTGGCCCCTCTCCAGCCTGTGCCGCGGCCACGCAGCCCTATGGCTCCTCCTGCTCCCCCCGCTCCCTGCGCCCGCACCACGGCCCCCACCGCACACCTCCCGCACCCACCGCACACCTCCCGCACCCACCGCACACCTCCCGCACCCACCGCACACCTCCCGCACCCACCGCACCAGGAGCAGCAGTGAGAATTGATCAGTTACATTTTTCCTTAATTACCAAATTAAAAAATATCCTGATAAACGATACAGTCAATCGAATGAAATCAAAACCCTTCCCTTCTCTCAGCCTGCGTTTTCATACCTGACACCTTGAGCACTTCCCAGTTAGATTTAATGAATGGAAAGTGTTCTCTCCTTATTCCCTACAGGCAAATACTACTTTCCTACCTCCTGGGGAAAAAAATTGCTCGAAATCTGCTGCCTTTCAATTAAGAAATAGAGAAAGACTAAACGCTTCCTAAATTAGCTTAACAGTATCCAGAAATATTCAAAAAGCCATTATAATGGCTATATATATATTGCCATATAATGCAAAATACATATTTTATTTTTTTTCACACCATAATTGATGACTGGGAGGAAAGAATTCGTTGCCAGAGGAGGGGCCAAGTCTCCTGCTCGTGCTGTGAACAGAGTCCCACTGTCTGACAGAGCCCACGTATCACTTACTGCACAAGCTGGGGGAACACAACCTGGTTTGTCCCTTCCAGCTTTGAAATCATTGTCTTACCCCGGCTTCATTCCAGCACAAAGACACCCGTGGGACCATGGGGAAAAATGCCGACAAGAAAAAGTTCTGCGTTTCCAAAAATTCTGCATTTTTTCTTGCCTTTTACCTCCTCTTGATGTGCTGCTTTTCCATGAGGTATTTTAAGACGTGAGCTCTGGGGCTGTACCGCACTCACCAGGCACAGAATGGAGCCTGTCACACGGCTCGTGCTGGCAATCACAGCAACCCCCCAAAACCTGAATGAATCGTGCCTTTCCCCCCCTCCTCATCACTCACAGCGTTCTACCATTCACGATCCATCTGCATCATTAAAAATCTCAAAAAAAAGTGAGAAGACATTCTAAAAGAGACAGAAACATTACATTAAATCAGATTTTGGTCTCAGCATTCCTCCAAACACAGGAGAAAGGTATTGCCATGATTGTGTTCTCCCCTTTTCAGGGAAGAGAAAACACCGGGCACAGGAACCCGCAGCCGGTTTGGCAGCACTGAAATTGCACACATTTGCACTGGGATGCACGCCTGCCCAGCCAGGGCCTGTCCCATCCAGACCAGAGATGTACAGGCAGCACCCAGCAAAGCAACCTTTAAGCCCTGCTTCTCCTTTTCAACAATTCGGATGTCTTAGCTGCCTGCTTAGAATTTATATAAAGCATCTCTAAGGGTAACAGAACTAAGCACTGACACTGAATCATCTCCAGACAGGAAACTCCCCAAAAAGGCAGTTCCCAGCCACTCGAAGTAGAAGGCGGCATATACCTTGGCATTTTATTTTGTTTTTAAAGCTGCGGTGTTAATTGCTGTCTGGCTTCACTGAGTCGTGGTCAGAGTGGGGGAGCCCGGACACAGCGGACGCGGTGCAGACCCCTCACGTCCAGCCCTCCCCCAGAGGGGGGTTGGCACAGACTCTGCACCCACATGGGCACCCAAAGAGCCAAGAGCTCCACGAGTTCCCAGGGACCCGGGTATAGAAGCTTCATGCAGCTCTGTATCTGCCCATTTCTTGTTTGTAGTTTTTTTTTTAATAAGTATGCAATTTACAATATTGAACAAAATATGGAATAAATACCACTTGTCACGATCCAATGCTACAAATTCCCCTAAGCCTGTAATTACTTACAAAAGCCTTTCACTGCTGTGCGGATCTCCCACAGATTTCTCCCTCATAAGACCATCATCCAAGCAAACGAGAACCTACTACAACTTATTTATCCCCCCAGTTTGATCTGTCCCAAGGAGGGGGAGAAGAGAAGAAATAACACACTACTTATGTTGAGTGAAAGTCCTCAGCAAGTTCAGCCAAGACCCTGGGTGGCTGTGCAGCCCCCAGCTCCGCACTGCACACCCTGCCAGGCGCTCCGGAGGAGGTGCAGGGGGCTGACGATGGAGGAGGGGGTGGAAAGGGAATTCCTAAGAGTGGGTATTGGTCTCTTCTCCCAAGGAACAGGCGATGGGACAAGAGGAAACAGCCTCAAGTTGTGCTGGGGGAGGTTTAGGATGGATACTGGGAACCGTGTCTTCACCCAGAGGGGTATCAAGCCTTGGCAGAGGCTGTCCAGGGCAGTGGGGGAGTCCCCATCCCTGGAGGGATTGAAAAGGTGGGCTGAGGGACATGGGCCAGTGGTGGGTTTGTCCGTGGTGGGTTGGTGGTTGGATTCGATGATCTGAAAGGTCCCTTCCAACCAAAACGAGTCTATGATTCTAATTTGGGCTCTTCTCCCCGCGGAGCAGCACAAGTGAAAACTGGGCACTGGTACGCGTGCCAGGCGTGAGTCCCCAGCGCCCCACGGACCCCTCCTGCCGAGCCCCCCGGAACTCCCATTGAGCCCCAACCTGCCCAGCCTGTCCCCCAGGGCTTTGGGGGTCCCCGAGCCCACAGCCCTATGGCGATGGGGAATCTCTGCTCTGGTGCTCCAGTCAATGGTCATCTAAATACACAATCCACATTTTTCAAGATCGCTGTCCAACGCGGTTTGCCAAGCACCGGGGGTGTCAGTGCTGCCCCCCCTCCACAGACCCACCTCCCGCGGGATGACAAACGCCCGGCTGCGGGGACGCTCACCCTGCCTCTTCTTGTAGCGGGCTCCAGCACCTATCTTTAAACATAAAGGGTTTTTTTCATGTCTTTTGGGCAAGAAGTACTCAAAATGCATTAATGTCTTGCTCTATTAACAAAGAAACTATGGCAACACACGCATAGTTGCCAAGAGAATTACTGAAACAAGGTTTAATAGTTAATAAGCAGCCAGATGATGTCAGACTCATCTATTAAGACCAGTTTATATCTGCCTATTAGAACTTAATGTCCCAGAAAGCTGGGCTGGCCAGGATTAAACAGTCTTCCCATTACCAGTAATAAAACCAATTTTCTAAAGAACAGGGTAGAGTTATCCAAAATGTGGCCAAGCCATGGCTATATGTCACAGCACAACTATTACGCTCCTTTTGTTAAGGAGCAATTTTCTAGATATCGGAGATGTGAATCGAAATTTAATGTAATGTGTGTGTTATAAGGATGGAAATCGCAGAAGTTGCTCAGGGAACAGCCCAGCTGCCCGGCGGCTGCATCTCACGGGGAGGAAATCAAAGACTCTGCTAAATTCGTATTTCCGCCAATGCATTTCTGAAGTGTGCTGAAATTATTATTATTTTTTTTTAACTGAAGTGATCAAGAATTCTCTAAGAAACAATTTTCAGTGCAAATTAGCTTCTAAAATGCAATAATAATTATTTTAGGGAAAAGCATTAAGGGGGCGAAGATACTCATAGCAAGTTTTGTTTTCCTAGCTGGGCATGCTCACAACGAGAGGACCTCATGACCCCCACGGCTCCACAGAAGGAGGGGGGACCATGTCCAGCAACACCATTAATTGCAAATCAAGAGTCGTTAGGGACTGCTGGTTGTGTGGTCTCCCCAGTCCGAAGGAAACACGCTGAGCCAGCGAGTCTGTAGCCCAGCACTACTGAGAACCTGGAGACGTGAAGCAGCAAATGTCTCACCATCAACTTAATGCAACGGCTCTGGCCACCATCACCCCAAAAACAGTACAGAAAAACAGCATTTGTATGGAAGAATGTGGCATACACTAGCCACTAAATAACTGCCAAAATATTAACATATTGCTAGTCAATGCAAGCACAAAAAACGCGTAAATCTGTGCCAGTGAGACACTGACTCTCTATTACCAGGCTATCAAAATAATGGTCATTGGAAGTTCTAACTCAGGCAAGGTTTCTAAGATTTTAAAAAACACTCCTTTGGTTGTAGACTCTACTAAGGTAAGAGTTTTGCAAGAACAGTGTAGGTACAGTGCACTCTGACACTGAAACAGCTGGGTTTCTGGTCGGGCAGGACAGAAAAACACCCCAACGGTGATGGAAAGGGCCAAGGCCACGGAGCAAACCCCGGCGCAGCGGGAGCCCCGGGCCCCTCGGCAGCCCCCTGCCCCGGGGAGCAGAGCCCACCGCATCCAGCCGAGGACCAAACCCACCAGCTCCCGGCACGGCTCCTCTCCCGCAGAACCGCTCTCCATCCAGCTCCTTCCAAAGCATTCATCACGCTGCCATCATCGCTGCAGACACCGCACGGGCACCAGCGTCCCCCCAGACGACCTGACACCCCCCCTGTCTCTGCCATGCTCTATTCTTAGCAGCTCCCAGCTCACTGATCCTTTAAATCATCTCACCTCTGACCTACTCCATCTTCCACAACTCTCCTTCATTTCAGTCTCCAGCGCTGCTTCCCCTGAAATCAATCATAAAACTCTTGATACTTTCAGAGGGAAAGAGGGGACGTTATCTCTGGACTATTTCTGGCTCTCTCTTGATTACATCTGACTCCGCTCCCCTTAACGCTCAATGCAAAATTAAACTCCTCTGGCAACAAACTCCTCCTCCGCTTCTTCGAGCTTTTTGTGCCATCTCTAATGGTGTCACAAGGCAGAGACCCCCCCTTCAGCATCCGACCCTCAGCCCACCCGACAGCCACTGCTGGGGGGGTCAGAGCCAGCCAAGGAGACGCCGAGGGGGACAAGCCCCAGTGTCCCCAACATCCCCTGGGATCAGCCATCGCCTCCCCCAGCAGCCGCCCCGAGCCCAGCCACGCTCTCGAGATGGCTCTGCCTGATTTTGCCCAATTTCAACACATCTGGCAACTTGGCACGACAACACCAGAAGCCAGAGGAGAGGTGTAAAGTGGGTGCTTGCTGCCGGCGGGTCCACGGGCACATGGGAGAGGCCACTGCAAGCCGTGGCCATGGCAGGTCTGAGGGCACACGCAGCCACGGCTGAGACCTGGCCAGACTTCGTGACCTGCGCTGGCAGCCCGGCCGCTTCGGCAACACCCAGTGCAGGATTTTGTGGGATTCCTCATGTGTCAGCATCTGCGCCGAAAAGCAAAACGTTAAACACCTTTAAAAACCGTCTCTTGATGTGAACATCACAGGAGGGATGCGGAAACGTTCTCTTCTCTATGAAGTGAACAGCTTAATAACACAGAACAGATGGGCCGTATTTGGATCTCTGTCATAAATATGATATTCACCATTTGGAGCAAGAGGAGCAGAGCAGCTGCCCATTGTCCCCACTCTAGGGAGGAGGGTTTTGTTCATTAAATCAGCAGAAACCAAGTGGCAGTGGAAGGAGAGCAGAAGATGACAGCACATCTCCAACAATGATGGGGTGACCGACGGCAGCTCTGAAGGGCCCCACCACCCACGGACCCCCAGAGAGCAGCCCCTCCGCAGCAAAGGCACTGTCTCTGCTGGAAGGAGACCCAATCTCCTCTTCCAGGAAAGGGCTGGAGATCAGGAAGGGTTGCTTTTCCTGTATGTATTTTGCTACACGAACCCCACAACAGCTACAAAAATAAGCAATAATTAAATTGCAAGCTAATCTGTTGTCTTTATCCATGATAAATTATGAATTAATGTATTACGGACACTCATTAAATCCAGAAGGCTGCTCAATAAAACGAATATCAATATCCCTATCTCCCCACCCGATGCCCACGCGATTCCCTAGCCCAGCCTGGGGCAGGAGCAGCGGGCTGTGCTCCTGGAACCAGGTCCCGCGGGGAGTGGGCGCAGAAAGGAGTGTAAATCTAAACCGGGGATGAGATGACTCAGACCAGACCGTTAGGATGAGGCAGACGATAAAAATACCCGAAAGACGCAAGGCAGATTTTAAAAAACACTCCTCTGGTTGTAGACTCGCCCGGTTGGTCCCTCGCTCCCTGCCCGCTGC
Organism: Gallinago jamesoni; assembly: GCA_025769975.1. Taxonomy (NCBI): domain Eukaryota; kingdom Metazoa; phylum Chordata; class Aves; order Charadriiformes; family Scolopacidae; genus Gallinago; species Gallinago jamesoni. The sequence goes on from JAOQGH010000002.1 coordinate 38,408,363, forward strand.
CCGGCGGGCGCCGCGGTGGGACGTGGAGGGGGTGGGGGGCAGCAGCGGAGCGGCCGGGGGACCCATGGCTTCCCCACAGCCAACGCCTGGGGAAGGGAACGCGAACCACCTCCGCCGTCCAAACTAAACCCCGCAAGGACAGACATCCATTTCTTTTAGGCTTCAGTTCTGGAGCAGAATAAGCCATTTTCACCTTTCCATTTAAAAAAGCAAATTTTCATTAGGAAGCTGGAGACTTGCCTCTTTCAGAAGTAAGGATTTACTCTCCATAATTGCCATTAAGTAATGGACACTCATTTAATTAAAGACTCTCTGTAATTTGACAAGAATCTCTAGAAATAATTATTCCCTCAAATTACCTTCGTGAGAGGTTTTCTGACAAGATGTAATTGAGAGAGCGACCTTCACCAGGGCTGGGATTGTTCCCGGAGCCCAGGCAGGAGCCCCAGGGGACAGGGGCTGCTCCCTCGGTGCTCAAAACGTGGCCAGTGGGCTACTGAGCCCCCCGTCATCACCCCGGAGCCCCAGGGTGGTTTTCAGAAAGAAAATCAAAGCCTTGGGTTAATTCATCCTCATCTCTGTCAATGGCCCAACCGAGAGGGGAAATGGAAACTGTCGCCCGAGAGCTTTCGCAAATCCCGTTCTTAATTAGTGGTGTGTCAAACGAGCGCTCCACGTTTCAATGGTATTTTGAAAGACACGAACATGTAAGCGATTCCTTGTTAACTAATTATGAAATGCAAAGTCATTGACAATTTACCACTGCGAGACAACGTCACAGCTGCTTTCATATCGACACAATGGGCTTCAGACTTTCAAACATCCTTCACCGGCAGTCAGTGATGAAGGGAAATGGGTCCCTTTTCATGGCAGGGACAGCTGAAGATACCCCCTGCTCTCAACAGAGAGCTCGCCCCGAGACGTAAACATTGTGTTCCTGAGGCGGTACCTGCAGCGGCTAACTCATAATAAACAGAGAAGTGGTTTTCTCTCTCCCTTTTCTTATCTCTCGGTTTCCTGAGCTCTCTTCCCAGAGGTTCTCTGGTGGCTCTGGGTGACGTCCCTGCCCAGCGCCCGCTGCTCGGGGCTGCACAGAGCAGCAGAAGCCCCGCGCTGGGAGCTCGGCTCCAGCCGACAACGCTTTCCCCGAGGAGGCTCCAGCGCGTCTTTAATAACCGTATCCCACATTAGCAGAACATCTTTGTTTACGCCAAACATACCACACAACATTCAGCAGTATACGAGGAAGAAGGAACGTAATTAAATCTGTACTGTAATTGTCAAAACAAACAAGCAACATTTATTTTGCTCATTTGCTGATATAGATTGGCTGCGGGAAGAGAGGAGCGAGGGCGCTGGGTGGATGGAGCGATGGGAGAGGAGGCTGGGAGGGATGCGGGGCCGGGACGCGGGACACGGCAGGGGAGGGGGCTGCCCGGGGCCGAAGGACGCACCGCGCTCCACCAGCGATGGAGGAGCTGCCAGCTTCATACAGCCAAAGGCACGGGGAGAAGAACAGAGCAACCCACCCCAAGCACTCACTCCAGCCCCTGCAAGGGCCTTCCTCCTACTTGCTTTTTAATTAACTGCCAGTAATTAGCATCACCCAAGCAGCCTTAGCAGGGTGCCTCTTAGTGGCTTTTCACTCCCCTCCAAGGGCGGTGTGTGTTCACCTGGGGGTCCCAGCACCAAAGCCCCTCCACGGGGGCACTGACCCACGGGGACCAGGAGCCCAGCGCAGGGCAAAGCCCAGCTCAGCGGGTGCTTCCTACACGGTCCAAGGGGTGACTCCCGGGACCCCCTCCCACCACTGGAATGGCCGATGGAAACTCCCGGACACTCACACACCTGCCCAGAGGGAAACGTCACCAAAGGGGCGACCAAGGACAACCTGACAGGGTCTGCGCCGGGGGCTCACCCTGCAGAGCAGTGGCAGGACGGTGCTGGTGCCACCCGGGCAAACACTCCTGGGGCAAAAAAAATACTTGAGTCCATGTGTGGTGCATCCCCATGTCCTGATGTGCCAATCGCCCTCCCGAGCCCTGGCAGAAGGAGTTCATGTCTGCAGGACGTGGATCTGATGACACTCCAAGGGCTCTGCTTCAGCTCAGAGCCCACCCAATGCAGCTGGATGAAGACCTACTTTTGCGATAAACCTCATGCAAAATTTGCCACACATTAGTACACAAAGAACTTGCAAGCACTGAGGCTTCCCCAGAAGGCTTAGAAAAGAAACTCAGGGGGGCTGACTTTCCACTTGTGTTAGAGACGGGAAATCGGATCTTGGCTCTGCCGGAGCAACCCCGACTGCACCCCCAACAGCGGCTCCGTACGAGGAACACTGGGGAAAGACAAGCTGCAGGGCATCTGAGGGCCCAGAGATGTTGTGCAGATACGTTACACCCATATCCTAGTGAGAAGAATTACTTTTTTCCAAATGTGTCTGTATTATGGCCACATAAGCAATGACCCTGGCCCAGGTTGCCCAGAGAAGCTGTGGCTGCCCCATCCCTGGAGGGGTTCAAGGCCAGGCTGGAGGGGGCTTGGAGCAACCTGGGCTGGTGGGAGGTGTCCCTGCCCAGGGCAGGGGTGGCACTGGGGGGGCTTGCAGCTCCCTTCCCACCCAAACCAGTCTGTGATTCTCTGATTTTGCTTAAAATCAGAGCCGCTTGCAGAACGCAGGGAGGAGTCAGGTCCAAAGCGGAGGAGCCGCGCGAGCAGATCCCCTTCCAGGCTGGGACCACTCACCAGAGAGAGGAGCAAATGTCCAAAGAGTGCCCAGACACCCAGGTATGGCCACAACCGGCCCCGGCCCTGCGTCACTCCCTGCTGTAAATGCCGGCTTATTCTTGCTATTTTTGTTTATGCTCTGTGACATTAGCAGAGTAAATTTAGAAACAAGAGACTTTCTTTAAATAGCAACAGCCGACCTGTGGAAAGCGGTGCCCCGAGACTGCAGCAGAACAGATTCTCCCGTCGGTTTTTCTTTTAGGGGCTGTCAGGCTGTATTCCCAGGACGGCGCTGAGGAGCTCCGGGAGGCACGGGGAGGCTCAGGCGCTTGGTCAGACGCCGCGGGAGGGCAGGAGATGCTGTGCCCGGCTGCCCACCTCCCCTGCCGCCGCGGGACGGGACGGGAGCTCTGGCTGCCATTAGGAACTGGATGGAAAGTTAAGGAGCGATGCTATCTGGTGAAGAGAAAGGAGAAGAGAAATGTTTCGGTTGCTTTTTACAGGACGGGGAGAGTTCTGATGGAGAGAGAAAGCGCTGCTGACGGTACCCGGCCAGCGAGGAGCTGGGGAGGGAACAGCTCGGGCATCCTGCCTGGGATCCTGCGCTTCTCCAGCGCCACACACAGCGGCGGGTCCACCGCCAGACCTCCCGGTTGCTATGGAAATGCAGATAATAATGAGCAGCAAGAGTAATTGGAGAGATGCACCAGTTGCTAACGTGAAATCCAATGCACTTCATTGGGCTGTAACAGCACCCCGAGTCCCCACGCGCAGCCACACAAATGCACCGGAGAGAGATGGAGCCATTTCAGAGCAGGAAAATAACCCAGGTTTTGCATTAAAAGACGAGGGAAATGGCTTACAAGAATGTCCAAAGTAGACAGGCCATCGCCAATCTTAGTAGTGTATCCCTTGGAAAGATCCTGACACTATGTTTGGAAGATTTTAAACATTAATTAATAGGAAAATTAGCAACGTTAATAATTAACAATGCTTTTCCAAGAAAGAGCAAGCCACATTAAATCCAGTAACCATAGGTAATTGAAGTTCCTCAGGCTTGGCATGTTTTTTCTCTGTACCTAAAGAAAACAACAAAGGCTGCTCAAAGCAGAGAAGAAAAGGAGCTACCTACTTCTTGTTTAACTTCATGTTTTATGCAGAAACAAACGCTGGGGTATTGTGAAAAAATTACTAGGCTCAGAGCAGCAACTGGGGTGTGACTGATGGTACGGGAGCAGAAAACTCCCCTCTCTTTTCAGAATAAATAGCCCCGCAGCTGGGTGCGCCATGGGAGCTGATGCTCCCCGAGAGCCCCGTGCTCGTCCACCCTCCTCCTCCCCTCACCTCCATTTAACCACAACGTCCTTCCTCTTTGCACAATTCTCTCCGGTTTCACCAGAGGCTTCCATGGCGTTTCCATAACACAACCATAAGGCTGCATTGGTGGCTCCTCAGCCACCCCTCGGGTCCCTCCTCCCGCACTCCCTCGTTTGCACACCCGCTGTTACGCTCCTGATGAGGGCATGGACCACCCGGGTCTCCAGCCAGAACTTAAAAACGGCTGAGAACAAAACAGAATTCAGCATTACCATTATTGTTTTGATTACAAGAGCACTTTTAAGAGGTCTGAGAAAGAAAAAAATGGATCTTTTGGGGAACTACCATCACCATTCTATTCAATGCCCTGCATTCTATCATTTATTTTTGTTTCCTGATTATCACTGCTCTTTCCAAATAAATCCAGAACATTAGAGCTTCCTGCAGACTCAGTGTGTGACAGCCCTGGGACAAGAACTCTTTGTAACAACGAGCCTCCAAGAATATTTTCTACGATCAGCTGCCTCTGTTTCTTAATCAAAAGAGGCTTTTACTACTTGCCACACCAGCAAATCCATTGTGGGACATGAAAGACAGTCTTGTCCCTCCTGCGATTTCTCTGTGGCTGGTAACGACTATCAGAACACTGTGGAAATAAACCCCAAAAAGTTGTTTATCCATGGGCTGGATCACTTTCCCATGGCGGTGGGAATCTCGGGGCTACGAGCAGAAGCCCCTCGGCTTCCCCGTGCGGGTGAGCAGCCCCTGACTCAGCAGTAGCTCGGTCACAGATGCTCTTCCATCACTGCTTATCACCTGGGGGTGGCTGAGAAGCGTTTCACCCGCGAGGGCTGCAGTGAAGGATACACTTGAAAACGAAAAGCAGTTTTCTTGCTTTTTAACACGTATATACTTAAACTCCAGCACTGCTGCACAAACCACAATTACAGTGTTTAAGGGTGGTCTCTGCTACGGCACGTCATTCCACTTGAGAACCATAAAGAAAATTGAAAAGAAAATTAAAAATCTCAAGGAAAAGGGCTGGAGTTGTCAGCTATATTCATTTCTTGGCAACTGGGTGGATCAGCACCATGGAAATACAGTGGATGTCTGGTTTGGGGTTGGGTTTTTTTTTAACGTACACATTAATGAATTCAGTGGCAGCAGCCCCGGATTTCTCCATGGCTCAGGAGCAGAGGGGGGTCACCTCGGCACAGCCCACCTTGCTGCTGCAGCCCCGGGGTGTCACCAAGCTCATCCCCCACAGCACGGCCCGGGGGGGGCAAAGGGGCTCCCTCCAGACAGCTTCAGAGGAGAGCACGCACTGAACTCCAGCAACAGAGAGGCTTTTCTTCTTCATCAACAGGCAGGCAATTATATATATATTTAAAAGTTAGTGACTCCGTTACGTGCTTACAGTGGGATGTGAGCAGCGTGCGGTGTCTGCGTGTGCTCGTCCCGCTTGGAGCCAATTCATACATTCCCAGCCGAGAGGGCTCTCCCCGCAACAGCCCTGTCAACACGGCGCTGACGGCTCGAGAACAAACTCTGGATTTCCTTCCCCAGAGCAGGCACCGGGGGGGCTGGCACCGGGGGGGCTGGCACCACGCGCGGCTCCGGGCGCTATTCCGGGCACACACTCCTATCCTTGTCCCGGAGGCTCCCGAAATACCTCCCACCGGGATGCACAGAGCCGCCGCTCGGAGATGCCACAGCATCTCGCACTCCCGAGGCCGGGGGGTCTGTCCCCCTCCACTGCCCGTGTGCCCCGCACCCACCGAGCCAGGGAAGGTGTTTCACCAGTTCTGGCCACGGAAGGGTCTCCCTCTTTGCAAGGACGGAAACATTTGTACCCAGGCAGCATAAAGCAGTGGCTGTCAGTCACACCCGCGATGTACATCAACCTGGAGAGGAAAGGAAGAGCCACGAGGGGTTCACAAATACTTGCAGGTATTTTTGCCGGGGCCCGGGGGGGGAGCAGTGACCCCCTTCGGTTCTCCGTGAGGTCAACAACAAACCTGCTCTTTGTGTCGAGGTGTCGGGACAGATTCGGTGGGTGGACAGGACCCCCCGACGCCTCCACACATGCTGGGGCTGCAGCAGCGCAGGAGGGACGGCCACCACCGGAGCAGACCCAAACTCACAGGCAGTCGGGGGTCAAACACATTTATCCACCAACTCTACCCTCTGTGGGGAAAGCAGCCATGCTGCTCCTGCGACAAGAACACGGTCATGTACCAACTGACTCCAGAGAGACACCACCTCCTGAAGGAGACTTTAAACACCAGGAGGAGGGAAGCCTTGTCCTTGCAGCAGCATCAACCCCTGGTTTTCCTGACCCCCGTACAAATCACAGCGGCGCCTAGGGGGGCAGAGAAGACCCTCGGGAGAGCCCCCCCAGAGGAAACACTAACTAAAATCATTTCCAAACTATAACTGAGGGGCAATCAGTGACTGAGTTGTTTGTTGATACTGCTCAACATTTTGATAAACAGAAGCAATTTGTTCTACTTAAAAGAAACCTGCTATTTTTTTAAAATAATTTCACGCATTGATTTTTGTATCTGAAAGCCATGTAGAAAAATATAAAACACGCTGAACATATTCATTAATCAATCCCAAAGTTCCTCTTGTGGCAGCCGTGCTTGTTTTGACACCAGCTTGCAATTCTCCTGCTGCGGCATTTCAGGTGCAATAAAACCCGACGGAACAAAGTGAGTGGTGACTCAAGTGTCCCTGTGCTCTATCCCTCTTCTCAGCCTGGAGAAGAGAAGGCTCCAGGGAGACCTTAGAGCCCCTTCCAGTCCCTCAAGGGGCTCCAGGAGAGATGGG
>JAOQGH010000002.1:38426522-38453943 GCA_025769975.1 Gallinago jamesoni
ATTTCAGAAGCTCCCTTGCTAAGGAGATCTTCATTGCACCGAGTCTGAAGATGGATGTTATATGGCAAGTTTCGATACAGAGAAGAAAAACAAGCCTGAGGTTGGTAGCTTAGGCCTGAAATGATGGTTCTCACTGATCACTGCAATGGGTGCAATGCAAGAGGCCAAACAAAAGTTAGAAAAATAATTAGTGCCAGAGCCTCTGTCTTTTCCCCAGGTGGAACCCAAGCCCCTACACAGACACACACTGAAATCCCCAGGCTTCTTCGGTGCTCGTTAAAGGACAACGAGCTCCATATGAGCGAGCAGTGGGGCTGCTGTGGGAAGGAACACCAACGTGGTGCTGGGCTGCATCAACAAGGGCATCACCCCCAGAGACACAGAGGTCATCACCCCGCTCCACTCAGCGCTGGTCAGGCCACACCTGGAACACGGTCCTCAGTTTTGGTCCCCACTACACAAAAAGCTGTGGACAGGCTGGAGAGGGTCTAGAGGAGGGCCATCAAGATGATCCAAGGACTGGGAAGCTGCCACGTGAGGAAAGGCTGAGAGACACGGGTTTGTTCAGCCCTCTTTGAGAAAAGAAATCTCGGGGGACACCTCATCACTCTGTTCCAGTGTTTAAAGAGTGGCTGCAAAGCAGACAGAGAGCAGAAGTCCAGAACCAGATGTTCTACCACCTCCCCACAACTGCACCTCCCTGCCCTGCTGCCGAGCCCCCCCTCAGCTGGGTGAAGCCCCCAAGACCTGCTCCACAACTTCAGAACAGACAGGAACTCAGATGCCTCCTTGTCCCAGATCTCTATTTTCCTCCGTAAACTACTGGGCCTGCGACTTCACTTCCAGGTGGTCAGGAGAAGTGTCCCCCACAGCCACTATCCCAGCCCCCTTGCCCACACAGGAATGGCAGAGGCTGCCAGGGCTCCTTCTGCGGCAGGAGCCGGTGCCGGGCAGGAGGGCGAGCTCTGATGAGGAGCCAAAGGCTGTGTCCCTGTCCCGCACAGCGCTCCGCGTGGAACCGCCGCACGGGCTGCGTACCCCGTTGTGTCTCACCAGCACCAGAGGGTTCCTGCTCTTCTCCGGGACAAAACCCAGCACTGCTGCAGAGCTCCTCTCCAGCAGGATCCATCCCGAGTCGGGCTTTGCAGAACACTGAGCTGTAACGTGCTCATGATGCCGGTTTTTATGCCTTGTTGAACTGAAATGTCTCACGGAACGTCTAATTAAGTGCATTTCTCAGAAATAAGGTACCAGGTGAGCAGAGCACATCAGAAGTGAGTGGCAGCCCTTTAGCCACCAGATTGTGTCTGTGACACCATCAGTGAGTGCTTCCAGAATCTCTGAGACGCTGCTTCCTAAGTTTTAATTGAAAATTTTTGCTGTTTTCTTCCAGAGCATGTTTTGAAATGGGTATGTTAGTTATTGTACTCCTTACAGAAAATTTGCTAGGAGTTAGTCATTATTTAAAAGAGCCTGAAAGTTGTAAAAGGATTACAATTGAAGGGTGTAATTTAAGAACAGTTTTCCAAAGGCAAAGAATAGTTCTTAAAGAATATTTATTTGAGAAATCAGGAGGAGTTACTCTCAAATAAAAAGATGGAACACTTTTATACAAGACAGTAATTTTTGCTTTGTTTAGGGATGGGTTTGTTTTTAAATATATTGCAAATCTCTGAGCTATCAGCTTTCACTCCTTCCTTCCTCTTGCCTTTCCATTCCCTAGGAGAAGGCTGGAAGATGCCCCGAAAGGGGCTCAGCCTGTCTGCCCTTCAGTTGGCATCGTTCTCTCCTTCTCCTCTGACATTGAGACAATCAAATCCAGAGCACAGAATCAGTCTTATTCGGAGAAGTTTGCGAGATGTGTGTAGGAAAAAGAGTGAGAAATAAGGATGTGATGGTCCTAACACCAGAGGAGGGTTTCACTGCACTACAGTTCCTTTACCGGAGAATTCTCAATTCCTTTACCTGAGAAACAGGAGAAGGTGCAGCAGGGGGCTTTAATTTATATTTCATTAGCAATGTAGTAAGTAGTTTTACCTTCAAAAAGGGAAGTTGAATAGGAGACAAATAAAAGACCTTGTAAGTTGGTTTTGGTTTTTTTAGTGCAATTCAGAGCACTACTGACTAACTGCCGCACAAAATTCTCTATAGTAATACCGGCTAATTAAAGCTAAGTCCTCTCATTTACTCCTGCTTTCTAGGAAGTCAGCCATAGGCTCGAACACCACTGCCCATGCACATTTCCAATGGTGCCAAATGAGTGCCAAAAATGCTAAAATTAGCCTTCTGTTTCCTCTCTGACAACAGCGTTTGCTCTCACCCCAGTGCAAGTGTGCTGGAGGTTCAGACACGTCTTCATTATTTCTGTACCAGAATCGTATTCATTTTCTACTTCTGACACCTGAAAACAGGGTGTGAGAAGTAGAAAATTCATTTTCTACTTCTGAAAACAGGGTTCCCTCGCTGCTCAGGGGGCACTCCTGTCTGGTACCATATCCAACCCAGGGCAGGAAGGTGCAGTGGGAGATGTCGTTCCCCCCCCCGATGAACAAGTGCACATGGAGAGCACCCCTGGAGGTTACCCACCACCGCGACACGGCTACAGCCCCCCTGCGAGAACGTCCAGTCAGGAGTTAATACTAATCCCGCAGGAGAGAAAAGGGAGACACAGAAACTGCTGTGTAGTGGTCCAACAGAGGAACGGGAAATGGAGAGAAAATTCTGCCTTCTTACATACCCTGGTCTCCAGGGAAACAGGGATCTGCTTTGTTTTTGAAATGAGGAAATGTAATTAAAAGCTGACTTTTACAATAATACATTCTTTAAGACATCTTTGGATGTAACTCTAGGTATATCCCTAAGGGGGAACTGTGCAAAATGAGTGACCAAAAGGGTGACCGGGAACAGACTGCTTTTGAAACCCCTTAGTCCTTTTTTATTATTATTTTTTTTTCCTCTTCCATTTTCCATTGTTTTTCTTGTGTTTTATATTTTACTAAGAGACAATTAGGCATTTTACTAGTGAAAGTCTTGGGGACACTACATGCATGTTTGCTTGTCCCTGGAAACTGTTACTATACAACAGATCCGATGATTTTCTTACATAAGAAAAGGAAGCAAAGCTGCGAGGCTGTAGGAGAAATCCCTGAGGGGAAGCAGAGGCTGGGGTCAGTGCGCACAGAGCCCCTCCAGCCCACCCCCAGGGGACAGCCAGCACCAGCACAGGACACAGGCACAGGAGCCAGGGCATCCTCCTCCTGTCTGAGCGTGGAAGCAGATTCGGACCAAAGCACGTCCCACAGAGACTGCGCCTCACGGCAGGTGATGGTGGGACTTCAGCCCATGAACGCCGGTGTTTCGTGTGGCTCGGGGACGGGAAAGATGCTCCACAGACCCAGCCTGAGCAGGACGGGGCTCGCGTGGCCGCATGTCACCGGGTGCAGCAGGGACCGGGGGAAGGCGAGGGGAGACTTGCAAAAGGCAGAGCACCCGCCCTTATGTTTGGAAGAGTTCGTCTTTTCCCATCTGTGTTTACTTTTGCATATTCTCTCTTTTTTCACAGATTCCAAGAAACTAGAGTTTTCTTTCATTTCACCAGCCATGAAATCCTCTCTAACTTTACAGAATTACATATGCTGAACCAAGCTCCTCAGGTTCTCCTATAGTGGGTACCACCTATGTTGTGTCTCATCCTCATCAAATTTTCACTGATGTTCAACAGGCAAAGCCAGCGTGCATTCACCTCACCGGGAGACGTGGTACCTCTTCCGATCAGGACAGGCCAAATAAATTCTTTATGAAAATCCAGGATTATTCTTTTAATCAAAGGATTTATATCAGGAATTATTCTATCCAATTGTTCTCAATCGCCTCAGTTCTGCAAGCGAAGGAGTATTCTTTGAGGAATGACAGATCATTTTCATTCCCAAGCACCGTGGGCTGTATATTTTACATCGTGTCAAAATTAGTATGAGGGAAACTGAAGATAATATTTCAATTTTTGTTTGTTAATCTCACGCTTCGATTCAGCAGCGTGGGTCCTGCAGTTTACCCCTTTACACGCTGCATTCTCCTGGTAGCTGTTACTTACAGTTCCCTTTCTGTCCTTTTACTGCTTGCATGGAATGGGGAGCCTTTTCTTCTTTCATCAGTGGGATTCAGGATCAAGTTCCCTGGTATCAGGGAAGTTATCCCAAATAAAACCAGTGTAAATAAAAATAGAACTGCCTGAAGTAGCATTACATTCTTTACAGTTATCTGTTCTCACTGAGCTGGTGAAAATGGTTCCTAAACAAAAATGCTCCCAATTATCATAAAACTGTAAAGGAGGCAAATATTACAAGATGCTCCTAACTTAGGCATAGAAACAAGGGGGGCAATATACTATGATATTACATTCCTATTAAAAGCCCTTTACTGAATATAATGGCTATAATTGCGACGAGTTTAAGCTGATGAAAGGAATATTACTGTGATTCTTAAAATTCACATGCCTTCTTCATCAAGAAGAAAGCCTACAGAGAAAAGCCTATGTTTATTTTAAAAAGTTCCTCTAAAAGAACACATAATTCTTTCAATAAACATTACATAAGGGGGAAATTTCAGACATTTTCCTATCATTAGCATTTCTGTAAATAGTGCCAATTCTATTTTTAAAGATGCTACTAGTAATTGCTCTGATCCAGCTGTTTCAAATTCTTTCAGCAGCACCAGAGCTCACCACTGAGGTTCTCTCACTGGGATCACCTGTGGTGTCCCACGGGAGCCTGGAGAGGCAGAGTTGCTCTAAGCCCCTGCCAGGGCTGGTGGGAGCAGGGCTCCTTCCCCCTCCCCGCCGGGGGATTACAAGCCTCTTACCAGCAGGTGCCCAGCCCCACCGAGCAGAAGCCCCTGCCTTCCTCCCCCCGGCTTCTTCCTCCCCAGCTGCTGTGGTGAGTGTGTGCTAGTTCAGTGCCTTGATTTGCTTTGGCCTTTTGCACTGTAAAATACAAATCCTAATTGATTTTCTGTGTGCTGTAATGCTTTCTCTTGCTTAATCCCATGAAAGCGATTGTATTTCTGGTACTATTTGAGCAATTCAGCTCTTTAAATTTTTGCTGACTTCTGCCTCCTTTAATTTTCTTGTGTTTCCTTTCTCTTGTGTGTCTGTTCACTTTCTGCTTATGTTTTCCATTTATTTAGGTTAACCAAATGTTTCACTAAGAAATTAACAACATATGTTACTATATTTTAATAAGACTCATTCTTAGAATTCACTCATCTAGTTATTTCACTTATGGGTGTATTTTTTCAAAAATCTATATAAAGCTATAGAGACTAACCTTACATAGAAAGCAATGACTACTATACAGTGTCTCTTATTTTAGAAAGATGAGTTAAAAACCTTGCTTCCCAACTTACCTGAAGTCAAATGCAAGTCAAACTTGTATAATGTAGATGCCTCCCAACAAGCAGCTGGGCAGAAAGCTGAACGCTCCCTGCTGAAGCTCAGTTATCACCTCCCACTGTAAGGTGACACAGTGCCCTTAACGGCCATAACTGACCACGTCCCCTGCATGGGGGCACCATTCCTGGTCACCCACATCAACCCGGGATGGCGCAGGGGAGTGGTGGTGGTATCGACATACACGAGTCAGTAGTGACAAAGCCTGCAGAGCCCTCAGGGTGCTGCAGGGAGGCTCTGGAACAGGTGAAGAGGAGCCCACTCAGGCCGTGGCTGAGTTGCAGGAGACAAGTGGCTGCTCCGCTTTAGCTCCAGGGCGATGGGGGATGCTGCCCAGGGGCAGCTCCCTCTGTTCCCCAGGTACTGGCGCGTTTGAGGTGTACCATCTCTGAAACCAGGCCTCGGGAGGAAAGAGCCTCTGTACTCGACAGCTTAGGTTCTGACAAGAGATCGGTGCCCAAGGTTAGTCTTCTCAGAGACTGCCATCCCTTAAAAGAAGAAAAAACTTCCTGTGAATCAATCAAACAAAGCATGTGACGCTTCCTTTCTTGCTCAGCAAAACAGCCAAGTCCAAAAGTAGAGACTGGTGCACCTCTGGAGATAATCTGGCAGTCGCTTTGGTCCATCATAAATTACCCTAGTGTTTTGTTGGGTTTTGCTTCTAGGAGGGAACTCCCAATAGAAAAAGCTGCAACCCTTAGTAATCCCTCAAGGTCAGAAATAACCTGTACAGAATATTGCTTGTTTGCTGTCTCACGTGCAAACTTTAATGATACTTTTGTTGTTGTGATGGAATTTGTAAAGGAGTCCCTCGGGAGTTGGAACTGCAGGGCACAAAGAGCTCCCAGCCCAAAGCCTCGGGAGGGCAAGGCTTTAATGCAAGGGATCTGTGCAGAGAAATATGCACAAACTGGCTGGTGCTCTGCGAGTGAAGCTTGTACCTCTGGCTTGCTAAAAGTGAAATAAACCCATTGAGGGGTATATTTATTGGCTTTTGATCTGCTATTTCCTTTTGCCTTCTCATTAAAATAAAATCTTCCCAGACACTGTTGTGTTACAGAAATGGTATTATGTTACTGTGCTGATGCTGCACAGAGAACTCGGGTGAGGAGGCTGAACTGGATAACTAGATGTGAAAAAGGAACAGTGAAAGTCCTGTTTTAAGATAATTTACCTAAGCTGGGTATCCTTCTGGATGGAAACACCCATGAAAATGTTTCTCCATTACTAATGTGTTACAGAATTCTGAACAGAACACTGAGATCAAAACTACCTGAAATACCAATCCAGTCACTAAAGCAGTGGTGGTCATTGGTTCCAATCCTAATGTTTTTTCTCATGTCATCTTAATCAAATTATCCTAAAATATTTTTGGTTTTGCATAAACAAATGCAAAGCAACACTTCTTTTAGTGCAGCTTTGCCATTGATCTATTTTTATTTTTCATAAATTGTGCCCACTGGTTTATAAATATTGCTCATAATTGGGATTTAATCACCTAAGTAGCCTCAAAGAAAATCTATTCCAGGAAAAGCATAATAAAATTACTAGTCATACCTGCTTTCTCTTCAAATCAGCAGTAATAGCCTAATAAGTAGAATCTGTATTTTTCAAAGCAGAGATGTGTTCCAGCTGAGGAATAGGTGCTTTGTCTTATTCAGCCCAGGGAATGGTGTATTTTTCAGAAGCTTGTGGCCTGTAGCAAAACCAACATGAAGATTTAGGCCCATTTTGTTGTGCATTTAAGCCAACTGTTCCTGTGCAAACAGCAGCATTGTAGGTCACTGCAGGGACAACAGATTTTTTTTTTTTTCTTTTCTTTTCTAATTCAGAGACTTCCTATAGCACGGGAGTGTTCAAGGTTCAACGTGCTCTAATGCAGAAGAGGTTCCTGTCCAGGCTGCCCTGGGGGTCAGAGCCTAAACCAGGGGAGGGAAGATGGTTCTGGAAGGAAAGCTTTGCAGAAATGCAGTCTCTCTGCGGTGCCAGGCGTCCCAGCCTCCAGCTGTGCTTGCTACGAAGGACACTGTAGGTGCAGGGGATGTGGCAGGATGTTTTGTTTCCCTCTCTCCTCGCAGCGCCGCTGCCCCGGCTGCGCTTTCCCTGCGGCTTAGTTCTCGCAGTCAGCGAGATGCTCTTCCCTCAGACTGCAACAAAATGTGTCAAGTTATCTTCTACAAATTAAACAAACAAAAAAAAGCGCTGCTTTAAGGAAATAGCTTCTAAAGGAAATCCATTAAAATAGCTTTGTTTTCTCATTTAGTTTAATAAGCATAGAATAGGTCAGCAAAAAAAAAAAAAGTCTCTAAACTCTGAAATTAATTTCCTTTATTTTAAGCCCTACTAGTGCTGCTGATCAAACTCGGCCAGGTCACTGGGAACATAATTATCTGAATTTGAAAGATTAAGCACTCGTCATGTCCTGGTAATGGATTTCTACCAAAGTGGTAATTAAGACCATATTCTATTTCATACCACTATGACTCCTGGCTGATCGCTGTGCTGCTTGCCCTGGTGCATGGAGGCTCTGCAGGGACGTGTCCGCACAGCCCAGGGGTCTCTCCTGGGGCTGGGGGTCTGTCCAAGCCTCCCCCTCTACTCACTGTGACCTCCTGAAGGGGACACTTGCCAACAGCTGCTCCATCGGGATGGGGTTATGGTGGACGTGGGCCCTGGGAGATGAACAAAAAAGGGGTAATAACAGGGAATTAAGGATAAACTGTTCTGGCAGCGTTACTGCAAGCCGGCAGATAGAGCTCGGTAAGACTCAATTTAAAGTTCAGAAAGCAGGCATTCTGTATTGCGGCGCCAGGTGCACAGGGGATGGCTCCTCCTGTTGTGTTCCACAAATACTGTTGCCAAATTAAATTTATACACAACAGATACACGTATTCAATGTAATTCCAAGAAAATATTAGTATATTCATTACATTTCTGAGAACTCATTTACATATTGTAATTGTGCCTGCTGGTGGTCCTCATTTTGAGTGAGGGTTCTTTCTCCCTCAGTCTTCATCTTCTTCACCTGTCCTTTGGCTCACTTTTGATGCTGGCAAAACATTCCAACTGCTTAATGGCTCATTAAAACTAATGATCTCCCTCCTACCACCTGCGTGTCAGACCATGTCTGTATTCATTGCATCCGTCTCTTAGGTCCCCAGTTCTCAGGGCCACAGCGATCCTTTCTTATCGCACCAAGTCCTTGAAACCATTTGGGATGGTGACTGAAATAGCTGCGTTTCTTCTCTGAAAGAGGATTCTCCGCAGTTTAACCCTTTGTAAACTAGGTAGGATGTGCCGTGGGTACCACCGGCAGCCGGTGGGAGAGGCGGGGAGCGCTATCCCGGCGGGGCCGAGCGGGGAGGAGATGAAGGCGGCGCCGCTCTGGCCACCGGGGCTGTGCGGGGCGCCGGGTCAGTCACCGAGGAGCGACCGAGGGGGCGTTTAACTGTTGGGGCTGGAGGTGCTCCCCCGCCCCGCAGCCGGGGGGGCCGTTCCCGTTCGGGCCCTCCCGCGCCGGCCGCTGCCCTGCGCCCTCCGAGCCGGCCCGGTGGCGCCTTCCCCGGGCCCCCTCCCCGCTCACCCGCCGGGTACCGGACGCCCTCAGGTGGAGGCGAGCGGCGGCCGCCCAGCCTGTGCCCGGTGCGGGGGCGGGCCCGTTACCGCGGAGACGCGGGCCCGGCCGAGCGGCGCTTCCAACCGATCGCGGTGGGCTGCGGGGGGCGCCCGGGCATCGCGGGGCCCGCGTTCGCCCTCGCCGGGAGGAGCCGGGGCCTCCCCCGCCGGCAGAGCCGGGGCACCCCCGGGCGAGGGCCCGCGGTCGCTGCCGCCTCACGCCCGGGGATGAGCGGAGCGTGCGGGGCAGGCAGAGCCCGGGCCTGGAGGTAAAAGGCAGGCGTCTTGTTAGGAGCCGCTATAATCGGTAGAAATTATAAAAACCGCAACAAAGACCAGGTTTTTATTTTGCAGGGGTTGGTAGCAGGGATAGAGCCCAACGGGCCCTTGGGCGGCGGGGCCAGGGAGACGCTCCCGGGAGCGGAGCGGGGCGCGGGCGGAGGCGCGGGGGCTGTGCGGGGAAGGAGCAGCCAGCGCCCGGAGGTGGCCGCCCGCCCCCGGCCCTGTGCCCAGCCCCGGGGGGGCAGTGGGGGCTGGCAGGCCCCTTCTCCGGAGCCGGCTGATGCCCTTCAGGGTCCCCAGGTCCTTCAAGGTGAGCGGGGAAAGCCCCCGAAGCCCCAGCAGCTCCGGCGGACACCGCAGGCGGGGGGTACCCGAGTCGCAGGTGGTAGGAAGGGGAGATGGAGGTTCTTGAGAGGGGAGCCCCGCAGGCTGGGCAGGACAGCCTGCTGTCGGAAGGGAGGTGATTTACTGCATGTACGTACGTCAGCATTTCTGCCAAGCCTGCTTATGACATGCTGTGGGGGGGAAAGAGCCGTGATGGCCAACCAGTGATTTTTCTAATTGATTATAGTTTTAAATATGTATTATGATAAATTCTGTCATTGTTATAAATGTGTGTGCATGTGTGTATATAAAAGGACCAATTTGACTGTTTTGTATCATACAAAGAACACGAAGCACTGGGGATAATCTGCAAATTCATAGAATTGGAGAATGGTTTGGGTGGGAAGGGACCTTAAAGCCCCCCCTGCCCAGTGCCACCCCCTGCCCTGGGCAGGGACACCTCCCACCACACCAGGTTGCTCCAAGTCCCCTCCAACCTGCCCTTGAACCCCTCCAGGGATGGGGCAGCCACAGCTTCTCTTGGCAGCCTGGGCCAGGCTCTCGCCACCCTCACACCAAAGAAGTTCTTTTCCAAGACTCACTTTGTGTATGATTTCTTTCCAAAATACATTGTTGTTTTTCTCAGCTCATGACTTGCCTTCAGCTGATGGGTTTGAATTACTGAGTCAGTGTTCCAGGCTTGCTGACAAATGGATGACGGCTATTCTAGAGAGCTTAACAGCAGCGGTGATAATTTTGGAGATGAACATCTCAAAAAGAGAAATTCATCTGGTTCCAATTCATCAAAAGAGATCAGGAAAGCTGTTGAAGAGTGTCTCTTGGCATCTTCAAGTACTCTTGATATCAGCAGAAAAGATATTAAGCATCTTACTGAGGAAATATATAGGTTGCCCAACATAAAGGTGAGTAAATTGTTATGAGTAGTTCTGATACCCTTGACTTAAGTTTAGCACAGAAGAGTCAAGGGCTAGTTGCTTTGTCAGATGAGTGTAAAGGCTACAGATTCTTAGCTATGATCTTTAATCCCAGTGGCTGGTTTGGTTTTTTTTTAAGGAAAGTTCCTTTAATAAATCACTTCTATGTGTAACTTAGAGTTGTGTACCCTTTAGTCCCCTTTAACAGTGTTCTTTCCACAAAAAAGTAGAGCAATTTACAGTTTTCAGATTCGACATTTTGCATGCCAAGAAATGCCCCCTCTCTTTCTGGATTTAAAACACGTTCATGTTTTTCCCTCTTAGCACTTTCATCTGGAAGGAAATGTCGTATCAACGATTCCCGAGGATTTATTTCAGAAGCTGCCACATCTTGTTTGGCTGGATCTCCGGTATAATAAGATTAAAGCCCTTCCTCCTGGAATCGGTTACCACAGGTAAGATCATTGGTCATACAGATAATTTAATAAGAATTGTATTTGTCTTCTATTTGCTTTGCTGTAATTTCATTGTAACAGTCAGACTTACATGCTTTTGTTCGGCACTGACCTCAGTGCAGGAGAGTGCAAATAAGCTTCATCTTGTTTACTAAAGCTCAGATGAACTGAAAGGTCCAATTAATATTCCACAGTGAATTTCTAAACACTTTTACCTTCAGAAATGTAAGACCCGTTAGTTTTTTCATGGAGATTTTTGTGCCATTTTCACTTTTATTGACTGTACATGCGGTGAAAACAGGGACCCACAGTCACAAACCTCGTGTCACTCCGAAGTGACAATGAAGGAGAGTTTAGTCAAGGAACGTTACCCATTAATCACAGAATCATAGAATGGTTTGGGTTGGAAGGGACCTGAAAGATTATCTAGTTCCAACCCCCCTGCCATGGGCAGGGACACCTCCCACCAGAGCAGGTTGCTCAGAGCCCCATCCAACCTGACCTTGAACACTTCCAGGGATGGGGCATCCATGACTTCCCTGGGCAACCTGTTCCAGTGCCTCACCACCTTCGCTGTAAAGAATTTCTTAATGTGGTTTTGGTGGCTGTTTAACATGGTATAACTGTTGGGAGGATGAGTTGGCTGTCACCAGTTCAGGTGCTGTGTATGAGGAAGAAAGGACGCTGTGATGCTATGACCCTTAGAAGTGACTTGCTCCCACCTTGCCATCATCACCAAAACTAACTTCTCAGCAGGGTTTTAATGTCCTTGGACAATTCCTTGCTTCTCGCTCTAGAAGTAGAAGACCACAACTCACAATGGGTGGTAATTAACAGGAACAAAGAAATGGGTTTGTTACTGGAAGGAAAAAAAAAAAAGACCATCACAGCACAGTTTGCTTGCAGTTGTGGTTCTAAAAGAAACCTTTCTGTCAAGAGTTGAGTGAGGAGGAAAAGGAGGCAGCCCTTGAATTTTCCAAAATAAAAATAAAAAAAACCAAACCCAAACAATTTTATGGCATCTTGTGATTGAAACAAGATCCTTAAAAGTATTTTGAGATGACTTGTTTGTGAATCATTATATATTCAATTTGTGTTAAAAAAATACAGTAAATGAGGGTTATGCTTCTAAAAATAGCTGAAAAATGTTGAGTTCAATCATGTTTTCAAATCTTTCAACTACAGCTTTCATAAATTATTGTTAAATTGGACAGGACTGACGGTGTTTCCATATGGCTTATAAATTATATGATCGTCATTGTATTTGTGGTTGAAATTCTTTGAGACTAAGACATTGTCCGAGAGCATCTTCCCCCAAAACAACGTACCAGTCATTAGTCCCTACATGTATTATGTAGAAATAGTCACTGACTATGACTTAGTTGCATTTTATTCTTATTCCATGTTGTAGTGTATGCAGTATTTTAAAGGTGTTTGGAAATTCTCTGGGTGTCCTTTTCTAATAGCAGCCAAAAGTGTAGTTTTCATCAAAAGCAGAAACTCATTGAAACAGTGTGCTAGTTTGGGGCCAAATCAATTGAATTTTTCACTGATTTTAATAGATATTCTGATTAGAATTTCTCCAGGTGAAACAGATACACTGCCTCAGTTCTGGAATGGTGCCTCCCTCCCTAGCACATGAATGCAGTGCTTTCAGGTTTTTTGACTGAATTGAAATGTCTTAAAATACTGCCACAAATGCTAATCCGGTGTTGAGCAGCTGCCAGTGTGTTTGGTTTGTTTTTCTTTCCTAGAGGTAAAGAAATATTATGACAGAACCTACCAAGCTTTCTTCTTGTTTGTTTGGGTTTTTTTTGCATTTTAACAGTAAACATGTCAGATTGCAACAGCAGTAAATAAAAACCCATTAACTTTTCTGTTAGGATATTTTTTCACTTATGGTATGGACAACACCATACCATTTGTAGAATACCATTTGACCTGATACGTTGCTGGCTATTAAAAGCTATTTAAAGTGATGCTATTAAAATGGCGAAATGAATCAGTAAAGAAATGAGGAAGTAGGAAAAGTATAGTTTCTGTCTAGTCTCGGTTCCATAGCTGCCTGGGAGCAGTGGCTGGGTGCTGCAGGGGGAGAAGAGACAACCTCTGCCCCTGGAGGAAGGGTCCCTGTGTCCTCAACACCCAGTAGCCCTGAGGTTCCCATCGGAGATGCTCGGAACAGCAGTGTACACAGCAGCTCTGGGCGTTTTACTGGCTAAACAACACCGGTTGTTTTCTGAGCACAGGCAGGCTGACATTTTTTTCAGAAGCTGAGGGTTTGTCTAAATGTTAGCAGATTTTCAGATACATCAAAACAATATTATTTTCTATGTGACATAAATGCCATAAATGTTGTATGTGGCCCATGCCAAGTTTCCAGGCTGCTTCCAGTAATAGGAACACAAGACATTTTTAAAAAAAGAAGTTGATGAAATTAGAAAGAAATATACCTATTTGTATTTAATCTCAACAAAAATGGCTGAGCAGTTTTAGCTCAAATTTAGCCTGAGGAACACACTCAACAACTCAGACAGTTGAAGCTCAGCAAGATTATAAACAATGGAAAACGATGTGTTTATAGTTAGAACAGTCAGTATCAGACTTCAAAGTGATAAGCAGGATTTGCAAAGAAAGATCAAATACTGAATATTGAAATAGTACGTAATAAATAGGCATAAATGCAAACTTCAGACTGTTGTACCACAAAGCTTTTCCGGCACTGTCGTCAGCAATGGAAGAGTGTGGATTTGTCTTGTGGGGTCCTTTCTGTAGTAGGGAAAAAAAGCAAGATAAAAACTAAGGAGGAAAAATATTTTTGTGTTTCTATTTAATTAAATGAACTTTGCTCTTACATTGCTACTTTCTTCTATTTTGTTGAAAAGGCAATTGAAAACTCTGCTTTTAGAAAGGAATCCTATAACAGAGCTGCCCACAGAACTTGGTAAGCACTTGCTTCTTTTTTGAAGATATCATAGACAGTTTTGGATTCTTGGTGTTTAAGTATATGGCTAGACTTTAAAATACTTTTGTATTTGTCTAGAGACAAATTTACCACAAACGTGCTATCAGAGGGGGAAAATTACTGATGTTATTTATAATGATTGCCTTCATTGATAAGAGGGGAAAATTTTATTAAACTGCCTGTAGCATTCTAGTCAGAAATGTTCAATATTGTTTCTCTGAGTAAGGCTGAAGTAAAAGCCATGTCTCAGATGTCAGACATCTCATGCATCTGCGTAGTCAGACCCAAATAAATAAAGGTGACTAGAACCGAGAACTTTCACAGCAGTTTTTTTACACTCAAGGTTGTCTTTACAGTTGGTAACTTCATTTTACTAACTCTTTTTGCATTAGCAGTTCCTACTTTGAAATAACAAATATTTCCAAATCAAATGTTCCAAAGGGAGACAGAGGGGGTTGCATGGTTTCCTGGGATGGTCCAGCTGGGACTCCTTGGGCTCTTGGGGTTCCTCAGAGCATAGGTGTTAGGGGTTTTTTATCCCTTTTTGATGTTGTCTGAGCCTTCGGGCTCCTTGCGGTGGTACTGGGCCACTAACCTCCAAAGCTGTAGCTGGAGGCTGGGCTTGTGGCACTGGGACAAATGGCTTGGACTGGAGATGGCCACACAGTTAGACCCAACTTCCTTCTGCTTACAGGGCTGATGTTCAGGCTCTACTTTGGCATGTGTTTCTGCGTCTCCATCTGTGGAGTCTGTCTCCCAGGAGACTTACCTGAAGGAGAGCTTTGAATGGGGGATCGAAGCAGGGGGAGTGCAGGGAAGTGCCCTCAAACTGGGGCTGGACGGGGTGACCTCGGCAGCCCTGCTGTTGCCCATCTGGCTGCTGGAGAGGAACGGCTGGTGGCCCAGGCAGGGGAAGGACAGAGGAGGTCACTTGATCCGTTCCTGCTTCACGTGAGACAGCCTATTCCTGCAGTAACTCTATTCTTCCTACCCTGAGCCAAGCAGTGACTGAGTCAAAAAAATACAATTTGCTGATTTAAACACCCTTGTGTCTGGAGGCGGCTGGGCCAGCGGTGTGCTGGCCCCTCTGCAGGGAGAGGCGGTGCGTGCGGAGCTGCTGCCTGGACAGGTCCTAGGCCAGGCCTCTCCTCTACTGCAATACTTCGACACCGGCTCCCCAGATAGGAATCCCCTCATCTCAGTACCAACCATATGTGCCATTTATCCACTTCTCCTGGCTGTGGGGATGGTAGGTACCAAAAAAAGGCTGCCAGCGTTCCTGCTGCGTTGGAGGGTTTGTTGGAGCCGCAGCACCGGGAGGAAAGCGGGGCAGGCTCCGCAGGGCGGGTGGCATGGGGCCACAGCACGATGGTGACAGATGGCTGGGGGTGTCTGGAGGGGCTGTCCGGGGCCGGCCGCGTCTTCGTTCGCGAGTGTGCGGTGATACCCTCGCTGGGCGGGGGGGCCGGGCCAGGCTGGCCTGCTCTGCCAGCCCTGCCGGCAGCACTTTCAGCACCATTTGCCTTAATCACTTGCACACATCCCCTGCAGTATTTTTAGCAGTTGCAAGGATCCTGGATGAGGCTGGCAGGGTTGCTGCGCTGGGGTGATGCTGTCCTACCATATGCCTTACTGCGGATGATCTGTTCCCTTGGCAGAGCCTCTGTGACCACGGCAGTGCCACCTAGTAGTCATATATGCCACAATTGCCACCAGGTAGCACATGCAGATAATGTGTGTATGTGTGTGTGTCTGTCCCACAGCAGCCGAGCTGCTTCAGGCTTGATTCCACATGCAGGGAACAATGTGGGACTCGGACCTTAGCTAGGGGATGTAGGTGTCCTGCAAGGATAACTAAGGGCTCATTGTCCCCTGTGGTGGAGCGGTGCTGTCAGGGCTTGCAAGGTGCGTCCCAGGCAGGGCATCGCAGGCTTCTCCGCTGACGGGGACTTGGGCAGGTTGCCCCGGGGTGAGCTGGGAGGAGACCTGGGAATTGTGCTGTTACATTGTGAGGGGTTGTCAAAATCTAGTATATCTTTACAAAACACTCCTGTTTTGACAAGATGGCTTTTTCTGACAAAATCATGTTTCGTGAGCTAATTCCCCACCCACTCTTCCTCCTCCCCATCCCTATTGCTCTCTTGTCGGCACACTTGCCATCGTAACCGCCTATATCCACAGGCAGTGACTTAGGAGCGGTTCTAAAGCATGGAGAATCTCAGCAGGTGTCACAGTTGGACATCTCAGGAAGTGGCTCGTGAAGCGGCTGCTGAAAGGTGCCAGTTTGCCCTCCTCCCGGGGTGCCAGTGCCGCGTCCCGCAGCCTGAGCTGGAGCTGCCTGTCTGGGGGACCCCCCCCTAATTCATATCGTGCTCAAACCTCAGTGCTGCTCAGCAGGATAAAAAACTGATTTATTTTTTGCGGGACTGAAGTCATCCGTGTGATTCATTTTGATCGTTTCTGTTTAAAAATAGGTTCAACTTCTTCATACTAAACTATTTTAAATCTAATTGTATTCCCAAATAGTTCTTTACAAGGCACATTTTCAAAGCCATTTCTTTTTGCTAATAACATAGCTCTTTCTTTCTGCATTTATATTTTATGATTGTTTGAAGTAATTTTCTAATTTGTGAATCACGACTATGAAAAGGCATTCTGGTAATTGTAGCTCACTTAGCAAACTTTTGGTTATAGACTGTCAGAATACAGTCAATTTGCAAAACCTTCAAATCTCAGCATTCCTTATTGTCAATGCCATGTTGGCAGCAATTGATATGATTGTTTAGAGCACTGGGGATATGTTTTTTCACAAAACTACCAGCAATAATTACACAACAGTGCATTTAGGCTCTGCGCAATACTGATGGATTTTCAATTTTATGCACTTCTGTTGCTCTGTAACATAATTCCATCTACAGTGCTGCTGGTCTGCTGTAGTTTTAGTTTGTAGTCAATCAGTTCTTCCTTTGTGCTTTTTGTTTTCCTAACCAGTTTGTCTGCTGTGGGGTATTTCCCTTGATCTGTGGTACTGGGTAATTCCTCTTTCCTGACCTCTCCTCAGACTCTTCTCCTCCCATGAGACCTTGGCCAGCTGATGCCGCGTTGTTCCCTCACAGATGTCACTGACAGTAAAAGAAGACCATGTCAGGTTTGCAGTAGCCCGTGGTACACAGCGCTGTGGTTAAACTCCCCTCTGAGTGTTTCCCCAGGGATTTCAGCAAAGAACTTTTCAGTCCTGTTCCATTTCTCCAAATCACCTCAGTTGCAATTGCAGAGTAATGATTCAGACAGTTTCTGATTTTCCTTGGTTCTCAGTCTGAGTTCAACTTAGCAGACTTCAAAGTAGCATTTCTGATGAAAATTTGAGAGTTCTAGTTCTGGCTGTGGTCTCTGGGGGAGAGCAAGCGAGTTTGAGTGTTTTTTTGCGATTTGAGCTGAATTTTCCCTAACTCTCAAGTAAGTAGCTTTGTTGTTGTTGGGATGCCAAAAGTCATTTTTTCTGACACTGCTGATAAGTTACTCTTAGCTGTGTCTGATCTGCTCCGAGAGGATGGACCCCGAAGGACCCGGAGTTGTCCCCAGGGTGGTGCTTGGAGGGACGAGTGCTTGGAGGGACGGGTCCCTCTGCCCCTCCTCCCGGCCTGTGGTGCCTCGCAGCCTGGCTTTTACTGCTTTTTTTTGAGTGTACTCTGTCAATATTGCTGCAGCTGACATTTCGAGACAAGTAATGTCAAATGGGGTTGTTAATAACATTGTAAATTTTGTTTTGTAACATTCCTTTCAGCTTTAATTACTGGTAATTTAAAATCAAATAGCTGTGCCGTTAGTAATGAATTTGTCACTTCTGCAAGTCAGGTTTTACAAAAACATTTTAAAAGAGCAAATACATTATTTTATATTGTAATGAATAAAG
Source organism: Gallinago jamesoni (assembly GCA_025769975.1). Lineage (NCBI taxonomy): Eukaryota > Metazoa > Chordata > Aves > Charadriiformes > Scolopacidae > Gallinago > Gallinago jamesoni. The sequence continues at coordinate 38,444,455 of JAOQGH010000002.1, forward strand.
CAGATAGACACAGAATATTAAGCAGTCAACCTGCAAGAAGTGAGGCAGATGAGGCTCTGTGGAGATTTAATGTGCGACTCCAGTAACACGACATGGAAAATATATTCTGATTGACTAGACTGGGATTGTCTGTGTTGTCTTCAGTGCTGCACTTCCTAAATACATTACTTTAAAGCATACGTCAATCTAAAATAAATGTCAGGACAAAAGATATCGCCTTTCTTTTAGAGATTCAGTACAGTTATGTTTTGAAAGATTTAGCAGACTTCAACTTTTGTGGTTTTGTTTGAATTAAAACAGACTGAAAGTATTATTTAATTCTGCAAATCTAGTTAGGAAGGGAAAATTGCTAATTTTATTTTACTTCTATGAAATGTAACTTATAAATATTTATAAATAATCAGTACAAATCTGATTCCTGAAATAGATTGTGCATATTTTGCACTTTGTTCCCATCTCAGCAGACAGTAAGCAGGACGTGACAGACACCTCCCACCCTGACAGTCCTCTCCTCTGTGCTGGGTAACCTGGGCCGAGAACAGGTTTGGTAGATGAGCAGGAGGCTGTGGCAGGTCTGCAGGAGCACAGACTCATTAACCCTTGGGAGGCTGCAGATTTATGTCCCCCTCCTCTTTGTCACCAAGAGATGGTGGCCCTTTGCTCCTTGGGCAAGAGTAGCTACTGGTGAGGCTGGGAGAGAGAAGCAGTGCAGGGTTGCTGATTTCAGGAGCAGAAAATCACAACAATGCAGGAGAAAGAAAAGAAGGAAAACTTTAAAACCTTTAACTCTTTTCCTTTCATGTGAAAAAATTAATGTAGGGTAAAAACCTGATCTGTCAACACCACAAATTCCATTAATTTATGAGTAAAAGCCTAAGAACAGCAGTCAGGGGTTGTTTGCTGAGCTGTTGGGAGGAAGTTCATTTTGTCTCGGCTAGTCTTGAATGGGGAGAAGAATTTGCCGAGAGAAATTAAATAGTTAAAAGCTTTAAAAATAAGAAAACATTAAAAGATTGCAAAGCTATTAAGCAAAAGGAGAATAAAAGGGGGAAAAAGGTAAAGAGAAAAAGTATGTGAGCAATGACAAGAATGATAGAACCTGTTTTATACATATTCCTGTGATAGATCCCAGAAAGCAAAATCTGAGGAATGAAGGGGCAGAGCACTGCCAGATACACGCTACAGCTCCAGCTCAGCTCAGAGAGGTGTCCCCTGCTGGGAAAAGGCAGAAGTTCTTGACAGAAGACATGATTTTTTGTGTTTCAATGAAAAGTGTGTGAGGTGGTCAAATAGGTGTTCGGTCAGTTCTGTGTACATCAGGGCCAAACTCTGGAACTGGGTTTCAATCTGAATTATTTTTTCTCAAAAGCCTCAGGGTACCAGTGGTAAAGCACAGCAAATAACAACTTTGAAGGAGAAAGCAAACATTTCAATGTAATTTGGTCTAGTCTGCCCAGATTAGCCTGAGATTGGAGAAGAGGAATGTAACCCATCAGGGATTCGGTAATAATCTTAGATATTATGCTATTAGTATAGTAATATGCATATATATCACTATCAGTTCTTTGTAGCTCTAAAAACAGCAACCTGAAAATCACTAGACTTGGCCAGATAAATAATTTAAGATAGTATATAGAATCTGCGTAAGTACTAGTGGTAATTACCATAGAAATAATCAACACAGTGATCACAGTCACTCGCCTGGACTCACCCTCTGTGTGTCTGAACTCCCCAGCTCTCAAGCGTTGAAAGGTTGGGCCTCGTGAGCTTTCGAGGTCCCTTCCAGCCTGGGCTGTTCTGCGATTCTGTGTTTGCTAAATTCTGTCCTTTTCACAGGAAACTTGACTTCATTGACAGCCTTGAACCTGAGACACTGTCCCCTTGAATTCCCACCTAAAGATGTCATACAAAAGGGGTTAAAATCCATCCTGTGCTTTCTTCAGGATTCTGGGCATGGCAAACTGCGCTGTGTGGAGCCAGCCCCGTCGGGGTCAGGTACGTTGGTGCTGTTACTGGTGTGAGTTTACTGTGGTTTGCCTTGAAAACGTGGGAACCAAGGGACCTTTCCTTGCAGGATCATTCGCTAATGGGCCTTGTCCATCTTTGCATCTGAACGGGATATTGCCAGCTGGAATAAATGAGGAGAAGAAAAGCTTCAGTGTTGGGATAAAAACTCAAACTGTGAATCTTAGACCCTTTAGTGGAGAAGAAGAGGTGGTGTTTGTATGAGAGAAAGCCTTAATTTCGTGTGATGTGGTTAGAGAAGCAGGAGCTGAAGTTCCAGCAGAGGCTGTTGGTTAGGATCAGCAGAGTGAACAGAGGGTTGGGCCGTTTCATTCCGGTGAGAGACAGCTCCTGTTTGTGCCGGGCACTGGGAGTAGTGGAGAGGGGACACTAGTTAAGGGGACACTTAACACATAGTGTTTGCATATTGTGTTTCAGGGCACATTGTTCAAAGACAAGCACAATTTGCTCTTTCATCACGCTTTCACCTTTTTTCCCTCCAGTATTGCAGTTATAAATTTACATTAGGAGGGTAAAATTAAGAAGTTGTCAGCAGAGAGGAAAAGATGCAACATTATTTGCATTATTTATGGTCCGATAGGTTCCAGAAGTCATTAATAATAGAAATACTGGGCATATTCCCACACAAGAACTCTCCTCATACTTAAGCTTTCCTGTAATGAAGGCTAATTACTGTGGATAGCATTAGCATCAGACTGGAATTAGGGGCTGTTAAAATGTGGTATCATTAAAGGGAATGCAGTAAATTCAGAGTACGGATGAGCCACTTAAAATGCTAAGAAATACAGTGAAATACAAAATATCAACTCAAAATACCATGATGCTGAAAATTAAGTCAAAATACTGATGTAAAGATCACGACTAGATGTTTTTAATTGATTTCAGTTCCATGAATGATGTCATTAAAGGGAACCGTGAACATCGCCAGAGCTTCCTGCTGCGTTTGTTTACAGAGTACTAAAGTGAAAGGAAAAAAAGCTGCTGGTTCCATTTCTGCTTAATGTAGCTGAGGCTAGTGTCTGGTTGTCTGGACCTGGGCCTAATGCCAGGGGTAGGGGTTTACTTGGTATTTCATCAATAGCAGAATAACCTCTGGAGTCAAAACAGAAAAACACTCAGGAGTGGGAATAAAATGCCAAACATTTACCTTTAATTTTCAGTGGAACTATTGCAGCTCTTGGATATTCAAAATTATGCCTTTTATTGACTTTCAAAGTGTTTTGGTAACAGATCTTTATCATGGTTGCAATACATGGGAATGCTTTGGTCCGATTAAACTAAGCTTTCTGTAGCGTTTGAATGGAGTTTTAGTGAGCAAATCATGGAAAAACGGAGCCAAACTCCTGCGCAGTTGGGTACCCACCCCTTCTTACAGTACTTACTGATAGGAATTCTCCCCTCTTCAATTAGGAAAGTAATTGATCTTTGAGCATTTTTAATTGTTACCTAAAATAAATAATTCAGAGTAGCAACAAAAGCCTCTCTTTTTATGTTAAAGAAGTAAAACCCCTGAGCAGAAGCAGGTATTGGTGTCGGGGACATCTGGCCCTGTGTGTTTCTGTGCTGTGCTGCCGATGTATTATTTTTCAGAGATCACTTTCTCTGCTCAGCAGTAGCAATTTAGAATCAATTACAGCTGATCACTCTTCAAGTTAGCACGTGAGTGAGGTTTGGAAAAGAGCAGTTTCTGACAGTGGTGTGTTTGTTGGTAAAGTGAACCGTTACAGCTGGTTTTCCAAGTTCCTTTGCACATTTGTTACACGCTTCCCTTCAAAATGAACACATAATATACTTGAAACACTCCAGTTATTTATTTTGGTTTTTAACTCCCCTTCAATAGGCCTGACATTTTTGAGGATTGGGTTAGTCTTCAAAGTAGCAAATCAAGAGAATTTTTTCTGCTGATTTTTGTCTGTGTCAGAGTATGGGAATGCTTTCTGCTCTATTTAATTCAAACACAGTAGATAAGAATGACAAAAAAACCATAAATTGTGCTGTGGAACAGCATTGTAACTTATTGATGTTAGCATGCTTACTGTTAGTTTGGATAGTGGTATATTTAAAGAAAAATAATCCCATGAACTTTAATATTCTGTGGGCACACGTGAAGTTTGGGAATCTTCTGTAATACACAGGAGTTTTCTGCTGCCTCCTGCATGGCCCATCTGTTCCCCTTGGCCAGGAGCAGGGTGTAAGGAGCAGAATATCCATCCTGCACACAGAGAGGGTAGCAGAGTGCCTTGGAATAATGCCGTCGGAAACGCAGGGAGAGGGAGATGAAATCCCATGTGTTTCTTCTCTAGGATTTGGGGAACCTCCCGAGCCTCTGGAACCTCGTGTACCTTACAGTCTCTCAGCCCCAGCTGGAGGTGAGCTGTGGGGAGTTTGGTTGTTGTGGGTGGTTTGGCAGGGGGAGGTCTGGAGGACAGACCTGTCCAAAAGGTGGCTGTTGGTGAGTGGGCACTGCTGGGGACACCCTGGGATCACACACACAAACTACAGTCACCAACAGTAAAAGTGCAGCATGGGAATACGGAATGTAGGTACACTCTAGAATCAGTCATCCTCATGTAAATATGAAAAATCACTAAGTTCAGTTGTATGTGGAGGTTAATACCTATAAAGGTGTAATTTGAAATAGTGCTAATTACGTTTAACTTGAGATGCCAGTTGGGATGAAATGCTGGAGCTTTCATTGGTACTTTGGTTGTCGGCGTTGCGTTACATCACACATTTAAATGGGTTATGTTAAAAGATCTTTCCTGTTCTGGCTCACAGACTGCATTTGGGCACTTGTAGTATGTTAGTGATTATTGTATCTGTTTGCTTTGCCTTTTTACTTCCTCTGATACATGGAACATATTTTTAACTCCTATTCATCATGCAGAGAGCTTTAATTCAGTCATACACCATTCATGTTGTACTTATTTATACCCAAATCGGCATTGGTGGGCTATAAATGCTGCAGAAGAATGAAGTAAAAGAAAACATTGGGGTTATAAACAGCCTTAACTCTGTCCTTATGCTCACACCCGTTATGTGAGTCTTCATTTCCACTTCGCTTTTTTTTGTCAAAGCTGGGATTTTCTGCTTTTGTGTCCTACTCTGTTGTTCCCACAGTGTCTGTGGCCTGGCCATGTCCAAACCCTGCTGAGGTCTGTGGTGGCCTCAGTTGCCCGGGGCTCAGAGACTATGGCCACAACCCTGAGAACTGGGTTTCTGTGGGGTGTGGAGCACACGTGGCTCTTGAACCCGGTGTAAGTGGGAGGTACTGAGCATTTCACAAAAGTGATGTGACCTTGAGTCAGCCTCAGCATGGTGGAATTGACAAAAGGCTGGGTGAAGAGCCTACCGAATTATGGGGTGTGTAAATTGCCAAGCACAAGAAAGGCAGCATTTCTGCTCAGTCATCAATGGGCTGGTGGTTTCTGCCAGAACACAGATTGCTTTAAACTTGTGACAAATCTTTGAGAATATCACAGGTATTAAAAGAAAAAGAAAAGACCAATGAATCCCACTTCTGTTTGACTGATTGAAAGTATCTAAATGGTTTGTTTTGCTTGGGAAAAAATCTAACTTAATTGGTATGTAGGATCACAGTAATCTCCCTTTAATTCCAGAAGTGCCACCTGTTGAAAAACTCAACTTAAGTGAAGTGTTGCGGTCCAGTTTGGATTTGTCAGAGGAGTGGCCTAATGAAGAGGAAAAGCTGAGATTTCAGAAGCTGAAAGAAGAAATTATAAAAGAGGAAAAAGAAGAACGTCTTGCTGAGGAACATGTGGGTGCAACCCAGGATTTTACTGGAGCAGGGAAAAGGCACAGAGAGAACGGGTCAGCTCATCTTTGCAGGTGACTACACTTTGCCCAATGGTGTGTGATAAGGATCTTGCAAGTGCTGGAAAACTGCATTTCTACTGGAAAATATAAAAGCATCTTAATATGAATCATTATATTCATTGTCAAATATGTATTTGATGAATAAATAGTATTTTTGATCTAAGTATAAAGAATACAAAATCACATCTATATTTTCTTTTATTTAAATATTTTTAATCCAAAATTTAAAAACTATCAACCTTTTATATTTTCTCATTTGCTTCTTTTTACTCCTGTTTTGATAATTGTACCCTTGAATGTCCAGATTCATTCTCCTGAAGAACAACAGAATTTTATAATACAGAATAACAAAGAACTGTAGAATCTTGTTGGTAACTTGATTTTTCATTTCTAGTATATGCAATATGATAAATAAGTATAAATACAAGAGAATACGTTTAATTCCTTTCCATTTGCATTCAAAGCATTTAATAAATACTTTATCATATTTCACAATTTGCAAATGCACAAACCCTATTTGGGAGAATTTGTTGGTGAATATTTTCTGAAAAAGGATTGTGTATAAGGGAGAGAATAAACACACTGGAAACATCCTTAATTTTTTCTTCCTACTGTTTTCAGTATTTACCATTATATCAATGAATTTTCTCCCCAATATTCATGAACATTTTTCTTGTTACTTAAAAATTATATATTAACAGTAGTCTTTAATAAACTAGAGCAGGCGCATTTGTCAAGTATTGACCATTTGATGAGGTTTCAGGTCATGATCCAGACTCTGGCAGTACAAGGAGTAGCCTGAGCCTTGGGCCCAGAACAGAGAGGAGCCACAGGGCCACTGTGGACGTGCAGAATCAGAGTAGAAATTGTATTAATGACACCTTTATTGATGAACCTTAAAAATGTGATGGGTCAGACTACATTATCCAGTAGAACTGTTTGTAGTACAACTGTCTGCTTCATTGTGTTCATTTAAATTTACTCAGTATCCAAACTCTCCAAGTTTAAACAAGTCCAGAGATGAAGCATGTAGCTCGTTACCAGGCCCCTGAGCGATTTCTTTCTCTGCTTGGCCTTTGCTGGAGTCTGCTTGGATGGGTATATCTGAGGGGTATTGTCCAGCGTTCAGCTGCACGAGGCTAAACACCTGAAGAATAGTAACATTCACCTCTTCAATTATGTCTTTGAAAGGTTGATATAAATTAACTTTTTCAGCAATAAAGAAATGCTTCAGGAATGGCACAGCCAAGCAAAGCTGATGAAAGGAAAAAGAGAAATGTTTAGATTTTCACCTGCAAACGCAGACACGGTACGTAACAGGAGCAGCAAGGTAGGACACTGGAAAACACAATCCATTAATGACACCCTTTGATATACTTTCTTCATGGCCTATATATTTAAATTTAAAACTTAGAAAGAGAAACCCAGAACTTTAAACGGCTGCGCTTTGGCGTTGGCTTTGCAGAGCCTTTCCCCAGTGTCTGTGGCCGGTGTCTCCTGCCTGAAGCGCTGCAGCCCCGCGTGGGGGACACCAGATCCCTCACACTGTCCTCTCAGTCTGCAGTGGCTCCAGTAATCGGCTGCTGGAGGGGCTGCAGCAGAACTGCGTATGTGGAAATGGGATTTTTTTAATTACTGAACATCTCCTGTAGAATGTGTCACCAAACTGAGTTTGAAGTCAGATGGATTTTCTGGTTCCCCCAGGAATTTCTAAATGCTGCTGTGTGAAGGGAGAGACCTTGTTCCTTTTGAGTCCATACCAAGGGCCTGAGGGGTTTTTTCCCAAAGTAACAAACATAAAACAAGAGTCTCGAAGAAAATTTCCCATTAGTTTTACCATTAGATTCTCATTCCTTACGTACAGAATTGCACTAGATGAGACGCTGGAGATACGTGAGAACTTTCCAGTGCTGTGGGTGGGAGTGAGCTGGGACAGACCCCGAGGGCTGATTGCTGGGAGAGTTTTCCTCTGTAAAGAATTCTTTGGTCTGAGTTTCATGAGTGCTGGGCGTGCTACTTTAACCTAGAAGTGTGGAAATACACCCAAATTTATCTCAAATCTCAGGGGTTTAAATTACAATGAATTCTATCCCGCAGTGATAAAAAAGGGATTTGTAGAGGTTTAGTGTTAAATTTTATTAATATCTGCTTAGCAACACCTGGTGCTCACACAATAAAAAAAAGGACCCTTGTATTACAGATTGCAACTTTCCTAGAATTGTAGGGAAATTTGCAATTCAACATCTGACACCGCCAAACAAATTTTTGTATATATTTTAACAGGAAAAACAAAGTAGCCATGCTTCCAGCTTACTAGGGTCTCTAATTTGTGAGGGGATTTTTTTAAAAAAAAAAAAGCCTCTCAGATTTTTTTTTAAACTGAGCCAAATCGTGTTACTAAATACCTCAGTGCTTGGAGGTGTGTCTTTAAAAAAACCCCAAAGAAACCCAATACCTGTAGGCGTTTGGGAACTGTAGGTGACAGACGGGGTCTAACGCGCCGCGCTGCTCCCGTGGCACCGCCAGAGGGCGCCGCAGCACCACGCACACCCCCCGCGCGCGGGGCTGGCTCCGCCGCTGCCGTCTGCCCTAATAGCCGTGGGTACTGAGATTGATCGGAGATTTGCAACACGCTCTCATACCTTTATACCAACAATGCTTAATTTTCGCTCTCCCGCTTGGTGTATTTCTTTGTTCTCTGATTATCTTCTTAGACGCAGTTTTCATATTCCTTGAGTGTTACAGAGAATATTCCTTTAACCCTAAAGATTTTAGTTTTCCAGTTGTTGTTGTTAGAATGGGGCAAAAAAAAACCCACAAGGCAGATACCAGAACTTCATAAAACTTAAAATATTTTTCTTAAAATTATGGGATTGTCTTGGATTTAGAATCCCAGTTCTGAGTAATTGTGATGAAGGCATGGGTAGGTCAGTAATGGTCACTAGTGGCTGCCATCGCGTGCCTTGACCTTCCCAAAAGTAAATACTCTTTGGATGTATGTGTGAGACCCACATGAGCACACCACGTCATTCCTGCTCCATCCTCACCTGAACTGATAATGTCCTGGGGACAGTCGTGGAAATGGGTTTGGTCCGTAGCATCCTCCTTCTGTTAGTTGGTTGGCTTTGCAGCAGCGCGGTTTCAGAAGCACAGTCAGAGGCAATACTGTTAAAATATAATTGACGGTTTTATTGTAAGCCAGTTTAGAGGTAAGCTTTTGCACTGAGAAAAATGAAGTGCCTGTAGAATATTTCAAATCCACTGCAATCATTTTTCTCAGTGCAAAACCTTGGAAATTTATGAACTTGAAGTCTAGGGAAGGTGGTTTGTCTGGAAAATAATTTGGCTTCAACAGTTTTGAGTTTTTAAAGGTGTTGAACCTGGCAGAACAAAACCAACAGGCCAAGCCTTCTCCCAGCTGTGATTTTGGATTTGCTGGACTCTGTGCTAAGCCCTGGCAGAGAAATGGAAGCCCCTTGGTGCTGTGTGGCCAGCGGGGAACATACGGGAAGTGTCCCCGCAGTGTGGCCAGCGGCACACCCCCACAGCCCTGGGGAGCTCGTTACGGCGTTTGTAATTGCTGTTATTTCCATATAATGTGCTAGCCTTATGTTTTGCTGTAGACAC
>JAOQGH010000002.1:38471361-38482241 GCA_025769975.1 Gallinago jamesoni
GGGATGGGGCAGCCACAGCTTCTCTGGGCAACCTGGGCCAGGCTCTCACCACCCTCACACCAAACAAGTTCTTCCCATCTCATCTCCATCTCCCCTCTTTCAGTGCCAAACCCATCCTCATGGAGGCATTTTACTTCCCCCTTGTTCTGTGGTGTCCTGGCCCCTTCCCTGTGTCGCTGCCCACGAGGCCCTGCTGCGGTGGGACACTCACCTTCCATCACCCATGTCAGCTGCAGAACCCTTGTCCCTGGAGATGTTTCAGATGGTCAGAAAAGCCTTCTGAGTGCCGGTGGTTAGGTTGCCTGTGCCGTGCTGGGCGCGTCTGTCTCTGCGGGGCCGTAGGCTGGTGTGTGGGACCCCCACTCTGAGAGCTGGTCCTGCCGGCTTCCACACTCCCACCTTCATGTTTTGTCTTGGGAATAAGAAAATCTCTTGTGCTTTTGGGTTTTGCTTTCTGTTCACTTCCATGATAATGTCATGTTTAAACTTGCAGCTGTGTGAATTGCAGATTCCTTGAGCCAAACAACTGCCCTGTTGTCTTCCCCAGCCCCGAGCCCCCCAGCTTATTTCTGGTTCTGCAGCGGTGGGTTCACTGCCCCTCTGGAGGGGAGTCCCCGCAGTGGCAGGGAGGACCCTTGGGGCTGGTGTCACACGTGGTGGTGGGGACGAGTGGCGGATGGGGCTGCGATGGGACTGCAGCTCCGGCTCCGCCAAGGATGCAGCGCGGGAGGGAAGGTGTTTCCTGAGGGCACCCCGTCCCTGCTCCGGGGAACACATTGCGTGGTGGGGTCAGGGGATTTTCGAGGAGTGCGTGCTGCTCCGTCCCCTCTGCGTGGTGGGGGTGCGGGTCCCTGTCAGGCTGAGCAGACCCTGCAGTGGGTCCCGTCTGCCCCGCGACCCTTCCCAGTGGCTCCTCAGGACAGAACCCTCCCTGCCCACAGCCCCTCCACGCAGCAACGCTGCTTATAGACTGCTTGGAGATCTTCGTATTCATCTCTGCGTGGAACAACTTTACAACGTGTACATTCAGTTGCTTTTTTGGTCTGGAAAATCCTTTATTCTTCCTCCCTCTCTTTATCCCCCTCTACCCCCAAGCTGTGACTTGAAAACCCTGGCTTTTGAAGGTTTTAATTTTACTGCTGTTAGCTTAATAGACCCTCAGTATCGGTGCGTTTAGTTGTTCATCACAAAACACACGCTGCTACTGTGTACAGCAAAATCAAAGCCTATTGCATCCGGGCTATATATAGTAAGCTCTAATGTAAAATTTGGAACATTGGGTTATGACTTCACCTTCAAAGATGTTCAGGGCTTTGTATGTGCATGTAGCCAGTGCTGCCTGCCAGCAGTTTATGAAGCAACATAAATCACTCTTCTTTTTCCTTTTCTCCCTTCTCTTCTGCTCTGCCACCGGCATAAAAGGATTCTATAACTTTATATAAAGTTGTGGTGGTGATTGCTGTGATAGCTAAATTTTTGAAAACACCTGCCTGGTCACGTGAAGTATTTCAGCCTGGAAGACGAATGCTTGAGATTTTTCTTGGCATGGTTTCTAGATGGTTCAGTCAACTAAAACCAAGCATCCAACTTAATTACTGTTTCTCAGTCTCCCTCCAAACAGCTTGGAGCCAGCGTCCCTGCATACTAATGCAGAGTGGGAGAACAAGTCTAAAATAGCCTGTGCCGCGTACCCGTGTCCCCCGGCGCTGGGGCTGCACCTCTGGTGCCATCCTGCCCCTTTCCCTCTTCCCGAAAGCACTTGTGCGTTTGGCGTGTGACCCTGCGGCCCCCGTTGGAGACATCTCGCTCCGTGCGGGGGCCATCTGCTGCCCCGCTCTCCCTCCGCTCTGCTCCCAGCCCTGTCTTTGGGAAATGCCAGCAGCCCATACATCGTGCTGTTTGTAACCGCACACGAGCTGTGCAGATGCCCCACAACGCGATCTGCTTACGTGAGCTGTAACCTCAGCTGCCGGGGGAGACTGGTGTCACCCGGAGGGCTTAACAACTCCCTTGGAAGCACGGCACGCTGCTCGCTGGACTGAGGGTCCCCAAGTCCCATCTGAAGATTTGGGCATCTGCGAGTTGAGCTTAGCCAAGAGTGAGCAGAGGGCGGGTGTCCCTCCGCGGTGTCACCAGCCTGCTGTACTTGGTGCTGATGGGGTCTGTGCTGAGGGCTTGGGGCGATTCATCATAGAATCATGGAATGGTTTGGGTGGGAAGGGACCTTAAAGCCCCCCTAGTGCCACCCCCTGCCCTGGGCAGGGACACCTCCCACCACACCAGGTTGCTCCAAGCCCCCTCCAACCTGGCCTTGAACCCCTTCAGGGATGGGGCAGCCACAGCTTCTCTGGGCAACCTGGGCCAGGCTCTCACCACCCTCACGCCAAACAAGTTCTTCCCCACATCTCAGCTCCATCCCCCCCTCTTGCAGTGTCAAACCCTTCCCCCTCCTCCTGTGGCTCCCCTCCCTGATCCAGAGTCTCTCCCCATCTCTCCTTGAGGGACTGGAAGGGGCTCTAAGGTCTCCCCGGAGCCTTCTCTTCTCCAAGCTGAACCCCCCCAACTCTCTCAGCCCCCCTTCCCAGCAGATGGGCTCCAGCCCTCCCAGCATCTCCATGGCCTCCTCTGGCCCCGCTCCAACAGCTCTATGTTCTTCTGACATTGGTGGCCCCAGAGCTGGAGGCAGCACTGGGGGAGGTTCTCCCCCGTTGAGGTTTCAGAGGAGTGTGGGGGCACCAGGCTCCGCAGAGCAGCTCTGCCTCCTGGGCTGGGTGGGAGAGATGTGCTTCATCTGCGTGGTGAGGATAGGTGTCTGGACAAAGAGCTTGGAAACTTGTTTCTTGGAAGACTTTTACAAAGAATGTAAAAATGAAATTTCTGTGGCATTTATGTTCTCGTTTCATTTGTAGAGACAAATGGAGGTGTCTAAAACTGTGGCACCAACTCCCCTTCTGGCCGCGGGCAGGGTGAGTTCAGCAGGATGGGGTCAGGCTTGGGGGAGGCTCATGCACAGGTTGGAGTGAGCAGCCCACGGGGTAAAGCCCTTCTGAGGCTTCCTCGTGCCCCTTGGTAAGGCTGAAACCTTCGTCCTGCTCCTCTTGGGGCTAAGTCGGGGTTTGCAAACTCCTGAGCACCTCCAGGTTGCACATACAGAAGGGCTGCTTTGGCCCCAGAGGGAGCAGGGGATTTTTGGAAACTCGGGGGCAGCCCTGTGTGGAGAAGCGTGTTACTCTGGGGAGAGGAATGAACACGATGTGCAATAGCCCAGCCCTGTTAATGGGGCTGGTGACGCAGCAGGGTGACACAGACATTTCCCATTTTAATGCTCAGGTGTGAACAGTAAGACTTGGAACCCAAAAATTGATGTGAGGACTCCTAAATGCTGAAAGACTTGCAGATTTGGGTTTCAGCCTTGATACAGATACATGTTTTGTTCTTTCCCCGAGGGCCCGTTGCTGCCCCTGGGGTCAAGGTCAATGGCATTGTGTGGGCTGAGTGACCATCCCTGACTTCAGCCTCACACAGGACTCGAGGAAGCCACTCGCCCATGTCCTGCAAACTGGATGAGCATGAGCTGCTGCCTGCTTTATGTTTTTTTAAATCTGTTTTGCACTCTGTATGTGCCTTTATAGACTGTGTGGGTTTTGCATTGGGTGGTTTATGAGCTCTCACACATCCCGAGGTTGAGCATGTCTGAGATGGGCTCCTGGTGTGGGGCAGGGGGGGCAGAGCTGGGGTGGATGCCTCGGCTTCTGGAGTGACGGTGCTTCTCACCCCTGCACTGCTCCTGCAGCCCCTGGGTATGTGTGTCTCCCTGGAAGGGAGGAGCTGGGCTTCTTTTTAATGAAGGCTTTTTTTCATTAAGTTGATTATTTCTGAAGGAGTGAATGCTTTTAACTGACGTACCAGTTCCTGTTTAATTTGCATTAGATTCTTGCTGTTGTAGGATCAGACAGACTTGTTTTCTTTATAAAGCATATTTCCTGTGTGTTCTCTGCAGCTGAAGAAATTAATTGTAGCAAGATTACTGGTTTAACTTCCCTTATGAATGATGACTGCTCTGTTTTGACTCAAGCCAATAACTCGAGCCTTTCCTTCATGCAGAAAGCAACCCTTCCTAAAGGCAGAAACCCTCGAACCTGATTGGGGATTTTTCATAGAGATGCTGGGATGACAGAGCCATTGAAGACACCATTGCCGAGGTGTTCACTTCAGCTGGGGGCTGATGCCTTGGGAGATGGGGATGGTTCCGAAACCTCATCCGGTGGGTCAGGGATGGGGGTCCCAGCTGCAATCACCCCCTCTTGCCCACAGGAGGAGAGCAGGGGAAGGAAGAACTTTCCTGGATCATGGCCACCAGTGGTCCCTCTGGCCTTCCCCTGGCTGCCTGCCGGTACCTCAGGCTGGGAAGCTGGACCTGGAACTCTCAGGAAGGTGAAAGGTGCAGGCCCTGGGGTGCTCCCCGTGCCACAGAGGGGTGCTGGGGGCGTCCTGCACTTGTCTCACCTGAAGGGTCACGGTGCGAGTCCCCGGAGAGGGCAGAGCTGGTGGGAGCAGGGTCCCCACTGATCAGCACACCCGGGACGCGGTGACCTTGGAGGATAAACCGGCTTTCTGCACTCTGCTGCAGCTGTTAAATCTGAGCTTGTGAATGGCTTTATTTGATCCAAAACTTTGCTTTTTTTACTATGAATAAGCACTTGGCTTCAGGAGGGCTTTCTTGGCCTTCCCTTCGACGCACAGCTCAGCACACAGGCTGCTGCATCGTGCCACTGTCCCGAGTCAGTCTCTCTGTTGTGTGTTCACTGCTCAGGCGTGTGTCGAGGCCGTGGCCAGAGTGGGGTGTTCCACCTGCTGCACCCTCTTGGAGATTTAATATTTTTTTAACAGAAACCTCTGAAGCTTTCCAGCAACAAAGTGAGAGTGTATGAGTGACCATCGCTTTCAGCATGTTTCAACACGCTGAAAACTGCTGTGTCTGCTCGGGGGTTGCTCAGAACACACCCCAAGCCAGGCCACGGGGCTCTGCGTCCCCAGGCTGGGGACAAGTGCCTGTCTGTCTGCCTGTCTGTCCGTCCCTAGGCACCCAGCAGGGTGGTGAGGCTGTGCCGTTTCGGGACATGGAGCAGCAGCTGTTGGAAAGGAGTTTCCCATTTTGCTGGTAGCACCAGCTTTCTGCTGCCAGGGGAGAGAATCCCTGGTCTCTGCCCCCATTGACCTCGTCCCTGTCCCTGCAGTGGGGCAGCCTCTGCCCGGGGACAGGCGGGAGCCCTCTCTGGGAGGTGTTTGGCAGCGTGCTCCCATCCTGATGCTTCCTTCCTCCAAGTGTGAACATCACAAAGAACAAAACTGCCCCGAGGGCTTGTTGTTACCTCTCAGCGAGGAAATGCATTTTTTCCTGTTTGGACCAAATATTCTCAGTCTGTTATCTGTCTCTAAAGGGTCAGCTTCTTGCAAAAACCGTTTGAGGGATATTCTGCCCAGCCCAAGGACCTCACTGAGGCTTCTTAGGCACAGGATGATTCTGCCAGATACTGAAGCAGTTTGTGAAACCTGCTTGTGGTCCTTCCCTGGATGCAGGCCTGAGGGCAGATGCCGGTGGTGCGTTAACTCAGCGCTTTGAAGTCTCATCTGTGTGGGCAATACTGAAGGTTGCTCTGGATGCCGAATGTGGCCAAAGCAGTGTTGCTTTGGTTCCGTGCCCGCAGAAGGTGCTGTGCCCTTCCAGCAGCATGGGAAATGTCATGGTCCTCCTGCGTTTGGTGCTGGTGTTCTTGGTTCATTGTGCTCTGTACCTGCAAGTCATAAACCTCAACTCTGAGGGGTCTTTAAAGGGCTTGAGCCCTGTCCTGTGGCTCTGAGTGGTCCACGTGGCCTGATTTGGCAGGGATGTGTGTTGGGGCTGGTCAGACTCTTGAACTGGCTCAAACTCCTTTGAGGTGTGGTGCCATGAAAAGTGTAAGTGTGGATCTCCATGCCTTTTTTTCCCATTCATTTCTGCATCACTGAGTTGTTTCACGTCTTCTGGTTTCCTCACTTGATCCTGAAGACAAAAGGATGCTCCCTTTGAACTCCTGCAAGGCTTCCACTCCGTAACCTGACTGATGGGTCCAGTGCAAGTGTAGTTTTTGGTAGATTTTTGTTGTGACAGGCACATCCCTCTCCAGTAGATGCATCTTTTCAAGCCTGTCCCTGCCCTCACTCTTAGTGACAGGTACCTGGAGACTACACGCTGACAGCGGTGTGACACGTTGAGCGTGGGCAGCCTCCCTACCTCTTGGTAGCTGTGATTTGGAGCATGTTGTCCCACACGTCTGAATTCACAACGAACATCTTGTTGCCTGAAGGCTGGTTGGTCATGCTGTGGAGCGCTCAGACACGGCCACCCTCAGAGCAGTGTGTGGTCCTTGGAGAGATGCTGGCCACCCCGAGGACTCTGTGGTTCTGCAGCCAGCAAGGAGCAGCATGCGGGGTGGGAAGGGGAGCCTGCAGCGGGGGGTGAGGGGAAAGGGGTTGTCCCTTAGCTCTGGAGGCAGCAGGAGAAGGTGGCAGGGCTGCTCTGCCTCTGCATTAACAGCAACTCGATGTCTTGGGCAGTTGCAGGTACTTGAAAAGCTTCTGTACGGCTCTCTCTCAAGGGGAAAATAATCCTATTTTATAGATGGTGTTTGAAAAGTGGAGGCAGATGTTCTTCACGTGGCGCGCTCTGCAGGGACTCGTGGCAGATTAACCTACAGTAACCCACCCCACATGGGGACTTACAAGTCTTTAAGCCAGAGGCAGAAGATTTGTTATCGTCACTGAAATTCCCATCATGTCTATCTTGGAGACAATTCCCGCTCTTACTTTGGGTTTGTTAACTTGGCAGGTTTCTTCCCAGGCTATAGCTGCTCTGGCTTTGCCTGGATTCCTGGCTATATTTAGAGGAAGCCAGAGCGTGTGCCCTCCCGCTAACGCCGGTCCGTTCCGCGCTGCCTGCAGTAACCTCTCCCTCTCTCGCTTTCTTCAAGGTAACAGAAGAGAAGAGCATGGCTGTTCTCCTAGAGCTCTGGTCACCCAGTCTGTGGACACCCTGACATGCTCCCCAGGAGAACCTGGAGGTGGCCGTGCGCTTGGCAGGAGGACGGGCTTCCTCGTCACCTTGCACTGCTTTTCATCTGGGACAGGTGACGGGCACCGGGACGTGGTGTTAGGAGGCTCTTCTGGTGTGAGGCTGCAGGAAAGTCTTAAGGATACCTTACTCCAGGATGAGAATTTGATGAGTCATATGGCAATGAACTAGGAGAACAGCAAAAACCACAACTTGGAATGTATTTATTACCTAAAAGTTAGCTATTCTTGATAAAATCCCAAAAATTATTGCTGCTGCTTATTTTACTTACAGATTTCACACACGTTAATTTTAAAGCTACCAAACTTCTACTCAATACTGTACTCTGAGAAGTGTAATTGGAGCAGGACATGCAATAGAATGAAATCATTGTAGTGTCTTTAAGTACAATGGACTCACTCTGGTCTCTATTAAAACTTGGAAAATGTGCAACACAGAACTCTGTGGCTGTCGTTGCATGTGTTCAAACTCCCTCCTGTCGTCCCCTTCCCCGCAGCGCTGAGCGGTGCTGTCAGGTATGGGAGCAGGCAGTCCCCTGGGGGCTCGGTGGGCTTGTGTCTCTGAAGTCCCCGAGGAGCCGGCAGCGCCGCCTCGTGCTGCTGGTGCTCGTGCTGAGAGGAGGGTCGTTCGCCTGCCTGCAGGGTCAGCCCACGTTTGAACTAACTTTTCTGTTCACACCTGGTCGATGAGTGTAATTTCATGCCCCTTGGACACATGTTGGATAGAAAGGATTGTTGGCCTCACATGTGACCAGAAATGATGAGCAGTCTTTAAAAAACTGAGACCATCCTACAGCTTTGTGCCAGACTTAGAGTACAAATGGTTTACTAACTAAAGTGACCTATGGACAAGCTTTTGAAACTGTATTGGTTAATTTTTGTGGTTTTGCATTAGCCTAGCTTTCCCTTGGATTCCCTCAGCCTAGCAATGTTAATTTATGGTAATCCTTTGCTTCTGGTGCTGGAGAAAAGAGCTCGGAGTCGTCCCTGGTAGGTGGAACGTTGCATGCATGTAGAAGATCACCTCCGAGCTCCAGGGTCCTTGCACAGATTCTGTTTCTGTTTGTTCTGGATCCCTCGCAGCAAACACTGAGGAACTAGCGTCAAATTAGAAGAACGAGTGGATCAGAAAACACAGACTTGTGTTTTCCTGGTTCATGTTGTGGTCTTTTGTATGTCAGCAGGAGAGGTCAGAGCTTCCCTTTTCCCTTGAACAACAACAAAGTTTAACAAAGAGTAGTTCAACACCAAAAACACCCCTTCTGCTGAGTCTCAGAGTGTACAATGAGTCAAATATGTTTCCCCTGAAAAAGCTGGAAGGCTGCGGTGTCGGACATGCCGGGCAAACTGCAGCGCTGAAACGGGACATCTCTGCCCAGAACGCTTTTGGCCACCTCCACAAACAAATCAATAAGCTTCCTGTTTTCCAAAAATAAGTGCCCAAAGGAGGGCAGTGTGTAGGGGAGGGCTGTTCCTTGCCCTGTGCTGCTGTGGTGGAGGAGCTGTTTACCCGGGCGTCCGCTCGGCCTGTCTCCGGACTCGGGGCTGGCAAAGCTGCTCCTGTGCCTTGAGCACTCCCGCTCGTGGAGCAAACAGCTTTGCCTTTCTCAGCCCTCTCTCTCCATCTCCACGAGTTTCTCTGTGGGCTTTTTTTCTAGCATCTTCATGGGCTCGGCCCTGGGCTTAGCTGATGGCTGTGTGAGGTAGTTCTTGTGTTTTCTGCTCATACAGCCCTGTCTTGTACAAAATCCCTGCCAGAAACTCTCGCAAGGCTTTCTGGCCGTAGCGTTCCAGCAGTGAGCTGAAGGGAGTTACAAGCAGCCTTCTGTTCATTGAAAAAATTTTAAAAAAAAAGGTGAAACAAGAATTACCAACCCTTGACTCCCCCATACTCAGGAACGGTGCTTGTCTGCTCCCATCGTGAAGGGCTGCTCCGCGGCTGGTGGAGATGCCAAGAGCAAGAGGTAAGTCCCAGCTCTCTCCCAGGCAGGTGAGTGGGTGTCCCTCAGGTCCCATGAATGGGCAGAAACATCCTTAAGACCAGGTGCTGGGTCTCTGTTGGACATGAGAGGGAATTCGGTACCTCATGCTTGGGCCACTGCTTGTCTCCAGGCTTGGGGACATGAAAGGGACGGAGAAGGTAAGCTCATGTCCTCCAACGCTGGATGTGGTCCCAGGGTGGAAATGTTGAAGAGAGGATGTCCCAGAGTTTGTTCCCGTGATATTTTGGCCCTGCAGTAAGATCCCTGGGGCACATAAAGGTGTTCTGCCAGAGGTTTAACTGTGCAGTGCAAACCTCTCTATCTTCTGCGTCTGCCTGGAGAGTCACTGTCACCTCATGTCCCCAGAGCAGTGGTTGTGCTCACAGATAAATTAAAGTAATTTCTCAGCAAATGCAAAAGCATAAACCAAGAGCACGGTGATGTTTCATTTCTTAACTGATTTTAAAAAGCTAATGTAGATGTCTCTAAGTGTCATATTTAATAATGTGAAATCTGAACTGCTTTATTCCTTTATTCTGTCATGGGAAAAGTGCCGTTGGATTAAAACCTAAATGTCAGCATTCAGGAATAGTAAGTGGTCGTTAGTATTCCCTGTAACAGGTTCTGTGCCACCCATGGAACACCGATAACGGATTCCAAACGCTGTGACATTCTGCTTTGTTCACTTTTAAGGTTTCCCTCCTTATACTTTTACAACTTGAGCCTGGTTTTGGGAAATGGTGGGCTTATTTAAGTCTATTTCAATTGTCACTGTACTAAAGTCTTACTACAGTCTCCGCTGCTCCGCACCGTGGTTTTGGGGGTGTCCCCCTGAGCCCCCCGGCTGAGCTGCAGCTCACACAGCCCAGCTGTGAGACGCCAGCGCTGCAGGGATGAGGGTGGCTCCAGTATTTTATTCTGACATTATTCAAACCAATACTAAGCCCACCAGTATTTTTTGTAATAGGGCATTTTGCTAATATCCTGAATCTCCATGTTGGTGGCCGGGCAGTGCCGGGGGTGGCCCCTCGAGGGGAGGGATTTTTTGCTGAGCCAGTGCTGGGGTCGTGGCACTTAGGGATGTGCTATTTAAACAACCTTTTGTTCTGTGCCGATAAAGCCACCCGAGCAACTTGCAGAATGAAAACCCCACATGGTTCAGATTCCATCAGGGATCCTAAGGCATAGATGCCATCTCTGCCGGTCGCTGTGGTGTGGCTGCCGGCGCGGTGCCCATTTCACGCCGATCAGGGCTGCCAGGGCTGCGGTACCATCTCCAGCGGGGCGGGCTGTGGCCAATGGTGAGAGCGGGGCTGATGGCCCTCGGACCCTGGCTCTGTGGGTCCTGCCACACTCCCCATGGGGAGCACTTGTGGCAGAGCAGGTGGCAGCAGGGATGAGGGGGGGCCTGGGATGATGGTGGTGAAGCATCGCAGCACCTGCTTCTGCCTGAACAGCCTCCGTGATGTTTTCCTAAAGCTGCTCCTTTTGTCTCTCTCCCAGTTTCACACTTTTCTGTGATACCTTCTCCGCTCGGGCACACCCCCCTCGCTGGGCAGGGGCTCTGGGCTGTGCTGGGGGGCTCTGGCCAGGGCAGGACTTGGGGCAGGAGGGAGCAGCCTGTGCCCAGGCAATGGCTCCTGACGGGCATCGCGGAGAATGGGAGCCGGGCGCCTGGCCCTCGGGGTGCTCCAGCCAGCCTAGTTGAAAGGGAATCATAGAATCATAGAATCATAGAATCATCTGGGCCGGAAGGGACCTCCAAAGGCCATCTAGTCCGACCCCCCT
>JAOQGH010000002.1:38483053-38530167 GCA_025769975.1 Gallinago jamesoni
AGGTTGGAGGGGGCTTGGAGCAACCTGGTGTGGTGGGAGGTGTCCCTGCCCAGGGCAGGGGGTGGCACTGGGGGAGCATTTAAGGTCCCTTCCTACCCAAACCATGCCATGGTTCTCTGATGATGGTAGCTCCTGGTCACTCAGCGCATGTGCCATGGCTGCAGAGAGGTTGAGGTGGTTCTGGTGGTTGTGGAGAAGCTCGGGCTGGTCATCAGTGGGGCCTCCATGGGGAGAGCAGAGAGGCTGGGCAGGGGGATGGTGGCCCCATGGGGGCTGGGGATGGTGGGGTCCCAATCCTGCAACCCCAACCAAGCCCACAGGACCTGGGTCTGGAGCACGTCTTTGCTCCAGGACTGAAATTTGGCCGTGTTCTGCGTGGCACGGCTGGCATGGGGGCAGGGACCCCTCCTGCTTCCACTGTTTATGACTTTCCTCCACCCATCATTTTGCTCCACAACGTCATCTGCAGAAGCCTGTAATGATTCTGCATGGTTTTAATTTGTGTATGGGTGTGAGCTAATGAGCAGTTTGAAATGAGGCTCTACTGGTGGGTACGTTGTCTCGGCGTGCTCCGGCGTGGCCAGACCCTCTCCCGGACCCTCGGCACCGCGGCGCTGCCAGCCCAGGAGCCACGGCCGGGCCACAGGACCCCCGGCACCGTCCCACGCTAGTGCAAGCCGTCAGGGGTGCAGTTACAAGGGCATCGTAGGCACAAATATCTGTATCAGTGAGTTTTAAATAAGAATTCTCCTCTCCAAACTGCATTTATTTATAATTTCCACAGTTTAAGCTCTGTTGCTAAAGAAAAATTGAATTTTCCCAGCGGCACAGAGGCTTGGCTGATGAGTCACTGCGCTTCGTTAGCTAATCTTAGATCTGCTGTGAATTACTCAGTGACTGCTGATATAAAGTGGGCTGTGAAAATGCTCGTTTGGAGTGGGTAATTTTAGAATTTGGGTCTCTCCCCTGGCAGGGGAGGGTGTGATGCGGGGTTCAGAGCCGCTGTGCGGGTACGTGCTGCTCTCCCCAGTGCATCCTGAAGCATGAAGAGAAACAGGAGCCTGAGCTGCTTCCCCAGTGACATCCGTGTGTGAAGTTCCATTGTGCGAGGTGTGTTCAGCCTCAGGAGGAACTGGGTGTGAGTCGGGCAGTGCTGACTTGGATGGATGGGGTGGTTGGGGTGACAGCCCCGGTGAGAGGCGGTTGGGGACAATGCGGTTTCTACTGGCAATGTTGAGTGTTAAAGTCTACAGTGGGGGAACACAATATGTTTTGGTGGGAATTCAGTGGTTTTCAGCTTTTATTCCACAAATGATGATGTTTTCTTCTGAAGTCCCTCAAAAGGTGACTGAGAAAGCGAGAACTTACGTGTTCCCTGTGAAATGTCTGTGTTCCCCCTGGAAAATGCGAAGGGGTCACAAACCCCAAATCCCGGAAGGTCCCCGGCCAGAAACGCATCCCTCTTGGGTCCCCAGCACCGGGTTTCCATGGCAGAGCTCTGGCTGCTGTGGGACGATGCTGTGGGCGGCTGCCGAACCCCAGGACCCCGCGCTCTGCTGCCCGTGGGGTGCTCCAGGAATCATGGAATCCTGGAATGGTTTTGGTGGCAAGGGACCAACCCAATCCCTCCCAGTCCCGTCCCCTGCAGCGCTGCTGGCTCCCTGCACCCGGAGCAGCACCAGCCGTGACACGGAGGGTGATGGCCTCGTCCTGCACCCATGGGTGTCTCAGGGGTAACAGGCCACCAGTGGCTGGTGCTGTGCCATGGCACAGGGTCTCCTCCCCACAGGAGCTTCTTGGGCAGCGGGAGGCATTTCCCGGGGGAGCAGAGGCATTCCTGTTGGAATAATGCTTTTTATCTTTCTTTATATTATAGCTTGTGTGTGCACCAAAAGTGGTATCAGCAGTTTCCCAAGGGACAGTTTCCACTGTGGCTTGAATTAATGAAGTTTATTGTAATAGACAAGACGTTTTTCATCCCTGGTGCTAGACACTGTCGGCTGGTAATCAATGCTGCCTGCTCGGCCCCGCTGCCCTGTTCCCGACAAATGAAACACTTCTTGGTATGATAATTGCAGCAATTTCAAGAAATAGGAGTAGGGATCTGGACAGGAATTGCCTTGGGAAACATCTGTTTCACCTTTCTATCTATGACCTCTTTCTGAAAAAATCTCTTAAAATAAAAAAAAAACAAAGCTTGCTCAGTGTAATAGAGTCCCTGGAGTGACTCACAACTGGCTGTAAAAGCTACACTGGCACAACTTCACCCTTACAAATCGATACCCAGTGGGAAGAAGTGCCACGGCCTGCGCCTGCCATCCTCTCCTCCCACAGAACCCACAGCCAGTTTTTCTGAGTTTCACCTTCTCTGATGTTGCCCTTCCCTCCAGCTGGGTTTGTCCCCGCAGGATGTACCCGGCGTGCGAGGGCTCTGCAGCTCGAGGCACACGGCGAGCGTTGGGCCCCCGGCCCTTCTGCACCCAAGGTCCAGACTGATGAGAAAGCCCTCCTGCAGCAAAGCTCTGGTCTGGGAGGATCCCAGCAGGACGGAGGCTGTGTGCTCAGTGCTTCCCCACGTCCCGTGTGCTGCCGACCAGCAGCTCCCTGACACAGCAATTGCTGTCTTCTCCTCTGGACGAAAGCTAACACTTGCTTGGCTCAATTAAATCTGCTCTCTAATTGCGCTAGCTTTACTGTTTGCTGTGCCTGGTCCTGATACCACCCTCTGGGAAGGGTCTGTGATGGGGTCCTGCTGCTGCTCTCACCAGGGGCAGCTGTGCGCCTAAATTTAATTCATCTTCATTTCAAGGTTAAACTGTTCTTGCCATCACAGATGTTAATTAACTGCTGTAATTGGTATTTTTTTTCCCCTCCCGTTATGGATACTGTGGATTACTTATGATCAGCCAATTATGATCAGTTGCTTGCACAGCAGTGCCAGCTATGGCATGCTCTGTTTTGGGTAGGATCACGAGAGTTTCCTTTATTATGAACCACTGATATCTCTCTGGGAAGCGAGGAAAAGCATTCTGTTTAGAAAAGCAGTTTTTGTGCAGGGCTTTGGATTTTTCCCTTTGCTACAAGTCAGCAAACAAAATTGTTGTTTCCCAATGCTGTCCGTGCACATCCTCTGCCGCTGCGGAGAGCGACCGGCTGCGCTGCGGGGGGGAACAAGGGGCTGGAGGTTGGGAATTCCATCCCATGGGGTACCGTAATCCATCATTTGAGAGGTACTTTGTGTCTGCTGCAGAAGAAAAAAATCCAGACAGATTTCACCCTGAAATAGGTCACTCCAAGTCCTGTTTCTGAGGGTCTCGGTTGGAGTTGGAGCTGGGGGTGCTGCTGGGGTGGTCGCCATAGAACCTGCATCCCCTTCTCTGGTGCAGAGAAACCTCCCAACCCTCTCGCCCGCTCCTCTCCAGGGGGAGGCCCATGAGGAAGGGATGAAGTACGGGCAGAAACCTCTGGCAGCCGAAGTACCCGGCAGGGAAGGGCTGTGGGGCTGCGGCAACTGAGGGTCCGGAGAAACCGAAAATACAGAGAAGTGAGGTCATACAGTGGGAACAAAATAAGAACCACATTCCTGTCCAATTGTGTTGTTTTCCTGCCTAGGAAACACGCTCCTGATGCTGGCATCCGCCGTCGGGGCTGGAGGGAGCAGTGTCTGCGGGGCCAGCAAAGGTCCCGGCCGTGCAGGGAGTGATGGGCAGTGCAGTCCCACAACTGGGACTGGGGGTACAGAGTGGCTGCTGTGGGGCCGCGTCACTCTCACACCTACAGCAAAGCGCTGCCAAACCTTGCAAGAGATCTCTTAATGAATTACTTGTCCCTGTGAGATTTGAAAGCAATTCTGCAGTCTTGCAAAAATCATATTTTAATGTCTACTGTAGCTGCTTACCACTCATCTCACTCAATGACTTAAGAGACAGCACTGAGCAATCAGATCACTAACACACTGCTGAAGAAATGCTTAAAGAAGAAGAAAGTGCCACTTAGGTCAATAAACATTTTCTTTTGCAGCAGAACTTAAAGGCCAGACGAACACAGGGAGCCTGTTATTTCAGTAATTCTGAGCTTCTACTTAAAGGAGATAAATGAATTGCTCATCTACTAGGAATTTGGCATTTGGGGCATTTCATTTTGGCTTTTTAGTTCCATTTGTTGGGTCTTGCTAACGTAATTGCAAGCACCAGCAGTAACTCCATCGCTGCTATTTGCAATTTCCCCAGGCAGAGCTTTCTGGCTCCCGCGGCACAGGGAGTTGGGTGGTTTTGGTTTCACATCCAGCATAAAGGCAAAACTGGCCCCTTGGGGCCTTCCGAAGCCCTGGCTTTGCAGATGATAAAAACACTGGCCACGGGAGCGGCTCAGGGGGCACTTTCATTCCTACCTGGTGCTCTGGGGGTGATTCCAGGTGCTTTTATTTTTTAAGTCCTCAGCAGGAGTAAGACTGTGAAATGCCATTTTTGTCCCAAAACATCCTCCAGAGCTGACACCCTGCTGTTCCAGCATGGCCATCCTCGGCCATGCTGCTGAACGATGAGCTTAAAAGCCATGAGCTTGTGGGATTTGTTGGTTAAATAATGTGCTTTTGGCTTTTAGGTAGCCTTTGGGTTTCCCTTTGATGGTCTCGAGTCTCTTTTCCTTCTCAGACACCAAGTAGAATTTAACGTGTCTCCTTGAGGCAGGGGGTTGTGCTGTGGGTGCTGGGACTGAGCAGGGAAATTCAGTGGGATGTTGAGCTCCTGAGCAGCAGCAGCAGCAGCAGCAGCGGGGCTGTTCTCGTGCCCGTTTTGAGGGGTGGGCAGAGGGGGGGCTCCCCCAACAGCACACAGACATAACCTGAGCTGCAGAAACCCCCAGCTGAGGTTGGGGTTAGAGCCTCTCTCTGTTTGCGGGGGGGGGGGGGGGTTGTGGTGGTGGATTTTTTGTCATATCTAAGCAACTGCCCCAACAAACCCCACTTACTGCGGATGGGACGGGACACACCAGGGAGGGAGGGAGTGCTGGCTCGGGGGTCCCCATGGGAGCCCTCAGCCCATGGCCGGGGAAAGCTGACACTTCCTCCAAAGCGGGTGTTAGATGGAGAACTAAATTTAGACGCTGTTGCTCGGCAAGCACAGCACATGGATGGCTGTAAGCTGCTGCTCCACGCGCATCCCCGGTCCCTGTCCCTCCCTGGGGCAGCTCCCTCACTGGGGCAGGGATGGGGATGGCAGCCAGCGGCAGGGAAACCCTGCTGGAAGCCACCCGTGGGCAAGGAGAGCAGGAGCACACATGGAGTTTTCATAAATCACAGGTTTTTAAGTCACAGTTCCTGAAACAGTCGTCTTCCATAAATCACAAGGATAAACGAGCTGGGAGCCCTCTGCCTCCCGGCGTGGGGCGGCTGCCAGGCGGCCCCAAATGCCAGGCTCACACCTGGTTATCGGGGTGATTCATGGGCACCTTGCGGGCAGCAGCTTCCGACCGGGCAGGGATGGTGACTTGGGGATTTTAGGGGGATTTTCCAGTAGCCTGTGGTGGAGCCAGCAAACACAGGTGGTGTAGATTAATGCAAAGGTGTTGTAGAATCATAGAATCACAGACTGGTTTGGGTTGGAAGGGACCTTAAAGCCCCCCCTGCCCAGTGCCACCCCCTGCCCTGGGCAGGGACACCTCCCACCACAGCAGGTTGCTCCAAGCCCCCTCCAGCCTGGCCTTGAACCCCTCCAGGGATGGGGCAGCCACAGCTTCTCTGTTGTATTGAAACAGAAAAGAAAACATCCTCTTCTGTCTCCTGTCCACCTGGGGATTGCCCTGCCTGTAATTAGGCGGGGCACGCTGACGAGCCAGGCAGATTAGAGGGACACAAACAGCTGACAGGAGATCCCTCGTGATGTGCCCTGATTGGAAATCCTCTTGCTCTGGTGTAATCTGGCTTTGTGAGCTCCCACGGGCTCCTCTGAGACCCACCGAAGGAGCTCTGCAAACAAGTAGTGGGGGTGGCCCCGGAGTCTCTCTGGGACGGTCCCAGGTGTTTCTCTGAGGTTTATGGGGGTTTGGTCTTTGCTTCTCAGTGGGGCTCACGGCACTGCCCCCACGGCACGGGGACTGGCCAGCAGAGCCAGGCGGGAGCCGTGAAGGTGGATTTTCCCCCGGGAATGGTCACGCCAGCTCCGCAGCTCCACAGGGCAGCCCCACCGTGTCCCCTCCGCAGCGTCCCGTGTCACCCAGCGCATCCCGGGGCAGCTCGGCATTGCCCCGCAGCCACCGTGCTCCCTGTGCGGGCACCGGACACGCACTCGCTAATGAGCTGCAGGGCGGTGTTTAATGAGCACATAGCTACTGGGCTGGATGTGGCGGAGACATTAGCCATCTGTGGGGCATCTGAACTGGCAGCGAGACACAGGAGGGACTCAGGGCAGCGTGGCACTGCCCCTCGGGGGCTGCAGGGCCATCCCCAGAGCAGGAGGGTGCAGAAGGGCCAGGGTTGCTGATACCAGCCTTGGTTTCCAGCTGAAGAAATGAGTTGGGGGGGTTTCTGATCAGCTGGAGCATCCCATCCATTGCGTGTCTGGGTGACACCCTGGTACCCGGCTCTTTGGGCCCTGAATTGTCTCCCGTCAGCCCTTGGCCCTTGGGGGTGACGGCTGGTGGGCACCCCGGGACATCCGTGTGCTCTACAACCCGCCCTGAGGGCTGGGGGGGCACTCACCCCACCCCACAGGGAGCAGGAGCCTCTCCCTCTGCAGAACAGAAGCTGCTGATGTCAGAGCTTTGAAAATGCATTTTAAACTCTGGACAGGCCTAATAAACTCCTTCTCCAGCTTGCTTTGCTTAATCGTTGTATGCCAAGTCCCACGTTGACAGGAGGTGATAGTGAAGAAGAGGGACACGGTCGGTGCTGAACCGAGTCCCACACGAGCCCTGGCTCGCATCAGCCCCCAGTGTCTCCCTCGGTGAAAGGAGCTGAGGTGGGTTCTGGCTGGGGGTGAAGACAGGGAGAGGTCATGGCCCCCAAACAGCAGACCCTTACTAGTGGTTTGTTTGTAAACAAAGTAAACTAGTGCAGTTAATACAGCGCTCAGTAGAGATACATATCTAACACAGAAAAGGAAACCAAGTTTAAAAATAAGTTATTTATGGTAACATATAAAAGCATAGATTGTGTTTGACACAATTCAATGTGTGTGGAATTCACTGATGAGTCAACGGCATGAAGCGCTTCCTTAAGGCCACAGTCCAGAACACGGTACCTACCAAGGTCTGTGGTGGATGTGCTTCTCCTTTGGACTTGACCCTGGACACCTGGAAATCTTTGCTGGGATGTTTCCAAGGCGGGGAGCTACACTCTCTTTAGATCTTTGAGTCAGTAAAGGGGAATTTAATAAAATTTGGGACTATGTGTAAGGACTGGTCTCTACTGTAGCTGAAGCTGATGGGTGATGCAGTTAATGCATTGTCTGACTCGCCCTCCCTGTCAGCACCGATAAGCACATTTCTTAGGCTTAAAAAAAGTAGGGGGGGGGCAGAGGGAAGAAAAAAATAAGCCATTTCTATGCATCAACAACCCAAAGATTTACTTTGAAAGAATCCAGGTAGTGGTTTACCATCTCCTTCAAAAGGAAAATGCCCCCCCCAGGCAGCACTCCCGCCGGGCTGGCTGGGGGTCTCGGGCCGGCGTCGCTGCCCCCCCTCGGCTCCGGGACCCCGCATTCACACTCTCACGGATGAAGTGGGCTGTGGAATAGGAAGCCCAAGTCTGCCTTTACTTGCGGGGATGCTTATGTTGGGGCTGTCTGGCAGCACCCAGTGTGCTTTGGGCTGACTCATTGCTGCCTTTCCATGGAGGACCCAACACCCCCGGGAGAGGCGGGAGCTGGGACCCCCGGCGGGGAGAGGGGAGCGCTGCCTGGGCTGGAGCTGCTCGCTGGCAGGGCAGGGTGCCTCGCCAGGGTGATGGAAACAGGCACATGCTTGTATTGCTTCTGGACTGTCAAGAATTCAAGGATTTTATTTTTTTTTATTTTCTGCTGCCTTTTTTTTTTTTCCCCTGCTTGGTTTTTTCCATTAGATGTTGAGGTTTCATCTGCCCAGGAACTCAGTGTAGAAAACCATAAATAATTCTGACAGGGGATGAAAGCTGAGCAATTGGAAGCAGAAGAGATTTATAGTCAGATTGTTTAAACACTTTGCTTTTTGTTAGCACCTATTATACTTCAGTGCCTTAAATCCATTTGGGAGGAGTGAGCATTTTGTGCAAGATTTGACAGCTCTGGAAGCGCAGCCTGGGGAGAAAAGAGCCCGCCTGTACCCCGGGCTCACTCCCTCTCCTCTCAGGAAAGCGGGGGGGTGAGCCACCATTTCCAGTACTTTTGTTCCAAAACCAGAGGGCAGGAGTAGTCCCCTGTCCCTGAAAATGCCGAAAGCCGTCCTGCCAAGGGCACTGCCATTGCTCCCCCTCCAGCAGAGTTCCCACACCCTCCAGCAGACCTGCTTCTCTCCTGGTGATGGAGATCCCCCGAGCCCCAACTGGCCCCTCTCCGCCTGCCCCCACCTTCATCTCACACAGATGCAGTCCCCAAAAGCAAGGAAAGCCTATTTGTTCGTGGGACAGTTTGCTTTCATGAGACACCCACCGAGTCCCCTGTGCTTTTCTGGGAGAGACCAAGGCTTGGGGGGGTTTCCCAGGCACCTAAAGGCAGGGCAGGATTCAGCAGGGAGGGTGAAGCTGTGAAGGAGGTGGCGCAAGGGGGCTGGAGGAGGAGGAGGAGCAGGTCTCCAGGGGACCAGGGGGGATGGAAGATGCTCTCTGCCAGCGGGAGGTCATTGCTCCGCAGCAGCGTTCCCGGGAAGCACCAGCTCCTCTGACACCCACCTCCTCCAAACCCTGCCACATGCCTGCTGCTGGTTAGGAAAGAGAAACTAGGACAGAATCACAGACTCACCTTGGTTGGAAGGTGATCATCTTTTAAGATCATCTAGTCCAAACAACAACAACAACAACAAAAAAAAGAAAAAATAATAATAATTGTCTTTCTTCCAAAGAACAGCCCCCATCTGTTCCCATACGCAGCGTGAGTGTGTCTAACCCAGGTTTTGGGGGGTGTTTCCCTCAGACACAGGCTGTCGCGGGGGATGCTGGCACCTGGGGTCACTAACACACCCCGATGGCAGAGAAGGAGCCAGGCACGGGCTGTGAGACCCCCGGAATTTGTGCCCCCGGGAACGCCTGGTGCCGTTGATACCCCAAAGGAGGCTGAGCCCGAGGGAGCTGTGAGGTCTCTCCTGCCTCCACAATTTAACGTTTCTGAGCCTGTTAGAGGAGCACTTCAAAGGAGGGGCTGGGGAAGACCTCATTAGTACAGTGTATAACTGACATACATAGCACAGACGTGGCTTGAAAATGTACTCGAGAGAAAGTTGGCAGTGAAAGGGGCATCCAGAGCACTTGCCTGTGCTTTGCCAGTGCCGGGGTCCTGAACTATTGCATGATGGCCCCTCGAAAAGCACCGGCACCCCCCGATCCCCAGCCGAGGACTGCTGGGGCTGGTTCGGAGCAGGGCGGTGGGGAAGCCTTCAGCCTCCTCAGACACGCGGGGCTTGGCTTCCCAGGGCCCTTTCTGGTTCTTTTTTGTCTGTCTGAGGGTGTTTCTGAGTGAGGGTAAGCTGGGGGGGCACTGGGGGGACACAGAAACCTAAAGCGTGGCTGGTTATGGGGGCTCCCTGAGGCAGATGATTGTTCGTGATAAATTTTATGGTTATCTTCAGTGTGTGCGCTTGTGCTCTATTTGTGATGTCGAAATACCACGTCCAGCTGGCGGGACTCCCCACAGGCCCTTGCAAACCCTCCTAACGAGCTCTAATGAAACAGGAGGAGGGGGCTGGGTTGCTGGGGTAGGTTTCCTGGCTCTTCGCTCCGGGCAGGGACCAGGTGCTGTGATATTTGGTGACAGACACTCTGTAAGTACCACTGATGGCTTTTAATGTCCGATGCCAAGGGTCACTGCATGTCCCTGTGCCCCAGCTGCCCCGGGCAAACTGGAAATGGTATCAGGCCATGGAGGGTGGGGGAAAAGCTGTCCATGGGCCAGCAACGTGTGCTGGAGCCCAGAAACCCCCTGCACCCTGGGCTGCATCCCCAGCAGCGTGGCCAGCAGGGCCAGGGGGGGATTCCGCCCCTCTGCTCCGCTCTGGGGAGACCCCCCTGCAGGGCTGACTCCAGCTCTGGGGCCACCAACAGCAGAAGGACATGGAGCTGGTGGATGGGGCCAGAGGAGGCCATGGAGATGATGGGAGGGCTGGAGCCCCTCTGCTGGGAGGGGGGGCTGAGAGAGTTGGGAGGTTCAGCCTGGAGAAGAGAAGGCTCCGGGGAGACCTTGGAGCCCCTTCCAGTCCCTCAAGGGGCTCCAGGAGAGATGGGGAGGGACTCTGGACCAGGGAGGGGAGTAATGGGATGATGGGAACAGTTTAAAACTGAAAGAGGGGGGATTTAGGTGTGATATGAGGAGGAGACACTGGATATAAGGTGGTGAGACTCTGAGCCAGGTTGCCCAGAGAAGTGGGGGATGCCCCATCCCTGGGAACATCCCAGGCCAGGCTGGAAGGGGGTCTCCGTTCACTTTCCCCACCAGCAAACCCAGCAATGGAGAGGAGAGGGCTGCGTGTGCCGGGGACACGCGGTTGGAGGGCTCAGCTGTGGCTTACCCGTCCCTCTGCATAATAGGGGGCTTAAAATCTTTTTTATTTTCTCTGCAAATTCTGCAGCCACACACAGAAATGCCTGTTTTGAAATAGCCTGCGGGGACTTGGAAAAGGAAAGTGGCTACCTTCTATTTAGTTGTTTATTTATGGATAAGGTTTATTTGTCTCCCGGTTTTATCCCATGCCATAACCACCCTGTTTGTTGCCCATTTTCACCAGGTGTTATATTTAGCCATGGCCAAATACACTGTGGTTTTTATTTTCAGTGGCGGCAACAACTATTTCTAAATATTGCAGATGCGCTGAGATGTATGAGAGTATTGAAGCCTAGGGGGAAAATCACAGATCTTGATTTTCACTAGATAGTTTCCAGTTATATCTTGCTGAAAGCACATCTATTTGCAATGGAGGTTTCTCTTGAAGCCTGAAATTAAATCTGAAATTTCTCAGCTGCTGGGAGTGTGATCCGACCAGCAGTGTTAGTGAAACTGTTGCAGTTCAAAGGACATACTTCCAAAGGACATCAAAAGAAAGATTTTTCTAGCAATAAAAGCCAGAGTAACCATCACGCTGGGCAGTGTGTGGAATGTGAGGCTGGAGTGTTTGCTTTCCCTGGGATTAATTTTCTATACTTGTAGTATGTGTAAACACAGGCAAACGGCCCCCGGTCCCACGTGCGCCAGGAGCAGGCGATGCCTCTGGCAGGGGCTGTTGGTGCCTGCTCAGCCTGGAGCCCCCCCGGCACCGCGGCCACCCTGCCCTCCCTGGCGGTCGGAGTCGTCAGTGTGATTTGGGGGGGTTTGGGTGGTTTTTGTTCGGTTGGGTTTTCAGTTGTGCTACCAGACATTCCCTGGTGACAGACCCCACAGTGCCGTGACCGGGCTGTCAATGCAGCGTGGGCACAGAGTGGGCTTTGTGCCGGGGGGTCGGTGCCCTCGCTCCGCCGAGGGGGGCGATTGCACCCCCACACCTTCGGTACTCCCCGTGCATGTGATGCCACCACTGAAGAGGTGACGCAGAGCAGAGGGGAAGGTCTCCTGTCTCTGAACGGGTTTGGTACTCAGGCTTTTACCGCAGAGATAAATGAACCAAGTTTTCCCCCTGGCTGGTGGTCTTGATCATTATTTTTATTCACGTATCCTGCATTAGATGTGGAAATTAGAACTGTATTTTCTTCAGGGCCTATTGATTTCCAAGGACAAACCAATTGAATTAAAAGTTCAGAAGAAGCTCAGAGAGTATAATGTGGTTTTAAGCAGATTTTTTGACTAAGACTTTTAAAGGGTCGCACTGGAGATCTGTGTAGTTTTCCAAGGTTTTGAGTTCCTCTTCTTTCTCAATTAAATTTAATGGTTAAAACTCAAGACTTTTTCTATGATCCAGTAATGATAATAATTAACAGCAGTTTTTCCAAGAGGCCAAGTGCAAATGGCAAGGTCGGTACATTCAGAACCAGTAGAAGAAATGTTCCTCTCGCAGAGGGTTGCATCTCTCCAGAATTCACTTACGCGGGAGATTTGAACAAATAGGTTGGCTAGAAAGAAAGAAAAACTTTGGCTGGATCATTTTGTGCCCATTTACAACATGTGCGGCGATGCGAGCTCTGGCCAGCCCTGTCTGAGCAATGACACCCCCAGCGCAGCCCCGTGCAGGGCCGGGCTCTGCGGCACCGGGATGCGGGGTTTGCTCTGGAATTTACCGGGGGGACCCGCTGCGCTGCTCGGCGCATCCCGCAGCCGCCCGCAGGAATCACCCCCGTCCCTCCCCCTGCCCACCACCTCTATTTTCGCTGCCTCGGGAAGCAGCTGGAGTCGAAATGGTACTTTCCCAACAGAGGAAAAGACGGCATATTCTACTTTTAGTGAAGTCATTGGTTTTGTCACAGGAAAAGAATGAATTTGCATTCTGTTTTTGTCTGCAGTCCTTCCTATCTCCTGTGCAGCTGTAAAGGCTTCCAACTTATACATAGGAAATTATAGCTTAGTGTGTCCAGAACTCTGCGACGCATCAAACCCCCTTTGGGGAAAGGAGACTGAGGTGAAACCAAAGCAAATGTGTGTTCCTGGTCCATGGCGCTGCTGCTGCTCTTCTTCTAATGAATTGTGTGTGGAGAAGGAGGCCCCAGAGGAGGGGGACGTGCCCAGTGCAGGGGCACCCCCCAGCATCGGGGCAGGCAGTGGGGGCACCCGAGGACACGCTGGCAAGAGACACTGCACTGAAATATGTCGGAGACCAAAGCAGAGATGTTGAACAGCAGAATTACTTCAGCGAGTGTTCCCACCCCAAGCAAAGGAGGTCGCTTGCTTTGTGTCCCCTCTTTGCAGGGTCCCCGGCTGCGGTCACTCTTCTTCTCCCTTTCCCTGAGCGCAGCGTTGCCGTTCCCGTGGGGGGGACACTGATGCTCGGCCGTGCCTGGCCTGGTGGCCTGGTGGCTCCAACAACCTCTGAGGCTGCTCCTGATGGTGGGGCGGAGGTTTTGGACCTTGGAGGAGACGCTCGCTTTGAAAGACAGCAATTTAGAAGAGAGTGTTTGAAAGGGCTCTTTGGCTTCTCGGGTATTTTTAGCACTGCGCTGCTATGACCCAGTGTGATGGGTGAGGGACACCCAGGAGACACCTGGGGAAGCTCCAGCTTGTGTATTGTTGGGAAAAATTTTGGTAAATTAGAGGGAGGCTTGGGAATTCGGCAACCTCCCCAGTGTGGCTGGTGGCCAGCTCAGCCCTGCCGCGATGGCCAGGCCAAAGTCACCAGCACTGAGCTCCCACAGCCACCGGGACGCCCAGGGGACATCCCAAACACATTCCCTACCACTGCAATTGCTGCCCATCAGGGAGAGTGTCATGGAACTCCCTAAATTACACACAACTTTGGGCTTCAAACGGTGGAAGGCTCTGTGTGCCTCCAGCCAGGAGCTCTGCCCTGCACTGCCAGAGGGGACTGCGGGGGGGACGGAGCCCTCAGCAGCATCCCTGGTGCCCCCGGTGCCTCTGCCCCGTCACAGGGATGGACCCTGCACCCCGTGCTCGGTCTGAGCCCTCTGCCACCCACCCTCAGCCAGAGCCGGGGGGCTGAGATCCAGCTTAGGCCTCCAGATTGATGCTGGGAGTGTCCCCCAATGTTTCCAATTTACAGGATTTCTTGTGTAATTATTTTCTGAGCCACCCCTCACTGTTAACAGTTTTTCTTATGAGTCACTAAATAATGTGCAATTTAGACAGCCGTGTCTTGTGTTTGGAATAAGCATTCAGCTGAGCCAGCGTCACAAAGAAAGTTTAGGACTTTTGTGGAAATTTGTCTTGAAGCAGCAGAGATGATATTGCTGTAAACTGAGCAGAAATGGGTGTCACCTCTCTGTAATTACCTACACAGTGCTGTGCAGCTGAACCTCCTGCTTTGGAAACATTTTTATTCTCTGTTAAATTACTTTCCTGTAAGCACCGTCCCCTTTTCCTCCTGCACTTTGGATCATAAACCACTCCAACACCCCCTGAAGCGGCGGTGGGTCGAACTACGCCCACCACAACCCCCCGGTGGCTCCATCTTACCGGCAGGTGGTGGTGCCTCCAACCCCACTGCTAACAGCCTCTTTCTGCCCACTGATTTAAATTAAGCAGCCCCAATTTAGTCTTTGAAAACTGACATCATGGACAAAGAGGTAAATTTGGTGACCTCACGGAGCCGCCCTCAGCTGCTGAGCAGGAGAGGAGTTAGTCCAGGGATTCACTGCCGTGCCTCAGGGATGGCGCTGTGAGAACCGACCCCGTCCCCACGGCGGGTGGCTGGTGGCCCATCCGTGTGCCCGCCCGGGGAGAGCCGGGGGCTGTGCGGGGCCGGAGGAAGAGCTGGGCGAGGGTGCAGACCCTGCAGAGAGAAAGGGGGAGACAAGCAGCAGGCAGAGGGAAAGATGACTTTTGGGAGCAGTCGGGAGTGATGCACAGCCGGGGTTCTCTCGGTGCCGGGGACCCCCGGTCGCTCTTGGGCTGTGCGTGGCTACCTCCCCCCAATGGGAGCCAGCCAGCTCCCGGTGGCGCGGGGCTGGGGCAGGGGACAGCCACCCCCAGGGGACACAGCCCTCCGTGTGCTCCAGGGCTGTCCCACCAGCAGGCCAGCTTCTGAAGCTGTAATAG
This sequence comes from Gallinago jamesoni, assembly GCA_025769975.1. NCBI lineage: Eukaryota > Metazoa > Chordata > Aves > Charadriiformes > Scolopacidae > Gallinago > Gallinago jamesoni. The sequence goes on from JAOQGH010000002.1 coordinate 38,497,867, forward strand.
CTTTTAAAAAGGATTGGATAAAATCCAGGGATATAAAACACTGCAGAAAACTGTGGAAAATGCGCTCATTCCGACCGCTAGAAAATGGAAGCAGGTTTGATGGCTTTTCCTGCTTTCTGCCACGGCCAGCTGGGGAAGGAGCACCCGCAGAGCTGCTCCGGCGTCCTCCCTGGCTCCTCTGCCCAGCTAATGCTGCAACGAGCCCCTTGGCCACACTTCTCTCACTGGATAGGCCCCAGGGCTTTTTATTTGTCTTTCCTGTGGCTATGATGAGAGCTTTATTTGGTGCTAAAATACACGTTTTGGACCATGTCTGAAATCTTCTGACATTCCTCGCAGTCACAGGATACTCAGGCAAAATTTGTTGGGTATTTGTAAAAAGACCCAACAACCAGCAGCTGGACAACCATGTCCATAGCAAGAGGCAGTGAGCAGGGAAGGAGTCTTATCCAGATCTGCCATATGCACTTTTAAAATAATTTATTATGTAATTAAGTTGTGGTTTCCACCAGAGGCTCCTCTGGCCAGCCCTTTGCTGTGAGCTGCAGGCTGCCTTGTGTGCGTAACGGTGGGATCCTGGGGGGGTTAAACTTGGATTTCTTTGGAGTCAGGGAGTCCAAAAGCTGTTCAGAGGCGGCACAGGAGCTGCAGAACTGGCTCAGTGCTCTGGAGATTTAATCCAAGCGTTGGCTTTGCACTCTTCTTGAGGGCTTTGTTTCTTCCCGGCCTCCTTCCTCCGCTTTCAATCAATAATGTCAAATGTTTTGAACAAGGAAAGGATTTTCCAGGTCACGTCATCACATTGATGTTCTCGTTTATAGGTACAGAGAAGAAGACAACTACACAGAAGGGTCCCAAAGCTCCATTTCTTTGCAGTAAAAATAGATTTTAGGGGACTCGCTCTTTAAAGTTGTTTTTCATTGTTATGAAAAGAATATGGAAGTGTTTCCCTTTGGTATGTCTACATCCTTCCCACTAAAGAAGTGATTTCCTTTTCACTTTGCTGATGAGGAAGTTCTCCTCTGGAGGTTCAGCTTTGATGTCTCAGGAAAAGAAAAATCAAATTAGCAAATCTCCAGGAAAGCATTAGCACTGCTCTGTTCCCGGGGCCTGAAATTCGGGGATTAACCCTCTGACTTGACTCGTGCCAGGTTGAAGCAGGCAGGAAAACGGGAATGCTGCCGGCGCCACCGGAGAGAGGAGCAACACGGGCGATGGGGAGGGACGGTGCAGACAGGGGTTTGGGCCTCTTCCATGAAAAACTGGGCATTGAATAAAATCCCTGAACTCCAGAAGCCTCAGGGCACTGAAGCTGGGGGAAACCCCTCGCTGAGACATACTTGATGCTTCTTCCTTCTCCCTGGAAAACTGAGAGGGATTAGTTCTATTTCATGCATTTAGGGTTGTTCAAAGTTAACGTGACACCCAGCTGTGCTCTGGATGTTTTACTTTCTCAATAAATACCTTTGCTCCTGCCAGCCTGGCCACGCAGTGCCCCGAGCATCCTCCCCATCCTCCCCCGGTCCCTGTCGAGGGCGGATCAGACCCTTCTGCCCTGTGAGTCCCACAGCAAGGATGCTTGGCAGGCCGGGGCAGGGCATCGTGCTCTTCTCCCATCCAGTTTTTAGGGCAAAACCACAATTCCCACTCAGCATGTGTGTGAAACCACAAGTGCCCTGGATGCTGGCTGGCGCCCAGCAGTGGCTGCAGCGTCCCCATCCCCTTCCCCATCCCCGTCCCCGTGGGCTGGCAGGGACAGCAGGGACCCGCCAGCCTTCCCAAACCCGGGCAAGGGCAACGTGTTCAAGGTCTGTGTCTGAGCGCTATTTTTCCATTTCCTTTCATTAAGCAAAATCTCTGCCTGTTTATCTGAGCTATAAATAGTTTCCTCTGTGTCTGGGTTTGCTCTTGCTGTGGTCAATAACTTGCCGAGTTGGGGTTTAGGGATGAGTTTTTTTAAAACTGATTATTTTTTGGCCTATCACTAGTGTCAGAACAGAGTGTAAAAACGGATTAAACAAGGAGAGATTAAACAAGAGACGTATAAATGGGTCTAAGAATAAACCCCGGGCTCCTTAAGCCAACGCGGGGCTGTTGCACAGAGCACAGCTCAGTGCCTTTAGAGGCAGTGAGTCCCTTGATTTGTGCTGGTGATAGAAGCAACGTGTATGAACCCTCTGATGAAAGCAGAGCTCAGCTCTGTGTGTGTGTGTGTGTCTGTGTGTGTGTGCACAGGGCTGGGGAAGGGGGTGAATAAACTGTTTCAGGGGCTTTTACCAGCTCTGACTGGGCTCATTTCACGAAGCACAGAACATTTATTAGGACTATCTCCCGCTTCAGTTGCACCAACTTTACTTACATGTTCAAACCACCAGTACCACACACAGAGAAATGGATTTTTACTGTCTCAGTTTACATGTTCCCAGCATCATCGCTGTGCTTGAGCTGTGCCGGGGTGCAGGGAGCCCCCGTGCCGGGGCACCGCAGCTGGCTGCAGAGCACAGCGGGTTTGGTGGCTGTGCCAGACCCACGGCCAGCGCAGTGGAAAGCAATGACGGGTGCCGAGTCCATGGCCCCTTTTGCAGCAGTTTGTCCTGGCTGGAGCAGGGAGCAGCTCTGCCCTGACGCCGGCATCCCCCCAGCAGCCTCCCAGGAAAGGGGCCTCGCACCGGCCCGGTGGCGGTGGGGCTCGCTGGGCATCCGGGCACCGGGTCTGGGGACGATGCTGGTCACCAGCAACTGCGCAGGCCAGAAGTCGAAACTGGTTTAAACCCCTTTCTCATGCCAAACCCCAATCGGCAGGGCGTTGGGAGCTGGTGAGGAATCCAGGCACCGTGGATTTCCTGGTTCCTGATCTGTCTCCTGCCATCCTGAGCAGGGAGGCCAGGTCAAGGCTGGACCTTCACCTGGGGATGTCACCTCCGGTGGGGATGCTGGTGCCCTGGGCACAGTGGGAGAGGACACTCTGCGCTCACGTCCGAGCACCGGGAAGGGCCTGGATGGAGCAAACGCCATCGCAGGGACGGGGCCGCGCCGGGGTTGTTGTGCAAGACCTGCCTGGGGAGGAAATGGAAAATCCCAGCTGAGGGGTGACTGAGGCCGTTTTCTGGACAAGGAGGTCATGCCTGAATAACGCAGAGGAATTTTCGCTGATGCTCGGCTGCTGGTGCAGCCTGGGGGGGCGGGGGGGCCGCGCAGACAGGCCCGGCGTGCCCTAATTAGAGTGTGTGTAATTTCCTATCAGAGGCATTAGCAATACGTAAGGTGTGGAGTAATGGAAAATGTGGAAAGCTGGCACACTGGCTTGAAAACTAGCTAAACAAGAACTACCCTTCTGCTTCTGTAGGTGTATAATTGAGAAGTGTCAATTATGTACGGTTGGTGCATAAGAGGATTACTGCACTACAGAAAAGACTTCTTTGTCTGGAAAAATTACTAGTTGATAATGGAGATATTCCCCTCCCTTCTCTACTGTGTAAACAGCACTGGTGCATTCACATTGCCTTCTGCCTCCTGAAAGCAGAGATGCATTTGCTGGGCAGGGGTCTCCCGGCACCCCCGGTGCCTTCACCGCTCCCCAAAGATATTTCTGCAAATCCCAGCAGCAGGAGGAAGGAGAAAACCAAAGAGCCCCCGTATTCCTAGATGTTTTATTTAACATGCAGCACCAAGCAGACTTAGCATTAGTCACCGTGAAAAGATTTCAATTCCCACATTTACTTACAGAAGAGAAAAAGGTGCTTGGTTTGGCTATAGGCTTTGCATAAATTTCTCACAAATAAAGGCTATTAGTATTTATTGACATAAGGGGGTTTGTTCAGGGACAAAACGTATGACATCTGGGGAAATGAAGACTTTTAAATGTAGTGAGTTTTCTCAGATACCTTCTACTTCAAGGTGTGACTGTCTCTGGCATTGCTGCCTGTGGGGCCAAAGAACACAATAAATCACTCTCAAGGCCCCACATTTCTGGGAAGCTCACCAAATGGTGACAGCAGCATCACGATTCCACACGGCAAAGTCACATTCACCGGGGGTATTTATGCCCAGGGGATTATTAATGAAATGGCTGATCTGAAATGAGCCCTTCAGCCGCACCAGGCACTGGTGGGCATTGGGAGCACCGGGGTCTTCCCCATTCCCAGTGTCCCTGTTGTGGGCCAAGGGAATTGGGACGTGCATTGACAAAATACTTACTCTCTAGTTTCAACATCATATTTCTCTAAAACTTTCTATTCAGTCAAGCTAACTCTGGATGTTACCTTTTATCGGGTTTAGTTTAATCCTGGTGTTTGGGTTGTGCAGAGATGAGAGGTGCAGTGAGGTGGCCGGGCCAGCGCAGCGCCCGGAGGAACCGCACAGCCTCCAGCAAAGGAGCACCCTGCCCGGGCAGAGTGTCCCACAGTGTCCCATGACATCCCACAGCATCCCACACTGTCCCACAGCGTCCCACAGCATCCCACACTGTCCCACAGTGTCTCACAGCATCCCACACTGTCCCACAGCATCCCACAGCATCCCACACTGTCCCACAGTGTCTCACAGCATCCCACACTGTCCCACAGCATCCCACAGTGTCCCACGGCATCCCCGCGAGGGCCACCAACAGCCCCTGTCACCCCGAGCGTCAGGTTCTGCCAGCTAAAACCAGAGAGATGAACATCGTTCTCAGAGAGAGGACAAGGAGGAGCTCCGTAGGTCAGGTGTGTAACTCGGGGATGAAGTTTCAATGTCTGAATTTCGAAATGAGAGCCAAAGGCTCCGAGAGTTCAGTCCGTCGCTGCCACCAGGCCAGTGACTAACTAAAAAGGCCTGCCCCAAAAACGTAAAAATTATGATTCATTCCTGGAAGTCAGAAAAGGTTCTGTAGCTTTCGTGACTCCAGAGACACCCTCAGGATGCTGTTTGCTGCCGGCCTTTGTTCCAGACCTTTGACCTCCTCTTCCCTTGGGGACCTCTGCCCCGAGAGCTGGAAACTTATCCTTGGAAAACTGCACAGGGACAGAGTTCTGCCCGCAGTGTGTGTGTCGATGCTTCTCTGTCGCCCCTCTGTGAGGAGGAGTTGTACCCGTATTCCCCCGGGGCCGCGGTGTGCAGCAGTTTCGGTGTGTGCCGCAGACCCTTGCCGGACCCCGTGCTCCCGAGGCCGGTCACCACCCCGGGGCCGTGGCCAGAGAGGGACGTGTGTCACCGCGGCGTGGGGACGCGTCAGGGGGGGACCGGGAGCCCTGCCTGCCCCCCTCTCTCGGGTGACATGCCGGAATGCTGCACGACCCCCGCGGGGGAACCTCGGGATGTTCCGCGTTCCCCGCTTTCAGACGCCATTATTTTACAAACACCAAAGAGCAAATATTAATTATTGAATTACGCTTTAGGAGAGGCATTAGGGGATGCGATTACTGTCTTGCCTTTGGGGCCGAGAAATAATTGCTTTATGTAATAGATCCTCCCCCGGGATGCCCTTATGCACTTCCCTTTGCTGCAGTCCTCGGAAAATTACCGGCTCGGCAGCGGGTGCCGTCGGCGTCGTACGGTGCCGCACGCCCCAGCCCTCGCACGGGGACCCCTTCAGTGGGCAGACCTCAGCCCCACAGCCTGCCCTCCCCACTGGCTTTCAGTGGCCCCAGAGTGATAGTTTTCCCCCTGTTCCCCTCCGAGCCCCTGCCTTGCCTGGTTTTCTTGGATACAATCCATGGAGCCCCGACCCAGCCCTTACGGGTGACATGAGGGACCAGTGGGTGTCACCGGTGTGATGGCTCCTGCTGGGTCTGGGGGTAAGATGGCATTAAAAGCCCCCGCGTGCACAGCCCTCTACGGCGCCGGGTGGAAATATGAACAAAACTTGTAATTATACAGCACTGCAGGGTGAAGTGTCTTTCTGGGGAACTAATTAGAGGAAATGTGGAGGCAGTGACCATGACATGCAAATGAGGGTGAATCACAGTTGCTGAAAAGAGAGGAGTTTGTGTGGCTGCGGCGTGGGGAGAGGTGGGTCGGGGCGGGGGGGCCAGGGAAGGCACCGGGGCAGGACATGGCGAGTCAGGGTCAGGAAAGTCTTCTTCTGCCAGCTCCACGGACAGGCTCCCCTGGAGTCAGGGTCAGGAGAGTCTTCTTCTGCCGGTTCCATGGATGGGCTCCCCTGGAGTCAGGGTCAGGAAAGTCTTCTTCTGCCAGCTCCATGGATGGGCTCCCCTGGAGTCAGGGTCGGGAAGGCTCTGCTGCTGTCAGTTCCACCAACAGGCTCCCCAGCACAATCCACAGCGCCCTTTGTGTCAGAAATGGGTGTTTCTTGCCTTCACACCAGGTTTTATCTCGCATTTTATTGTCATGCAAGGTGCCATTTCACCAAATGCATTTCCACACCAAAAAATGCAAATTTCATCTCTTGTGGAAGACAGTTAATGAATGCTCCTCAACAGTTACCCTTGTTAATAGCTCTTTAATTCTTTAATGAATATTTATGAGTAGATGCCTGAAAGCAATGAACCTTTGCCTGTATGGACTGATATTTCATATTGATTGTGTTCAAAATTAAAAGAATGGTAATATTTTTAATTTTTTTTTGTGTGAAAAGTGCAGTGAAACAGCTGAACAAGGTGAGGATAGCTACCAGTTTGGGGCTTCTTTCAAATTTATGGCACTTAATGAATGATTCACAGATCCCTTGGCAGAGGAAGTGCATTCGGGAGGGTAATTTCGTGGCGTTTCAGAGCATTTGACATTGGGGGATCTGGTCACAGCGCTGCCTGTGGCTCACCCCTGGCAGCCCCGCTCCCCCTCGCCCCCATCCATCTGCTGGGCTACCCCGGGGCTGCAGCCACCTCCACTGATTCCAGCTTAGCTCGTGACAGGCAATAGAAAATGAGGGTTCAGGCACCCGGGCCCCGTTTTTGGCTGGTTGGCTGTGATTTCTTACACAGAGCCTGGGTATTCTCATAGCACTGTTTCTGGAAGGGTTATGTTCTCCGTATCTCTAATGGACTGTGGAAACCTCCTTAATAGCACGATGGTGGTATCTCATCGCAGCGTTGATTCCTGGCTGTCAGCCGTGGCACGCGTGTAGTCAGCAAAGGCGACCCAAAGAACAAAAAACCTGCAAGGAAACACCATCTTTTATTTATGTAGCGACATACTAAATGGCAAGATAAAGCAGAGGAGTATGCAGAAATTCCTTGTGTTCAATGGCATTTTCAGTGTGTCCCCCTCCCTCCCTCACCCGAGCACAGCGATGAAATGCCTCCCAGTGGAGGCGCCCCCCCCTGCAGCCTGTGTGAGTTCCAGGTGCCGTGTCCGGGGGCTCCTTTGGTTCATTCCCACGACCGGGGCCCGGCAAAGGCTCCCCCCAGGCGCTCCGGGCAGAGGGGCAGCTGAAGGCAACGGGCTCTGCTCATCGCTGTGAACATGGTGCAGATTGGGAAGATTGTTTTTTCTGGGCACTTTTTGCTCCTATTTTCATGTTTCTTCTGGGTTTGAGCACAGAGAAAAGGAACATCAAACACATTAACGCTGTTTATCCGGGTGAGCTCATTTGCAGGAAGACGTTGAACAACTTGCCGTGCGGGTTGCAAACCAGTCGGGTGGGGAGAGCCCGGCCCCTTCTTGCCCCAGCACGGCTGCCAGGGTACACGGGCGCTGCCGGGGTCCCCACGGGGTGTCACCCAGCCCGCCTGCCCCCCCTTGCCCCCGCACCCTGCCGTCAGCATCGCCTGAACTCTCTGCTCTTGGGGGGTTATGTTATCTGCCGGGCATCCTCCTGGGATGGGACCTAACGAGCTCTGTCACAAGCAGAAACTGGCTACAGCCTATTCGTCCCAGTACTTTATTCCAGAATATTCTGGAATATCCCATATACCAGAATACTTTACTCCCAAATATTTTTTTTACCCTTGAAGATATGAAAATCCACCAATTGTAAGTGAAAAGCAGCTGTTTGCAAACAGGAGCCGCACAGTTTGTAGTCACTGGCTGATATTAATCTCCAGCTTTAGATGTTCATGATCAATACAAATTAAGTTTGCAATAGGAGGTTGATTAAAAAGGACCCAGTTGGTGTTTGTGAGCATTCATTTGAATTTCAGATTGGGTTTCTCTGATAGCATCCATCCACATTTCCCCGCAATTTACTTTTTCTACACAGGACTTTATGGAAGAGAGATGAGAAATAGCAGCTCTTCAGATGCAGAACAGCACACTTCTGCATAGGCAAATTGGTAATTATGTATTTAGCTCCTGCATATTCAGTATTAAAGTCGTTTGAAACATTTCTCCCTGGAATTGTTTCGGCAGGAGGGTACAGCTTTCCCTAAATTGTGCTTCTAAAATGGTATTTTGAAATGAAAGATTTCAAATTAGAGTTTCACGCTGAGATTTCAGAATGTCGGGACAACTCATTTAGCTGTTGCCTGAGCTGAAATCTTGTGAAACTACTCAGTGTCTCCACTTCTCACCCTAATTTTGGATGAAATGAAATGTCAAAATGACAGCATTTCCCCCAGCAAATTCCTCTCTCTGGCTGGCTGAATTCATTCCTTGCCGTGCGTTAGCTGGTGCCGAGGGCGGGTCGCTACGTGCCAGTGATGGAAATCACAGAAATCACAGAAATCCTTCATTGCAGTTGTGGCTGCAGAGGGGAAACTGAGGCAGGAGCAGCACAGAGCTGTTAGTGCATCGTGCTGGCCCTGGCAGCGCCCTCCCTCATTCCTTGCCTCCAACATCTCCCATGCTTCCATCACCTCCAACATCTCCATCACCTCCAACATCTCCAGCACCTCCAATATCTCCAGTGCCTCCAGCACCACCATAATCTCCAATGCCTCCACCATCTCCAATGCCTCAAATACCTCCAACACCTCCAACATCTCCAGTGCCTCCAGGACCTTCACCCCTCCAATGCCTCCTGTGCCTCCAACACCTCTTGCGCAGGAGATGGCTCTATCACCTGTGTGGCGCTGAAGTTGGACGCAGTCACACCGCTTGCCCTGTGCCTGGGTTAGGGGAGGAGAAGCTTTTCCAGGAGCAGGTCAGGGCTCGGCACGCTGAGCCTGGTTTTGAAAGCAGCTTTCTGTCCAGCAGCAGCAGAGCGAGCCAAGGGACTGGTCTGGGCTCACGATGGTTGATCATTCTGTGCCTGGGGCCATCTAACAGAAGGGGGGACAGGAGAGGTAGAAACACAGCACCGCTCCCTCCCCATCCCAGGGGTCCCAAAGCCTCTCCATGGAGTAGCTGACCCCAGCAGCCACAAAGGCACATGGAAGGTGTGAGACCTTCCGCCCCCTGGGCCTTTCTTCCCAAAGAGGAGGAATATTCACCCACGGGGCTGCTCCCGTGAACAGGGGCTCGTTTGCAGCTGGAATGATTGTGATGAATAACCTGAGTAGCTCTGGTCAGACACAAAACTGTTAAACTGACTCTGCAAGAAGGGACTTTTCCCTAGAACATCAACAAATTGAGCAGAGCAATGGTGGACAATGATGGCATTTTTGGTGGGCTCTGCTTACCCTCCTGCTTCACACCGAGGAGACCAGCGGGGTGGCTGCAGGAGGCACAGCAGTGACAGGGACCCACAGCAGAGCATCGTCCCCGTTCGGGTGGTACCTGCTCATCGGGGCTGATGGAGGGGCTCCCAAAGCCCCACCAAGCACAGGCAAAGACCTTGCACAAAACATGACACTCTTACAAAGTGCTGTAAAGTTCATGTGTGACCTTCAGTGTCTGGATGTTGTTTCCAGCTCTGGAAATGTGTGCCCGGATCTGGGCAGGGGGGCACGTCTCAGCTGCCACTCCATGGGGAGGACCTTCTCCTCCAGCCCCAGGCGCACAGAGCAGACAGCGGCGTGGTCAGAATAGTGATTAGTCTGCAGGTTAATAGCATCAGGGGCACACTCATCACACGACAACGTGCTGTGTCACGGCTCGGCAGCTCTGGAAGCTCTGGAAGCTCTGGAAGCTCTGGAAGCCGGTGGCACTGCGCTCCCAGCCCCCACTCCGGGAGTGGGAACCACCGGCCTGTTGTGAAACCATCTTTGTCTGCATTTTTTGTATTTGCTTATTCCAGGGGAGTTGCTTCCTCTGCCGCCCAGCTGAGAGGATTTCCTTGTTAAATGTCACCATAATAAACACCTGCATCATATTTACTGTCCCTGTGCTCTGATTTTAACTCTTGCACAGCCCTCTCACTCCCAGTGCCCAAACAGGAACTGACCTACAGGTCCCATTCTGTCTCCCTCCCACAATATCCGAGTCAAAGCGCATTGTAGAGACCTATAGAGCGATCACCATCTTTTATGCTTTTCTTTTCTAGTCCCGGCGTCTGAGGCTTTGTCAGAAACGACAAACTCTCTTTTCACAAAAAAGCCTGAAATGCTGTGACACCCAGAAGCGTTTTCCCCGTGGCCCCAGTCGATGCTGGGATCATTTCCAGCAGGGCAGCATCTGCTTTGAACGCTCTGAGAGTTTTGGGTCAAACTCCTGATGTTCAGGTGTGTTTCTGAAAGTGAGCTGTGGGTGCCCAGGGCTGGCTCCACAGGACATGCTGGTCACTGGCCACCGTGCTGGGACCACGCTGGGCTCTCCTCTGCAGCACCAGGACGCCGTCCTGGCAGCGCTGGCAGCACCCACACGCTGTTCCTGCAGGCGGGGGTGCGCAGCCCACGCTGGAGCTGCCCTCGACACCCCGGTGGGACGCGGGGTCTCGGCACATCACCTGTCTCCCCGTGTGTGCGCGGGACTTGAGAAATCAGCTTTGACATTCAGCAAAACCCAAACTCAGACAGAAATCAAAGAAGAGATCCATGATAAAAAGGAGGGAGCAGGGACAGAGGAGCGGCTGTCAGGCTGGACAATGAGCGCTGCACAAAAGGAACTACAAATCTGCTGAAAATAATGCCCAGGAAGGTAAAGCTGCAGGGCTGCTGTGTGGGTAGAAGTGGGTAGAACTGTATTTTCTGGAGCAAATGAATATGCTGTTTGGAAATGTCCAATATTTAAAACAGAAGACATAACTCCTGTTTCATCAAGCTCTTTGAGCATGCCGCATTTCCCACGTAAAATGTGGTACATGTCCCTGTGTTCTGCAGGACCACACGCTTATGCCAGTTATTGTCCCAGAAGAAGGTGTCCCTGTCCCTGTCCCTGTCCCTGTCCATGGAGGTGCCCCAGGTGCCACTGCCCAGGCCCCCGGCTGGCAGAGCGGTGCTGTCACCCTCCAAACACAGCAATTCCGCAATGAGCACTGCTGGATCCTTGTGCTGCAGTTCTGGGAATCTGGGTTTTAACGCTCTCAGAAAACCAAACTGCAGTGCTGCTGGCAGATTCTCCCTTACCTGTTATTAAGCAAATAACAACAATAATAAAAATAACAAATCTGAAAATACCAGGTGTAGGAGTTGCATGTTCTGCGAAACCTTACAAGGAGAACCTTTTGCTTTCAGGACGTGATGGAATCAAGGACCTTTTTGAAAGGGCTTAGGATTATAAGGGAGACCTTATGCAGGACGTTTCTGTTTCAGGAATGGTGAAGGCTTCCCAATGATGTCTCTCAGGGGAGCCTCAGTAATTGAGGCCACCTCTTAAAACAAGGCCCAGGCTTACCTTATAAATTGTGCATGTGTTCTGTGATTTGGATGAAATGTAACTTGTGAGCTCTACTGTAAATGAATTTATGACACGGAGAAGGTTTGTTACTGAGTTTCCTCTGTCTGGCTTATTTATTAACCTACTGAACCTTCATATGAATGGCTGTACTGATTGCTGAAAGTTACTTAATGAAATTGAAACTGCTTCCTAAAAATAGAAGAGCAAATAGGCAGGATTCTGGGCTCCGCGTAGGCAGGCCTTGGTGTGGGTGGGAGGCAGCTTTGGCAGATGTGTGCATGACATTTTACGTTGTTCCTCTGCTCCCTGGTTTGACACTGGAAGACTGAATTTACCTAATAAATATTTTTCTCTTCTTGAGTTCCAGCAAAGCGGTTTCAGTGGCTCAGTGTCGCTGCTCAGTGTCAGCGGTTCCGAGGACAGGCTGGGTGCCCCCGTGCCCTGTCCCCGCTCCCTTGGCTTCCCCAGCTCCCTCCCGGGAGGTGCCGGCCCCACTGCGCTGGAGACGGGGCACGGCACAGGACCCTGCAGGTGGGACACGGCCCGAGAGCATTTCCACCCAGGGCGAGCTGCTGGAGGGGGTGGCTAGTGACCTGCAGAGCTTGTCCCGGGCATCCTGCCACCCTGGCCTCAGCGGTGACCCACAGTCCTGGCCGTCCCCGAGACGGGACGAGCACAGCCCCACAGCGCATCCCTCCTCCTCCTCTCCAGCACGTCAGAGTCCAAACTGCCAAGTCTCGGGGGGTGCAATTTGCCCCGTGGGGGTGACCCTGGGCTGGGACAGGCACGTTCTGCTCTGCTGGACCCCTGTTGCCCAGGGAGGGTAGCTCAGGGCACAGGCTGAAGCAATTTGCAGGTGGCTTTGACACTGAGTTTGGGCTCTAAAACGATGTGCAGACATCCTGTGCAGTGTCCTGCAGAGAGGACCCGGGCTCTGTGGCCACGCGTGGGACAGGAGCGGTGTCCCCGGTGTCCCTGCACTGCAGCCACTGGCGCTGGCACTGCCCCTGCCCCGCTCCCGCTGCAGCCACGTGTCGGCCGGAGCCCTGCGCTCTGCACCCCCTTCCTGACACAGGAAAACCAGAGCAATGGACTGGAAAGTGCTGGGCCAGCAGGTCTGGCTGCTTTCCCAGCAAGAGGCTGCGAGGACCTCGGTGTCCCCTGCCCAGCTCCCAGCTCCTGAGCAGCAAACACCATCTCCCCTTGGCACGGGGACGACTCCGCACCATTGTGAGATACTGACAGTGGCCATCGATGGACATTCCCTGGACTTCAGGGCGACATTTCTGAAGCACCAATTAGTGTTTTCAGCACATAGTTCCTATTGCCAGTGGGGCCAGTCACACCCGGCTGGGGATGGGGGTCCTGGCATTTTAGCTTTCATGAGGGTGTGGAGACACAGTGAAGGGAGGAAAAAAAAAAGCCCAAACAACAACAACAACAACAAAATGAACCAACCAACCAAAAAAAAAAATTATGAGCAGCAGTTGGTAAATTAGTGCTAGTATTTTCAGCTAGATTCTGTAAAGGGAATAAGGAAGCAATACCAGGCTGTATTTTCACAGCAGCATAAGGGGCCCTGCCTCTTCGCTGGCACCCCTCTTTCGAAGACATCTGAAGTGGAGTGACTGTGACAAAGGAACGAGGCTCATTGTCACACGACTTTCATCACTCACAAAAAGATCTGTAGAGGGAGAGCTTCTCTCACTAAATCCCCTGCACTATTTATCAGGGGAAGGAAGAGCCAGCCCTCAGGATGAAAGCCCAGATCAAAATGTGCTCCCTCTGCATTCTGGCATAGTAAATGCTAAATATATAAACAGATCCTTTATCATGAAATACACTCAAAGTCCCATCATACACTCTATCACTGTCACCATTTCCCAGGGCTGATTTGGGTCAGTAAGAGGTTTCTGGTGTGGGCAAACATCCTGTTTTTCCTCTCGTTAGCCTGATCATGGGAGGGTCTGCACCTGCCCGGGAGCTGGATGAGGGACGGAACGGAGGGTCCGTGCTGCTGTGGCCCTCCCCAGGTGCCAGGGCCCGGCAGAGGCTGATCAGCTTCGGGCGTGTGTGTCCCAAAAAGCATTTTGGGGCATAGAGAGGGACGGCTGGGACCGTCCTTGCTGCTGCCCTGAGCACCAAGGATGGCTGTGGAGGGCGATTAATCACTGCGGTTGTTTCTGCAGCTGGGGACAGGGGAGGTTTCCTCTGTGTCAGCCCCGGCTTCTCCCCTCCCGAGGCCGTTCCCCCCAGGGACACCCGTCGCTGCTCTCGGGACGGTTTTGCTGCCGCTTCGGTGCGTAGCGATGAATCGAGCCCAGGCAGACAAAGCCTGTATGAATTTTGCTGCAGTCTGGTGCATTAATACACTAATTATTAACTACTGTAAATCCTTTTTTATGAGACTCTTGGCAAAAACATCTCCTGTTCTAAAAATATACCAGGAAGGTAAGAAATCACAAAAACGTAAGTGCCAAAGAAGCTATTTTCATTTCCTAATATATTTGATGCTATTAATTTACAAGAAAACTACTTGCTGTGGGTATTAAGCAATTAAATAGCAGCTTTGGACTGAAAATTTCCAATTAGGTAACATTTTCCCCCACATAGCTGCTCCGTGTTTAGAGCACAACCTGCGCTGGCTATTTTGGGGGTTGTATTTCACTTGTAAAATTTAACGTCTATGCAAAGAGGAGCGTTTCCAGTCCTGGCAGAGCTGCAGCTGTGCCCTTAACGCGCCGATGGCCGCATTTGCATCCGCAGCCGAACTGCAAGCGCAAGGGATGGTTGTGAGCAGGGACGAGGGGGGAGCTGTGCGGTAGGGACGCGGGGAGCCCCCGGTGCGGGGGCAGTGGCGGGGAGCCCCGGGGGCGGTGCCGAAACTGACCCGAGGCCAGAAAGCTGCGGAAACCGGGGGAAACTGCCCCGTGACGGAGACTTAAGAAGCGCCTTTTTAAAACCCCTGAAAACCGCCCCGGGGGCGCTGCCGCGCGCAACCTCTGAACACTGCGGTTTTCTCACCGACAATCGAAACCGCCCCCCAAACCCGGCCGTGTGACCCCCCCGGGTGCTGTTCCAGCCGCGGACCCGCTCTCCGCTGGGGCCGAACGCCCCCCCTCCCCCCCCTCCCCGCGTTGGCCGCTGGCTGCGGGGCCGGGGCAGCACCCGCCGCCATGCGGGGCCGGGGCCGGTGCCGGGGGGTCGGGACGCGGGCACAGGAGCCCTCGCCGCCCGCACGGCCCCATCTCGCGGCAGAGCCCCGCAACTGCAGGCGGAGCGGCTGCGGGGGAGCGGCCGCCGCCTTTCCCTTCCAGAGTCATTCCTGGGGAAAACGCCCCATTCTCAAACCTGGAATTTCGCGGAAAGGGCAGGTTTGCGTCATCTTGCGGCTCGCAGGTTTTGAGGAAGAGCTTGGGAGTTGTAAAAACGTTTCGTTCTGGACGTTTTGAAGCTGACAATCTCAGCTGCTGCATTTCCCAATGATTCCTGGTTTGGGGAACGGCCATAAACCAAGTGCAGCCAGAGCCCGCGGGCGGCCGTGGATCCACTCGGCTTCTGACTGCTCTTCTGAAGGGGAAAAAGTGATGAGGGTGTCCTGGAAAATCGCTAACAAAAGGGAAAGCACCAGGGGATGTGTAACAGAGGGGTTGGTTTTCTCTAAGATACCGCTCACACAAGTGGGAATTTCAAACCCACGCAGTTTCATTTTTCACCCAAAGAGATTTTGCTACTGAGGACACGGAAAGCGCGTGTCAGGGGGTGCCTGTGAGCGTCCTGTGAGCCCCGAGCGGGACCCCCAGCCCTGTCTCTCCAGCCGCAGGGACACAGTTAAGTCCAGGAAGGAAGAGCTTTTAATTTTTTTGCTCTCCGATGAGCCTCCTTGGCTGTGGTGTTGGCTGGCTGAAGCCTGCTGTTGAGGCTGTGGGCTGGAGGAAAGGGGGGACACCGGGAGCGTTTGTCCTCTGGATTTTGCTGTACACACACCGTCACTTCTGAGCCGTGGGACAGCTGCAAAATTTGGGTAGGAAACTTTGGGAGTTTTTAATGGCTACTTCTGTTGTTTTGCTAGTGTAAATACTTTTCAGTGTGCTGCGCTAAAGACCAGCAGGATGTAAAAATACTCTTTTATCAGGAGCTAATTCTGGTGCCTGTGACTTGCAGGGGGACACAGCGGGCAGGACCGACCACAGTGGCTGCTGCTGGACGAGAGGCACCAGAGCAGGGTCCCGAACCCCCCTGAGAGCAGGTCCCAGCCCCAGCAGGCCCCAGCGAGGATGAGTGAGCTCTACCAAGGGCTCAGAACCGGGGGATGAGAAGGAGAAGCTCTTGCCGATGGTGAATTGTTGCCTCCCGGTGTGTCCCGGGCTCCCCGTCCCCCCCAGCATCCCCCAAGCGCCTGGGAGTGGAGGGATGGGCCATCCCTGGGAATCAGGGACCGGTGGCTTGTCCTGCTTTGAAATTGTACCTGTTGGCGTGGGCCCTACTGCAGGGGCATTGCTGGCTGATGACTGAATAAAGGCTTCTAAGAATACAAAGGGCATTTGCAAAATGAGAAAATAGTTTATATCGCTCTGAAGCATGAGAAAACACCAGCTTTGGAGCTGAAAACATTTTGTTCCTGGAGTCTAAACACTGTCAATGTATGGTACGCAGAGAGAGGTGAGATCAAGCTGCTGGGATGCAAAGAAAATGAGAAAAAATCACTTTCTTTTGCTTTCTGTGCTTGGAGAGCTGCTGTGCTGCAGGCTCATGAGAGCTGTGAACTGTGGATCAGTTTATCCCCTTTGGCAGAGCGATGCCTAAATCCCTTAGAAAAGCAAAGCTCCCGACATCTTTTTCCTGTCCATTTGCATTTTTTTCATTTCTAAATCGCTGGTGACACGTTCCACAGCAGCGGAGGGCGACTGGCCAGACAAGAGGCGGTTCATTGCCGCAGTCTGTTTCCACTGGCCTCCCGAGAGCCTGCGAGGAAGCAAGAAACTTCTGAACTGAGAGCAGCAAAACGCTGCTTCTGTCTCCCGGCGCACTAAATTTAGTGACGCTGCAGGCAGCGAACATCCTCCTGCTCAAATAACGTGTGGCTGTTTGCGGGGGAGGAGGAGCGCTCGGGCACAGAGGGGACGAAGGCAGCATCAGCGTGTCCCGTCACATCCGCAGGGAGCTTTCCCCAAGGCTCCGGTGGAGCCAGAGATGCTCCACCCGCTCGGAGCAAAGGTCAGCCGGGACTGCGGGTGAATCCGCCAGCAGCAATAATCTGTTAATCATTCAGCAGGTTTTAATAACTGTCATTACCCTGGGTACACTTTGCTGAAGGCTGGAGCTTCCAGAGAAAGGGAGAGCATAAACTTCTCAAAGAGCAAACACCCGCCTGTGCATGGATGCCAGGCTCCATCGGGGAAGGAGAGGGACGGGTTCACCTCCAGCGAAGCTCGGGGTGGGATGAGCTCACGGTGTGGGAGAGATGCTGAGATGCAGGAGAGATGCTGAGACACGGGAGAGATGCTGGAGGGAGCAGCAGAGGGAGCAGGTTGGGGCCAGCGGTGCTGACTCCCGTGCTTGCCCCACTGGCCACCCCGTGGGAAGGGGATTGTGGGGGGCAGAGGAGCTCCAGGCTGGGTCTTGCCTCAATGCTGCCTGAAGCTGTTTTATTCAATCCTGTAGGTGGTTATCAATATTTGAAAAATGCTGAGACCGAAAGTGGCACATAAAGCTGCATTTGTCAAGTCAACACTTGCTCTGTGCAAAAATTCATCAGCACTTCTGGAGGCTGTGTCTAGTCCTCAGCACCCAGTCCTGGCCTGGAGGTAAAACTGGATTTTCCATGGGTGTCCTTCATCACCACTGTTTTGTTCGCTCTGGTCTATCAAGTAGGAGCAGGAATAAGATCCTCAGAAGAGCCCCCTTTGCCCTTCTTCAGGCAGGAGTCTAGCAGCCACTGGGCAGAGCAGATAATTAAAAAGGAGCTTCTGCGGGAGAATGAGAGACTGAAAACCCCCTAATTATATATCTCCAACCCACCACCATGCACCCTGAAGCCAAATTATGCTGTGCAGCTGTGGAGAACAACTCCGTGCTGTAGGACCCCTTCCCTGCCCACGTTCCACAGCTGTGGGTGTAATTGGTGTGTTCTATTTTGGGAAACCCAGAGAAACAAAAATAGACTTCAAAGCATTTGAGAGCAGGAATGGTGAGGTTTAAATCCACAGTAGTTTCTGCTGGGAGGACAGCTCCAGGGAAGCAGCTCACTTACAGCACAGGCACGTTTGTCCACGAGTGGTCCCTCACCTTCTGATCACTGCGCCTCTGATTTCAAAAGCACATCTGTTACTCTATGCCCCTCTGACGTGCTGGACTACAGAGCTCGGGTGAAATTCCACACAGCATTTCAAAAGAAAACAAGAAATGCCACCGCATGCGTCTATACAAAGTTTGGAAGTTAGCTAAGGACTTCCTTAGCTCTAATTGCAGCTTTAGCTTTGGCAGTGAGACTCGTGCTGGTTCCAGAGGAGCTCGCTGACCGCACCAGCAGCACACACGGCCGGCTCTGGGGTGGTCGGAGAGACCCCCACGTGCCAGGGGTCCCCAAGATGCCTGGTCCCTGGCTGGCCAGGGCACAGCAAACCCCAGCCCTGGCCCCCGCCTGCGTCCCCTTCTGTGGGCACCATCCTGCCGCCGACAGCAGCCACTGGCCCATGGGGACAAGGATTATTTTTTTTCTAGATAAAATTCTTGTTTATCATGTGCAAATTAAAATACCATTCCCACCGACTCCAGGGGTGCCCCAACTGCCAGCATTATCTCAAATGTCTCCAAAATTCCCCCCACAAGGAGGCTGCTGTTATGTGATGTTGGGAAGACAGCCCGGTGCAAGGTCTGCAGTTAATTTTAACAACTCAAACTTCTGTCTAAGAAAAATCACCCCAGTTTCTGGTAGATGTGATCTCTTCCATTCATTATCAAGTTATCTCTCACTGATGTGATTACAAAATGCAGATGTTTATCAGTAGCACACGGTAAAGAAGATGTGAATATAAATTTCTCAGAATCTTTCGATGAAACGTGACCCTGTGCAAACTGGTTTCTGGATGAGATGCAGAGTGGCGGCAGAAATGCAGATTTCTCACAAATTATAGTATAGAGCATGCATGTTTCAGGGCTGCCACGCCAGGCTGCAAGTTCAGAACAGCTTGTGCTGAAACAGCTGCAAACACAGCTGGAGAAACAGACTCGCCAGAGCCTGGGAAAAACCTTCTGAATCAGGAGTAAGGAAGCTACTTACCCAACTGTATGTGATATATAGATATATATAGTTTTATATTCATTGCACTATCAGAGTCCACTGTGATTTATTGACATGGACTAATGACACCCGTTTCTTTGGCCGCCAGAGCAGGCAGGGCCGTGAGGGGAGCTGTGACTGCTGTAACCCCATGCGATGAGACCCCATAAAGGACGTTCTGGAGCGAGCCCTGAGCCGTTCCCGGGGAAGCCCGTGCGATGGGCAGAGCTGGCATGTGGCTGGGGAGACACAGGGTGACGGTCCCCAATGTGGGCTCTGCCGGGGGGACAACGGGTGAGGGCAGGAAAGGGGGTGGAAACCAGCCGTGGGGAGGGAGCAATGGGAGAAGGCAGTGCCCTTCCCCAGGGATCAGCTGCCCCTTAAATCCAGCTTCTACCCATTTCCCGAAGACAGGGAGCAGAAGGGGAAGGGCACCAAGCGCTGCATCAGGAGTGGGGAGGGGTCAGTGCCCCCCCGTGACCCCTTCTCAATGACTCATGGGGGTGTCACCTTTTTTCTTTAAAATTTCTGGTAGGATTGCGACACACTCCACATGCTATTTGAGGTCATATCCTCTGCTGTCTGGGACTAAAATCTCCCAATTGTAATTTTCCACTACTAGGACCAAAGCTATTTGGGAAAGGCTTTGATACAGGCAGGGAGAAGATTAGGGCCACGAAGAAGTTGTGTTTCAGTGTAGAAAGTATTGTTTGAAACACACATGGGTATGATTTCGTGGTGATGCATCTAAGCAACATTCATGGGTAAGCCACTATCGGAGCAGGACATTTCCAGTACAGAAATAAAAGTTTAGAAGAGGCTTCTGTCTCGAGATGTGACTCCAAATGGTGAAAATTTAAAATTGTTTTCTTCTTAACAGTTTTCTAAAATCCATATGAAAGTGGGGTTGGTACTCTGACTTCAGCAGAAAAAAAAAACAAAACACAAAGGAATAAGCAGTTACTGTATTCTGCACAAACCAGCCCAAAATAACCAGGGGGCTGGTAAAAGGACCCTTTCCCGCAGCTCCCTGGTGACACGGCAGTGCCATCGCTGTCACTCGGCTGCCGACATCTCCTGAAACCCCATTTAACCTGCAGCAGGGGGAGATATTTTCTTCTTGTGAGCAGAGATGTCTTCAGCTTTGTTTCATTTCCTTTTGGGGATAGAAAGGAGCCTACAATGTACTGAAAGGATTTTTAAAAAGCTTTCGAAAAGAGAGTGAAGGAGAAACTGAACCTCTCAGATAGTTTTGGACTTTAAAGTTGAGGAAAAAAAGGAAACGAATGCCATCTGAGGGATGTTCATGAACTCCTGGCATGGCAAAGGCTGTTTCCTCGTGTGTGGGTGTTAAGGATGAGGCAGTTGCCAGGCTGGGGTTCGGCTCATCAGCCTTCTCTGCAGCCCCAAGGGCTCCCCAAAGGCAGCGCTGGGGACGAGCCCAGCCCACCCCATCACAGACTGTGGATTCCGACGGGCCTGAATTATTAAATGGAAGGAAAGTAAAAGAGGAGATTTCTGTCATTTCTTTGCTGCCGCGTTGTTGCCTGGCCCCGTGGGACAGGGCAGGCACTGCCGGACCCACCTCCTGGCCCCCGCTGCCCCCAAACCCATCCACGCACCCCTGGCACCTTCCCACCCCCGGCCAGCGGCATCGCTGCGTCTGCCTTCAACCCTACAGAAGATACCACGACCTTTTCTAGTATCGTATAAAGCTGGTTTTCTGATATTAGGAAAATGAAAGGTATGGTGTTTCTGACACCATTTAGCTAAAGCAGTAATTGTGTGTGTGACACGACAAACACCCCGCCATCCATCTGACCGGGCGTTACTGACAGTAAATGTGTACCAGGTGTCTCCTGGTGACCTTGGAAACGAGTGAGGAATCCCGTCTGCCAGCGCACAGTCACCCGGGCAGTTTTGAAAAGGAAATCCATATTTTTACTAATTATGTTTAAATTATTTTTTGCTATTCTCACACACATAATTTTATCCAGTGTCATAAAAAGACCTACCCCAAAAACCCCACTGATCTTGGTGGTTTATGTGTAAGTACTATATTTATTATGGGCAAACGAAGAAGAAATAAAATTCAGCTTCTATCACATTTCAATTCGCAAGTTATGAAAAATGTTTCTGGAAGGTAGCTAATAAATGTGAGGGATGTGCCCAATGGTAATTGATCATTTATTTAAAAAAAATCCTGGCAAACATTTAATTCTACCATTCATTAAAATGTTGCCCTTGTGAGACATAATCTATAAAAATGATCTATCTATTAACAATGATGTCAGCGAACTAAGATAGAGGGTGAAGGTAAACTGGGATTCCTCAGAGCCAAACTGCAAATGCTAATTCTCCTGCGGGTTAATGCAAGTGGTCCCTGTGCCTGGCCAGCCCCCGGGTAATGTATGACCCCAGCCCTTCTCCCCGTTGTTTGGAGTACGTTGTTTTTAAATACTCCTGTACAATTTAAGGTTTCTGGTGTTGGAAAGGGCAAAACCAAGTGCTGAATGTGTATTTTTGCTGCTCGGCTGCTCATCTCCATCACGAAGGGCAGCAGGTCCTGTTGCAGCTCTCGTCTTGGCCCTGAACCCCCCACTTCAGCCCTGTGTGACCTGAGCCCCCAGTCACCGCTCGGGTCTCCCTCTCATCACGTCCCTCCTTTCTCTGGGGACGGGGTGTTTGGATTTTAGAAGGTCCTTCTCGGACGGTGCAGAAGGTAGAACAGAGCCCACCTGAGCTGAGCAGAGCATTTTCGCTCTTAGGAAATGCTGAGGGATGTTCATTGATCCCTGACTTTGGATGAAGAACAAGCGCAACCATCAGAACTGCCCTGTCTGCAAATCATCTGGATTTTTCTCCCAGTGGGAAAAGACAGTGAAATGTAGACAAACAGCTCAATTACTGCAATTAAAGTGCTGGTGAGAGTCAGAAGCAAGACCCCTGGGATCCTTAAGGCAGTTGGTTTTGGCAGGGGGAGCGTATGAGGTGGGAGAGGGCAGCCTGAGCAGAGGAGCTGCTCCCCACCGGTGTGTCCCCGGCAGCGCCCGCCCGCCAGGCGGAGGGACCGCAGGACAGAGATGGTGACATGTCAGCGGGCAGCCTTCGTGTGTGACCTCATTTCTCTGTTTCACCCCAAGTGTCCTCACCTCCAGACCAGCTGCCTCCCTGACCACCGCCGGAGAGGCATCTGGGAAAGGGGGAGAGTGCACCAACTGCTGGTACCCCCATGGTGGGTTTGGTATGGGGCCACATGGCAAGTCCCCAAGTCCCTGACCACGGTCACAGGTGAGCCACTGTGGCATCACACCCCAACGGGAGGCAGCCCCCTCCAGCCCCCGTCCTGGCCACCAGCTGCCATCCTATTTACAGCTGCCCCGTCACGGCTGGGGTGGGTGGAGGTGGCACAGAAGCCATGGAGGGCCATGCTGCTGCGTGGGTTCAGTGTTGGGGAGCGCAGGGTGGGAGAGACCCCCGTCCACCCCGTGCCCTCAGCCCCAGGGGAGCCCCAGGGTGCGTCAGACACACACGTAGGCAGGCTCCACACGCCTGCTGCCACTCACCTAAATCAAAATCCTCATTAAAAGGAGCAAGCGAGACATTGCCAGGTAACTCTAATTAGTTTGGATGGCAGGAAAAAAAATAAAACCAATTAAGGACTAATGGAATGGCTGCCCTATTTTAGGAGGTGGTGATCTGTTTTTGAGCGGGTAAACAATAAAGATTTTATCCTTGCTGGGGAGCTGCAGTGCACTCGGGAGGGACACTCGGCATCTCACAGGAAAAGAGGCAAAGTCCTGCAACAAAGTTTGGTTTAGAAAATTGACAGAAACTTAAGCAAAGACCTAATGAAGGACCAGCAGACCTTAAAACAGCATCTGGCTTTTCAGTACTGGGTCTTGGACATGAAATGCAGCCCCCAGTACCACCATATGCAGACCCCAGCCAATAGCTCCTGCAGACCCAGTTGGCAGCTGGGGCCAATAATAAAACCCTCAGCTCGTTAGACCCAGGAGTCTTAAAACCTGTCCCACAAGGGCTGTGTTCAAGGCTGTGGGGAAGGCTCTGCTCCTCTGAGAGCTACAAATTCAGGTAGGACTGTCCTGTTTTCCTCTGATGTGGCTTGTGAGGGAAGTGGTGGTGGTGGTGATGATGATGATGAGAGCACTTGTTTGCACACTCAGCAGTGTTTAAGTTCATCCTCTGCTGAGTGAGACTCAAACTGCTGTATCTCCTGGGTGCTGGGTGGCGTCCAGACCCACCAGTCCTGCAGCTCCTCCTGTGCTTGTCCCTGTGGGGCAATAAATGTTCCAAAGGAAAGATAAGGGTTTGGGGCAGCTTGGGTGCCTGCTGGCAGTGGTAGCTGCTGGGTGACAGTCTGATTTCCTACAGCAGACACTTGAAACATGCCCTGGTTGGGGCACCTGAGACAGGGCTCTGTTCCCTCTGCTGCTTGATGGGTTGCTGCAGCCACAGGAGGTTTGGTGTGGGGCTATGGTTTGGTGTGGGGCTGCCCCATGCCTGGGAACCTGCTTGGCTGCCGAGCCCTGGGCTGCTTGTGCAGCAGCAGCTCCTCACGTGATGGTACAAGCAAAGCTTCCTCGGTGTGTGGGAAAACTGCAGGAAAAAACCATGTCTGTTTGTTGCTCGTGATCCCCCACGGTGTCAGAGGGGTCAGTCCCACCTCTCGGGCTGTGCTTCCCCTGGTTTTCCGTGTTCTTTCCGTGGTGTGTGTGTCTTGATGACCTTGGAGACACCAGTGAGGTGTGGAACAACCAGGGAGAGGAACAGGCTTATAAAAAGCAGTCGCATCTGCAGAGGTGGCTCTGGAGGTGAAAATAGAAGATGAGGTAGGGGTATACTGAAAACAAGGTATAGAAAATAGAGAAAACAACACTAAAAATCCAACCAAAAGCCTCTGCATCTATTTATCAGTACTGGAATTGCTGGTTTTGTCTCGGTGGGGTCAGATCGTGATGGGTGTGTTGCTCGTACTGGACAGTGCTTTCACTGCTGGAGGAACAAGGCTGTGACTCCTCCTGCTGTCTCTGAAGCTCTGTGGTGGTGTCTCCTGGTGACTTAGGAGCTTTACTCGTGCAGGTTTTGCCTGTAAAAAGGCTCAGGTGCTTCAGAGACCTTTGTAGGTGTGTGTGAGCGTGACCCCAGATGCTTTTAATGCCTGTTGTAGCTGCCACTGACAAAGGTGTTATTTTGAGAGAGGAGTGGGAGCCCAAGTGTGGCAGAGAGGGTCACAGCAGAACTTCAGACTGCATGGGAGAGTTAATTAGCTCATACCACCATGTAGAAACGTCCTCCAGAGTATTGATTTCAATAAGTTTTTGCTCAATTAGTGTCTGTCTCAGGGCAGATGTCATTACCCTTCTACTTCCCAGGGCGCTGGAAACCTGCTGCCCTGACATGGGCTTTGCTGCACGATCTGTCTCCCCATGCCCCCCCCCGGTGCCCCCAGGCTGTCCCTGGGACGTGCTGGGGGTATTTTCCCCATCTGGGTGCATTAGGATCTTCTGTCCCCCTTCTCTGGGGCATCTCTCACCTTCCCTTTCTTCCCATCCTCCCCCCTGCAGAGGCGGCCACCGAGCATGTTGTCCCCATGGCGGCTGGACCAGACCCAGGGTGAAGTGTGGCCAGAGCTGGTGCTGGTCACCCCGACCAGCATACTCTTGTGTGGGGGCAGCCGTGTGCTCTTGGGGGTGGCTGAAAGTCCTCATCATCCTTTAAAGAGACTTTTCAGTCTCTTTTCTTACTGTTGTGTACTTATTGCCATCCTGTCCCCCATGGATGGGGCTGGAGGAGCAGGGCTGGTCCCCTGCGCCGCTGAGGAAAGGCCCCAAAAGCCACAGCATGGGTGCTGGATGCATCACAGCCCCTGCAGTGGGGGGATTTCTCACCATGGGACTCTTCCCCACGTTGATGAGGGGAGGTGGGAGTTCACCACAGGAAGTGGCAAAGATCTGTTTGTGAACACATTTTCACTTTCTGCTTCATCCTGATGAATCCAGGCAGCATCCACCACGGGAGCCCTGCCCAGATGGGAAGCCTTCACCAGGGATGGTCTCACCCCCCAGGGCTGCTCCATGGGAACGTGCTCTGCCGTGAAGTGACTTGTGGGGCTGGGAGGGATCGGCGGGAGGGGGAAGGCTGTGTGATGCCCGAGCTGGCTGCTTTGGAAAGTGTCAGACAAATAGGGATCATGGAGATAAGGAACCGATAGGAAATACTCTTGGAAGGAAAGCACGCATGCTGAAGTCATGGTGATGAGAGTTGGCAGGAGCCAGACAACCCCTGGAGCGCTCTGGGGCCTTCAGGATTCACAGGGAGAAGAAGACATCTGCTGGGTGGGAGCCCACAGCCTCCTTATTTCCAGTCACTTACTTGGCCAGGCTGACAGATAAAATACTCCCCAAGCTCCTCGTCCCTGGCTGCTTCCCTGTGCCCTTCAGCTCCTGACAGTACCATTCTTCTGCCAGTTGCACCTGGGAAGTAACTCAGCCTAAAAAAAAAGGGAAGAAAGTTGGGTTATTGCTGGGTTTTGTTATTTTTCCGCTTGCGCAGTTTCCCAGCTCAGTCCCTGGGGCATTGTAGGCTGAGGTTGCAATGGAAGTTGACCTAATTAGACAATTTCTAGATATTCAGTTACCTTATTTAAATTGGCTGTGGTGTAGGTGCCAAAAAATACCCCATTTTACCTCCCTTCCACCAAGTCTTCTGTTTGCAAATTTATTATGTTTTAAAACACCACTGGGGCAGCATTCCAGGTTTATTTTTCAAGGCTCTTGCATTTTAAAGTCATTGTCACAGTGCCCTGCAAACCAAGCTGGGTTATGGCCTCACAGAGGCACTTTCAGGCCACGGGGCGGTTCGGAAGCCATCCCCGGCACCGCCTGGATCCTGGTTCCCTGTCGGTGTGACCACGTCCCGGGGGGTTGCTCACAGCAGCTCCTCAGTAATGGAGGGTCACCCGTGTCCGATGGCTGGAAACCAGGCTGCTTTGGGGTCCTTCGTTCAGCTCTGCCACAATGAGGGGCAGGAGCAGGTCCAGAGAAGGGCAACGGAGCTGGTGAGGGGTCTGGAGCACAAGTCTTGTGAGAAGAGGCTGAGGGAGCTGGGGGTGTTCAGTCTGGAGAAAAGGAGACTGAGGGGAGACCTTCTGGCTCTCTCCAACTTCCTGAAAGGAGGGTGCAGCCAGGGGGGGTCGGCCTCTTCTCCCAAGGAACAGGCGATGGGACAAGAGGAAACAGCCTCAAGTTGTGCTGGGGGAGGTTTAGGATGGATACTGGGAACCGTGTCTTCACCCAGAGGGGTATCAAGCCTTGGCAGAGGCTGTCCAGGGCAGTGGGGGAGTCCCCATCCCTGGAGGGATTTAAAAGCCGGGCAGACAGGGTACTGAGGGACATGAATTAGTGGTGGATTTGTCAGTGTTGGGGTAATGGTTGGACTCAATGATCCTAAAAGTCCCTTCCAACCAAAATGATTCTATAATTCTGCTGTGAGTCACTGAAAATATGTAATACGTAAACACTTCCATGCTCCACATCTGGAGCTGGTGGATCACTCCAGCCTCTGCTGGTTCCAGCTGCCGTGTGCTGGGTGGTGCTTGTGAGACCAGAGATGCCCCACTCTGAGATACCTTCTGTAGACTCCTGCAGGTTGTGATGAAGCTTCTCCTGAGCTCTGCAGCTGGCCCCTGGTGTTGTTCAATTAATTCCCCTTCACCTCTGTCTTCGTTTGCAGCTTAAGGGGAGTAAGCTAACAAGTCATGCTGGCAATAGGTATTAGGTTTGGAGTAGTTTAATTTGGAAGTCCTGACAGATATACTTGATATTGGGAGCTTAATGTGTTTTTATATTTAGCACTGGTGCTGTGACTATTCTAATCTTCTTAGCAAAATTGTGTCCAAAAGGGTATGATCCATATAATGAGGTGAAAGGGGCAGTCTCCCTGGGAAAACAGTCTGGTGCAAATGTAAATTATAGGCCTCTCATTAGTCTCGTAAGTGACCCTATTTAAAATATAGCCTTTTTCTGCGCAGAAGGAGCTGGTGGGACTGCAGAACTGCCACTGCCCCAGATGAGGGGTTGCCCATCTGCCCAGCAGAAGCAGGTTCCTTCCTCTGCTTCTGGCTCCTGTGGCTCTGGATGTGGTCTTGTAGCCAATTAAGAGAAGTGCTGGCCAGGGCCCCGCAGCCGCCTGGCCGTGCAGTTGCTCACATCACACTGTGTGATGCAGCGATGGGCAGAGAGCGTGGGCTGGGCCATTTGTGATACGGAGCCATTCTGTAACGTAATCTCTAAGGTTTAAAGGCTGCAAGAGAAGCAGCTGACAGCTGGGATTAACCCAGCATTTGAGGAATTGCTCTTATTTCCTTGTGTTGCACCACTGCGGGAGCTGGGGACGAGCCCTCCCCACGGGCATGAGCCCGGGATGTTGGGGTCCGTGTCCAGACGGGCTGGCCAGGGATGGAAATAAAGAGAAATCCTGGCTGGGGTTTTGTTCCTGCAGCGGGAGCTGGTCGGTGGGAATGTGGTGAACAAAAAGGGCAGCCCCAGCAGAGCTGCGGCCGTGTCTGGGTGGGGGGAAAGCTGCAGCCCTAGAGCTGGCAGGAGAAGTGGCAGAGGGACCTCTGCTCTGGGCACAGCAGGAACTATAAAAAGTAAGGCAGAAAACAGGGTGACCGCAGTCAGAAGAAACTCATGGAAGTTGCAGTGCCAGGTGCCTAAATACCTGCCCTCGGTCTGAGGTCCGTTTCTGGAAATCCGGGGTGATGGAAGTGTTGAGCGGATGTGGCATCTGTATAAAATCTGTTTTACAGTTACGGGAACTAAACAGGAAAGGTGCAAAAGTAATAAGGTATGGACACCTGAATCCAAATATTGCCCATTCTAAAGACAAAAGTGACTCAGAGCATGGAGCTTATCTAATGCTGTAAGGTCATTAAAAAATTAATTTATTGTTTCTATTTAGATTTTGCTGCGGCTGAACTTGGGTGGATTTGGATCTCCTTTTCCAGTTTTTCCTCTATGACCTAGAGCTGTAGCCTTGCTTTTTTGAACTCACAAGCTCTTCCAAGGTGTCACAGCGTGCAGCGCCAGGGTGTGTGGTCACAGCCAAGTGCTGGTGATGTGCTCAAACAGACATCATGACCCCTCTTTTCTCCCATTGCTGTGTGTTTGCCTCGGAGGGGCAGCACATGCCGGGATGCGGGTCCTGTCCTCGCCCCGTGGGGGCTGGAGGGGGAAGGTGGCCGCTGGCTGGGTGTTTGTGCCTGGCGGGGGGCTCAGAGGGTCCGGGCAATGGAGGGGGGTGCGTGCTGTGTGACGGCGCAGTGCTGGGCTCCCGCCATGTGGCATCTGCTGAGGGGGACTTACAGACTTTAGCAGCCCCCCTCTCCAACCTCTTTGCTTCCATGAATGTCCATCTGTGTGAAACGGGGCTGGCACCTCTTCAGCCGCCGAGCAACCTTGTTCCTGCAGTGCTCAGCAGAGGTTAATTGCACGGGGGGTGGGTGACCCTGCCACCCTGGGGCACAGAGTCCCAGCCCATGGATCCCGGAGCATCACCCGGAGCAGAGAGCCCATGAAGAAGCCACTATCACTTGTTTGCTGAGGATGCCCAGCACACTGTCAGATTGCATGGAATCTGGATTATTCGGGGATGTCCTGTACACCTATAACTTGTCCAATTGCAGTCAAGCACTTTAAAATTACATTTTGTATTTGAAAGCTGTAATGGTTGTACAGTTTACAACAGAAATATTTCTTTTATTCTGAAAAGTGACTTACTAGTTTTGATTTGAGAGCTTGGTACACGGCAGGACCCTGTGGAAGACCTAGATTAAGAAAAGACCTTGAAATTTTTTGCTCTGTTTTCAGCCCAAGAAGGAGGTGCCTGTCTGAAGGGGACAAGGCCAGCGGGGCTCATGCCTGCCCTGCCGGACTAATAGGGGCACAGCAAGAAAGAAATAAAAGCAGGCTTAGCGCTGGAGTATCCAACTGCTATTTCTAATCTGCAGTGTATTTGTATTGATCCCCTCAAATAGCGCATTTGGGGTTAAAAGCACTTTATGTAACTCTCGGGGAGGAAGCAATTCCCCCCCTGAGGGGGCTCTGTCCCCCCCAGCAGCAGAAAGGGGCATTAGTGGATACACGGGTGGGGTGATGGGACTGGAAGGGGTTTGTGGAAGGAAACTATTCCTCTAAATCTGCTCGGGGTGACCCAAAGCCAGCCTTTCGGGCAGTGTTCTGTCTTGTTGTGCTCGGAATGGGGGGGGATGCTGAGGGGACGTCTCCTCCCCAGCACCGCAGAGGGGTCCCAGCAGCGCAGCGTCATCTGCACAGGGAAAGTGAGGTGCCAGGAAAAACCTTCTTTTTCCCCAGGCTGCTGAAGTCTGTGGGGATGTTTTCCTACCCATGCACAATCCAACTAGAAGGCTATGATTTTTTCTTTTTGGTAAACCTTCAAAGTGCTGTATTTTATCCCAAAGCATCAGTCCTGAGGGCACAGCTTTCCATCACGTGCCCCAGCTAGTGGCATCGTGCCACTCGCAGGTGCTGTCACATGTCCCTTTGCAGCCATAATTTCTTCTGGCACCACAAACTGTCACCGCCAGCACCGTGTCCATCACCTCACCCGGGTGTTGAGGTTGTCACCAGCACAGGCTGATCACGCAGAGGAAAATAACAGCAGAGCAAAGAGCCGTCTGTGTCATCCCTCGGCTCCTGCATGTCCCTTTGGCATTAGTACCAGTCCCTCCCTCCACAGCTGTTTTTGGGGGGGAGGCAGGAGCAGCCCTTTGGTGGGCTGGAAGGTGGGAAGGAGCAGGCTGCAGCGGCTGTACTTAATGGGGGCAAAACCTTTGGTTTGTGTACAAGAACTGATAAGGGAAAGTGGGAACAAATCCATGGTCTGTCTGTGGCTGTGTCCAGCAGCAAGAGCTGGATCCACCCTGGCAGCGGTGGTTCTGGGGCAAGTTTGGGGGGGTCTGGGCAAGTCTGTCAATTCGGCTCTTGTCTGTGTGGCAGAGAACTGTACTTTTATTAAATAAAATGGGGATTTACTAGTCTTTTGCTTTTGGAACAGATCCTTCCTGATGTGAGCAGGGGAGTGCTCTGGGTGTTTGTGGTGCTGGGGAGCAGACGTGTGGCCGGAGCAGCAGGGATGCTGTGTGTGTGATGTACAACCCGGCCAACGCTGGTGGCAGCTTTCCCGGTGGCTGCTCCTCTCCCCTGTGCCGGGAGCGGGGTCTGAGGGCTCTCAGCCCTGCTGGCTGGGGAGAGGGGCTTCGGTCAAACCTGAGCAGTGTGGGAAAGCAGGGCAAATTGCACTGACGTGGTTTGATCGAGACAGCTTTCCCCAGCTCTCACAATGGTTTCATGCAGGCATTTAGGCACATCGGGTTTGCCTGTTTATGTAACTGTATTCTGATTGTGGGGATTTTATTAATACATCTGGTGTGCCCGAGACATCCCATTAAACATGCAGTATTCGCTTTCTGCATTTGCTGCGGACCCCGGGCTCAATTATTTGCTCAGACAGAGAGAACTCAGGGAGCTTGGAAACCACAGGGTTTTGAGACAGAACTTTCTTTCCTCTTGTCCATTGCTTCATTTAACATTTAAAAAGTGTCCATGGCCCGTCTTCTTGAGCAACGTATGTGGCTGAGGATCTGAAGCTAAATTGTAATTTCAGCACGGGGACACATCTATTTAACGCATGAAGCTTTTGGCTGACACTGAAGCACACTGAGTGTATTTAAGTATTGTCTGTCCTGCTGTGATTGAGCCGAGTATTTCTGATAGAATCACCAATATACCCTCTTTACAGCAGTGTTTTTAAGCCTTTAGTGAACTTTACGAGACTGTTAATGTCAAGTTTGCTACTTGTGTAATGTGTCCCCCATCTTCCACTTCTTTACAGCGTGAAGGATAAAGTCAAAAACTTGTGATAAAGTTTGTGATGCATACCAAGGCTTTGGGAGAACATATTGCTTTGATTTCTAGAGCTCGTTTCTGAAACAGTTCACACCGACACCGTGTGAGGGTATCTGTGAGGGGGACACTGTTCTCCTGTCTTATGCCATTAGATAGTCCCGACGCAGAGCTGCTGAAAACAGGCAGTGCTCAGGGGCGGCGGGGCTGAGAATAGACCTTTTCATGAGAATTTGTTTGCTTTTCTGCAGGCAGAGGGAGTCTAAGACTGAACAGCCACAGCCTTCACTGAGCTGGTATTTGCTTCATTGTTTTGCCCTCATTTTCAAAGACTTATGTAGGAGGTAGAAGAGGTTTATAAAAACAAAAACAGAAAAGGAAAAAAGCCACACTGTGTGTTCACTTCCAGCTGGCTCCCGTGCCCGGTGCGGGGGCTGTAGGACAGCGGGGGGGGGGGGCTCTGTGCCCTGCGCTCACCCCACTCACCCTGCAGTGCCCACCATGGCCGTGCTGCCCCCCGTGCCTCAGGTTCCCCCAGCTCCTCTGAGCCCGTGCCCACCGTGATGCTGTCCCGTGGGGATCCCCCCGGCCCCCCTCTGCCCACATCCCTGGGTCCCCCTCTCGCCCCATGGTCGCTGTATTTTTTCATCTCCTTTGGTGCTGCTGTCTCACTGTGTGAAGCGGGGAGTCACTAAACCTCCCCAGACCGATGGAAGGTCTGATTCCACACCTCGGGAAGGGCTCAGCAAAGAAGGAATTGGGAGCAACATCCCTTGGGGCTCAGGGAGCTGGGGGGGATGGAGCCAGGGAGGGATGTTGAGAGGTGTGCTCGAGATCGCAGAGCACAGCCCTCCCACCTCTCCTCCCCAGTGTGTGCTCTCATAGGGAAAAATTGCTAATAAATATTACTTTTAGCTTTTTTTCTTTTTCAAAGGGAGCTGCATCCAAATTTTATCTGCAAGGATTTTCTTAGATGAAGCACAGATACTTCTGCCAGCAGCAAGTTTTGAAAAGTGTTAATTTCTTCCAGTGTGACTCTGAAATAGAATTTTCATGTACGGAGCACACCACAATGTGCTGTGCTGAGCCATGTTTCTCATCCGTGTGGCACTCACCACAGCCAGGTTAGAACTTACAGCAGGGTGAAGTTAAAAAAAGAGCATTGCATTGTTCTTGCATTCATTTTGTGTAGGCTTAAAGTGTATTAAGACAAGGAAAAGGATGAAAAATTCAGTGCTGAAACAAGTTTTCTGAGAGTTGTTGCATATCATGTGCCGTGGTGGGGCTGCAGATGGAGAAGGTAGGGAGCGGGAGCGCTGAGGAGCCCAGCACAACTCGCACCCGTGGGCACTGTCCCTGTCACAGTGACCTGGGGGCAGCCACCTCCCTCTGCCCCGAAACAGAACTGGGGGGGGGGGGGGGGGGGGGGGGGGGGGGGGGGGGGGGGGGGGGGGGGGGGGGGGGGGGGGGGGGGGGGGG